>CM060922.1:98494834-99094834 GCA_030737875.1 Allium sativum
AAACCATAGAAGGGTGTTTGAACCATTGGAAATTACCTTGTTAAATAATTGCTTGGACTGAGTTCGTATATGCAGTATTACCTTCCAAGTACATGACATATTGTTATCTGTATGCATTGTCCAAAAATATTTTCGTGGTACCTAACATACATCCATTTACTCCACATATTTGCTTTTGTCAAAAACTTCCACATCATTTTTATTGTTGCAGCTTTCTTCAAATCGACAAACAATTTTAAGCCTATCCCCCTTCATTTTTCGGTTTGCAAAGTGTTTTCCATTTCACCTTATGATTGGCTCCATCCCAAAAGAAGTTCGCGCACAAACTTTGCAACTTGTCTAATTGAAATCGACAGCATAAGGGCGAATCAAACTCATGGTCTTTTGCATCATGTTCAAGTGTTTTAGCAAAATTGGACAAGGTGATTGTCGAAATCTATAACATTTCCTTCTTGAACATACATCTCTAAAACCTTGAATATTTTGCTAACTTAAAAGGTGTTCATTTTAAAACATATATGATGATTGCTTTCACTAACTATTATCATAGTTTCATATATTCATTCAGTCGATATATGTGTGTGTGTGTGTGCGCGCATATATATATATATATATATATATATATATATATATATATATATATATATATATAGTTTATTGTCTCGTTAGAAACACATGTTATTAAAAATCATTAAAAAAACGTTGAATGAGGAAAAAATACAATTTGTAGTATCATAAATATCATATACAAATGATTTTTTCTAAGTGTTTAATACTTCAAGATCAAAGTAATGTCTCATTGGAACCTTCTAATAAAAACATATAGTGGGAAAATTTTAATAGAGTAAAAAGAGCATAGTGACATGTTTTAATATCTTATTTCACCAAAAGTAGTTTAATATTTTTGACTTAGAAAAATGTCTCGTCAAAACCTTTACTAAGAAAAACCTAGTGGGAAAAATCTTAGTAAAGGACTATATATATATATATATATATACACACACACACATATATATACATACATATACATACATATATTGTATATATGTGTGTATATACAAAGTTTGTTGCATCAGAAAATTTGGTACTTCTAAATCAAGATGTTGTTCCATTGAAACCTTACTAAGAAAAACCTATGAAAAATGTTTTATTGAAGGAAAAAGAGTGCAATATAATGTGATATACTTCGATAGTTTACTATACCAAACGGAATTTGATATTTTGGGGTCATGTAATGCCTCATAAAAACTTTACTAAGAAAAGCACCCGAGAGAAATATTGCAAAGGTAAAAAAATGTACATTATGATATACCTATATATGCTTCCCTTGATTTTATTAGTTGTCCTTTAAATTTGAATAAATGTCTTGACTACTCAAATCAGCTACAAATACTTCTGATCCGTATAACTTAGAAAAACATTGAGAAAAATAAAATCATAAGATGATAATTCAAATTTCCCTTCCTTAAATTTTTATCATTCATAAATAGTTATCTTTAATACGATCAATTTTTCCAAAATTGTTTATTCCTTTTTTTGTATTTTATGCACACTTCGCATGCTATTTTTATGAAAACACCTTGTTGCTCATATAAGTGCTTTATATCATTTTTTTTACAACTAAACATCTGATGAATATTAAAAGTTTCATTATAACAATACGTAAATTCAAAAAGTAATTTACTTAGTATGAATTATACTAAAATTTTCATTACAACGATACATAAAAGAAGGTTATTTGTTGGGCTAGCTTAAAAGGGGGGTTGAATGTGGCGGACCGTTCATATCGCCTAGCTCTTCTCTTTAGAGTAGAGCTTTTTTTAAAAGGTTAAAATCTACACATATTTTTCTTTGCATTATTTATAACTAACATAATTATCTATATCCTTCGAGAACTAGTATTTTTTTCATCACTTAGTATGATTTAATCAAAATTTTTTTAGGGCATTTTAAATGTTAAAACACTTAAACTATCTCAAAACAGTTTAATAATTTTTATAATTATCAAGTCTTGAGCATTTAACATATTATTGACACTATATGTGTTTTAATAATCTCATTGAGTTCTTGCCACTCTATTTATGTATGTGTGTGTACTATATATACACATACACGGATATATATATATATATATATATTGTAGTGCAAAATCAGAGATTTGGGCAGCGGAATACAAATAAACCCAATGATCTAGTCTGTCAACAATTTCAACAACGCCAAAAATAAAAACAAGTGGCACGAATTATAGAGAGAACAAAAAAATAGAAAATAGAGGAAAGAGCACACCAATTTTTAACGTGTTTCAGCTTTGCCTACGTCCAAGGAGATCCAACAACTTTTATTTCTTAATGAAGAAATGAGTACAAAAGATTACAAAAGAGAGAAGACTAATGGTGGATTTTTTATGCTTCATACAATAACATGACCCCTATTTATATAGAGGGATTTCTTGGGGATAAAGAAGAGAAGTTTCTAGATTACTTGGACATGAAGGAAAAATAAATATAATATCTTCCTTGATTTGATTGGAGCATAAATGGATAGCACAATTATGGTCTCAATCTCTTTCCCTAAGTAAATTGATTCTTCATTAATTGCTTGATTGATCTTTTATTTTTCTTCCACAAACTTCCTCTTATATCTTTCCATATACAAGCCAATTAATTGATTGACAATCAATCAATTTCTTTCCTTCTCCACTAATATTTGAATCATTAATTTCAACATATATATATATATATATATATATATATATATATATATATTTGTGTGTATGTGTGTGTGTGTGCATATATATATATATGTGTGTGTGTGTATACGCGCGCGCACACTTTGGACTATAGATTCATACTTCTCATTTATAAGGGATTTCACAATGGCCGATTATGTTTCCTTCTAATTTAAGATTTTTAGTCAATTTAATACTTAAGCACTTTATTATTTATAAATTATCACCGATGATCATTTTTGTCAGTTATACACAATATGATTTATTTATATCTCTTCGTGCAACATATTTTAGATACATATATCAGTTTTAAGGTTATTTGACAATCATGTTATTGGTCTCCTCCAAAGCACCTTAAGTGATTCTTTAGGAACACAAATTCTTTACCCGACTTTAAGTTGTTATTTTAACTTATCTATTAAATAATAATAAAGCAGAAGAATTTCTTGATCTCTCCTTGATTATAGAGTTCTTCCACTTTTGCTTAATTCTCTCTTGATATTTAATATTCGAATTTTTATATTTATCAGTTAAATTATGGGGTATTTAGTTTAATGACATATTTCAATATAAAAAATTCAAAGGACAACTAAGTTTGATAATTAAATGAAGGACAAAGACCAAATCGTATTATATCAACATGAAGTTCATTTTCGTTTCTCATCATTACTAAATTAATTAAAAAAAATAAAAAATTAGCCCTTAAAGTTGAAATAAAAAATGATTTCAAAATTATTTTAGTCGTTGATGTTATTATAGACATATAGAAATGATCAGCTCAGAAAGCTAGATGAATATAGTTTTATATTTTAAAAATATAGCTTTATATTCTATTATCTAAGTACAAAATCAAGTCATTTTAAAGCTAATATTGTTTACATTCGAAAAAAGCTATATGTAAAAAACGAAGTTATATGCATTTAGCTTTCCATCCTGAATTTTCTTAATTTTTCCCCCATATTTGCAAAACAAAAAATAATTTTAATTAATTTTAATTAATTTTAATATTATAATCACAAAAAAACATTTTATATTATTTTTGTTATTCGTGAAATCTCAATGTGTGTCCTTAGTTTAAAATATTTGGACTTTTTTCAACTAAAACATAAACGTTCTCTTTGATTTAGGTAGCAAAAGTTGTTCGTTCTTAGATCTATTTTTTTTAATGTGCCCATGAAACAAATATTCACTTAAATTATTTATCTAAACATCTCATATTTTATAGTATGCTGCATATATTTATATTAGTTTCTAATATTTATAGTGGTGGGGCTAGGTTTTTTAGAATTATTGTCGTGCAAATCCTTTTCTTCGGAGGTCATCCCTGTTGTTAGGCTTGAGCGGCCCGTTGGTTTCTGCTGCTTCAATAGTGTTTGTGGTTCTCCGATTTTCATTGGCTCGATTCCTCTTGTTGATGTTCGTTGTGAGGACGTTGTGCCTCCTTTTCGATTTCTCCTGAAATCGATTCCCTCTTATTCGCCTTTGCAGGCGGTGTGGCCAGCTCTAAGCTCTGCTTCTAGGGCACGGCTTCGCTCTCGTAGTCTACGGGTTTCTTACAAGCCTTCTCGGTTGTCCCTGATCCGTTCCTCTGCACCGCTATCTCGATCGTGTAAGGCAGTTGTGCTGAACGCTTTAAGTGGTGGTGCATTTGCCCGTGCATTGTCCTTTGGTTATGAGTAATTGCTTTGTCCCGCTTGGTTTGATCGAGAATTCGGAGGAGCATTCTTGTGATTTGAGTGTCCTGTCCCTTCGGGCGAGGTCAGGTCGTAGTGGGCTTATGGTGGCGTCTTGAGAAGTTGGTTGGCTTCTACACGATCGAGTAGCTCTATTAAGTGGAATATTCCTAGC
This sequence comes from Allium sativum, assembly GCA_030737875.1. NCBI lineage: Eukaryota > Viridiplantae > Streptophyta > Magnoliopsida > Asparagales > Amaryllidaceae > Allium > Allium sativum. Next base: position 98,499,411 of record CM060922.1, read on the forward strand.
CAACAGATGTAGCCAGTGTTTCTTCACACTGGCGAGTCAACCATTGACTCGTGTGATGTTGGGGTAGTGCGTTCTGCTGAGGATGGAAGGCAATGCATTGATTTGGTTTTTCCTCCTTCTTAAGTTTGCCCTTTATTTTTTTCCTCTTTATGGCTTCTAGTATGTGAATGTGTTGTTGTGGCCTCTATTTGCGGGTTGCGTGGGTGGACTCATCATTTTTGTTGATGTTGGGTCGATATCTTTTTGTTTTTGCGGTGGGCTGTTTGGCGTGTTTGCTCTGCCATTGGAGAGTGTGTAGGTCCCGATCATGGCATTTGACTATATCTCGATATGTGGGTCTTCCCAATTTCTCGGTTTTGTTTTTCCACTGGTTTCATGCTTTCCCCCTTGGGTTATTTGGATAAGTGGTTGTGTTAGCTCTTTGTTTTCTGTCTTGTTGCGTTGCCAGGCTCTGTTCATTATTTGGGTGTCTGCAAAGTTTTTTCCCCTTTGTGGCATTCATTCGTATTGCACTTTCGGTTTTAGTTTTTTATTTTGCTTGATTTCGGGTTATGTTCGGTTTTAGTTTTGGTAGGCCTTTCAACTTTGGGTCGTAGGGTGAAAGCGCTAATATAACAACCCGAATTTTAATAACATGTTGAAACCATAAATCAAGGCAGAATTAAATTTTAAAATAAGAATCAAGGGAAACGGGTTGCGCCATTGCGTTCATCTCGAAATTCTGCTTGGAAACGAGTTCGAGTTTTTGAGAAACGGAGTCCGTACGAGGGAGATATGACCCTCCGAAGTTTCAGGAATTTTCAGAATCGAAAACAACTCGAAATTCGAATTCGAAATTCGAGTTCAAACCCCAGCGCAGACTGGGCGGGAATTTTCCCGCCCAGGACCAGGTCGACCCAAGGGTCGACACTATGGTCGACCTCCCAGGGGCCAGGTCGACCTGCCTCCCGAAACCCTGCTTTTGAACCTGATACATTCTGATGTATTTAGACTCGTTTCGTGACCAAATTCATGACTCTAAACCTATATAAACAGCCCCCTAGCCTCATTCTCTTTACATCATTCTTCTCTCCTTATGTTGCCTCTGAAATAATAGAAATAAATAAAATAATGGCGTCGCTACTCTGCTGGGATCAAAATTAGAACTAGTGCATCTTCTTCCAAATCTGAATAAGATTAAAAGAGAACAACTGCAAATCTTCTTCTATAATCCAACCAAGGCAAGTGCAGTTATTTTCCGATATGAAATTTAACCATGATTTTTTCATAATTATAAATCTGAATCTGAGATTAGGCCCTTTTTCTATTTATCAAATTTGTTCCTCTGTTTTATTATTCTGTTTGTTCTGTATTTCTTCCTCCTCTCTTTCTTTTTGTTTGATAGCCAGTCTACCACGAGCCTGAGCCAAGCCTCATAAGAGATGAACGCATAAACGCTAAATTTGGGAAGAATATTAAATGAGGCATATTTGGGCAAAATCGATTTGTAACTAATTTGAGGACACAATGCATGTTGTAATTCTGGACATAAATTTGAGACATATTGCATAAGATGATCTATGACTTGGAAGAAGAGGATTGTAGTGACTTAGAACATAAAGAACATATTTCATAATTTAAGATCTGGATCTGGGCATATTAAATCTGATAGTTTGTCATTTGGAAGTAGGAGAATTAATTTGCATATGACTTAGGTGTAAAAACCTATATTAAGATTTGATGACTATTAAGTATGAATACACCTAAGTAAGGGGGGGTTTTGGATATGTGACATGCATTGTAATCAATGGCTGTATTTGGTATAATTTATATGTGAATCACGATTAGTGTTTTTGGAGAATATTCTGAACTATGCAAGTTTAACTAAAATTTGGGGCATATGTTATATGGTGGACTATGACCATAATTTGGGCATATAAGTTTAGGCTTACTTTATGAATTAGGCAAGATATGTGTGTAGGACTTTAAGGAATGTTTAAATCGGTTAAAACTGTTATCTGCTTAATATGTTAAATTTGCCTAATCTGCTAAATCTGTTACCTGTTTAATCTGTTGAATTGCCTAAACTGTTAAATAGGTTGAATCGCCTAATCTGCTAATTATGCCTAATCTGCTAAATCTATTGAGTTGCCTAATCTGCTAAATCTGTTGAACCGCCTGAGCCGCTAAATCTGTTAAATCTGTTGAAAAGTTGAATGATTGTAATTTGTATATGAAAATTCGTAGGCTCGATCTAAGATTGAGTAAAACATGTTAATTTGACTAATCTTCTGCGACTTGAAAAGAAGTCAAATCTGTTAAATTGACATAATTAGTCTGATATTTGTATAATTTGTAATGGAATAAACTAGTTATAATAAAAATGCTGAGACACGAGGTTAGACTCATGTTTGCGGTAGAAGTCTGCCCGGACCCAACCGGCTTAACCAGCAACCGCAAACTGCTAGTCTAATGTGAGAGGTTGTAGGCATAACTAAAATATGCTTAGACACGAGGTTAGGTCTGGCTTGTGGCAGAAGTCTACCCGGAACCCCCCGGCTTATCCAGCTACCACAAGCTACCGAGCTAATGTGAGAGGTCTGCGCATTAATATTTAATTAATGCAAATCTGAGATAAATATGATGTCTAAAACGTGTTGGGTGGATAGGGCTAAACCAACTGGACTGATGAATTAATTAAACTGTTTCGTGAATCTGTAGGCCAATACAAAGTTAGACAATCTGTAAGTCTGTTAAAACTGTACATCTGATCCGTTAGTCTGAAAACCTGCTGACCTGATTTTCTGATTTGTGAACTAGTTGATCTGAACTATGTAGGTCTGAAAACTTGTAAACAAGTTAATCTGAAATCCAATAGTCTGGGGATGCAGGGTTAGAAGGGAAAATACTTGTGTCATCTGTTGTTTGGGACCCATATTAGCCAGTAACCCTTTTTGGTATCAAAACTATGACCTAACAGTAGGTAGGGTCCGGGCACGCTTACTGAACTAATTATAAGTGGTTCATTCTGATAATGGCGAGGGGTGTTGATGGTGCGTTCCAACCGGGTCATGTGCGTGCATGGATCCCGGTCTGCCTCTGAGGATGTAAGACGCCGTGACATCTGTAAATAGGTCTGTGTCATTCAAAGGTTGTTACTTTAGGGAGTGATACACCCTTCTGTGGGGCTGGCATAGGGTATTTATGTATTAGGGAGCCGATCGCTTGGGGTAGATTTAGGGTACACTTAGTTCTGTCTGTTTCCGTTGGGGTACCGTCTGTTTCTGTTGGGTGGTAACACCTGTCTGTTTCTGCGTGGAATCGTCTATGGGGTGGTAAAGGCCCATTTACTAGTGTACACCTAATTCTAACATTATGTTTCCGTAGGGATTATTTTGTTTCCGTCTCTGATTCCGTTTATGTACCTTCTGTCTGTTGGGGTGGTAAAGGCCCATTACTGGCATTATGTTTCTGTATAGATTATTCTGTTCCGTTTCTGTTTCAGTTTAGACATTAGGGTAACACCTAATCCTGTTATACTAGTATTAGTGCAGAGAAGTAAGATATAAGTAAGAAGCATAACTTGGGCTATATCAGTCTGTTTCTTCTGTTTAAGTATACCAATTACTTCTGTTGCTATTGTCTCTTATCCAGCTTTATTTTAATGTCCTGATATTATTATCTGTTCATATGCTGATAGTCTCTGGACTTTCCAGACTTTATGTCTGACCTTGCTTGTTTTCTCCCCTTTTCTTTCGTTCTCCCCTCCCTCCTCCCCCCCCCCCCCCCGGTTTTTAGGACGGAAATATAGGAGCTTGATTCGGATTTTCTCTGCTTGAAGTATCGCTTGGCCTTGGCTCTATCTTTCCATGGCAGTTTATGTTGGGGATTATGACTTTAAAAACTATGCATTCTGAAGACTTTTGTATAAGACCGATATTTTGTACTTGAATTCTGATATTGTGATTTGAAAAGATGTAACCAAACTTATTTCGGTTTATGTTGTAATGAAGTTATAAATTTTTCAAGTGCTATTTTATCTGTCTTGTAAATTTCTGTTCTGTCTACTAAAACGCTCCATCAAAGTTAATGCATTCCCTTTGTGAGTGACCATAACGGAGGTGGGGTGTTACACTTGGTATCAGAGCTGAAGGTTACCAAATTTGATAAAAACTTTTGGAAAACTATTTTCAAAAAGGTTTTCAAAAAGGAAGTATTTTCAAAAGTAGAGTTTATTTTGAAAAACATAATCCCCAAAGCCATAGCCTATCTTTCTATCCTTTGTTTTGAATCTTTACTTTTTCTTTCATTTCGGCATGTCTGGGGATCTTAACCTTCCGGAGGGCATACCGATACGTGGTTGGTTCAAGAGGTACCTAGAAGCTAGGGCTAATGATGCGGGCCCAACAAACGTCCCTCCTCCCCCAGCTGCAGCGGTTCCTCATCCTTCGCGCATGAATACTTTCCCGAAGATATGTAGAGACTTTCAAGCCATGGATGGGAAGAACTTTAATGGAACTGAATCCTTCGTGGAAGCAAGGAACTGGCTCAAAGAAACTGAGGATATGTTCGGTATCTTCGAGGTGGATGATAGGCAGAAGATACAATTAGCGGTATGGTTGCTTAAGGACGAAGCTTCTTTTTGGTGGGAGGTCACAAATGGAGAGCGTCCGGTAGAGAGATGGATGGATTTCAGGCATAGGTTCGAGATGAAATTTCTCTCACGAGTGGAAGAGGGTCTATACGTAGAAAGGTTCTTGGCATTGAAGCAAAAGAATTTATCAGTAAGAGAGTACGTCAACAAGTTTAATCAATTGGGAAGATTCGGCTTAGAATTGGTAAATACACCGCATAAGAAGGCACTAAGGTTTGCTAAAGGTTTGAATGAGCCGCTACACGGAACCATGTTTTTGAACCTGATGCATTCTGATGTATTTAGACTCATTTCGTGACCAGATTCATGACTTTAAACCTATATAAACAGCCCCCTAGCCCCATTCTCTTTACACCATTCTTATCACCTTATGCTGCCTCTGAAATAATAGAAATAAATAAAATAATGGTGTCGCTACTCTGCTGGGATCAAAACTAGAACTAGTGCATCTTCTTCCAAATCTGAATAAGATTAAAAGAGAACAACTGCAACTCTTCTTCTATAATCCAACCAAGCAAGTGCAGTTATTTTCCGATATGAAATTTAATCATGATCTTGACATAATTATAAATCTGAATCTGAGACTAGGCCCTTTTTCTATTTATCAGATGTGTTCCTCTGTTTTATTATTATGTTTGTTCTGTATTTCTTCATCCTTTCTTTCTTTTTGTTTGATAGCCAGGCTACCACGAGCCTGAGCCAAGCCTCATAAGAGATGAACGCATAAACGCTAAATTTGGGAAGAATATTGAATGAGGCATTTTTGGGAAAAATCGATTTGTAACTAATTTGAGGACACAACGCATGTTGTAATTCTGGACATAAATTTGAGACATATTGCATAAGATGATCTATAACTTGGAAGAAGAGGATTGTAGTGACTTAGAACATAAAGAACATATTTCATAATTTAAGATCTGGATCTGGGCATATTAAATCTTATAGTTTGTCATTTGGAAGTAGGAGAATTAATTTGCATATGACTTAGGTGTAAAAACCTATATTAAGATTTGATGACTATTAATGTGAATACACCTAAGTAAGGGGGAGTTTTTGGATATGTGGCATGCATTGTAATCAATGGCTATATTTGGCATAATTTATATATGAGTCACGATTAGGGTTTTTGGAGAATATTCTGAACTATGCAAGTTTAACTAAAATTTGGGACATATGTTATATGGTGGATTATGACCAAAGTTTGGGCATATAAGTTTAGGCTTACTTTATGAATTAGGCAAGATATGTGTATAGGACTTTAAGGAATGTTTAAATCGGCTAAAACTGTTATCTGCTTTATATGTTAAATTTGCCTAATCTGCTAAATCTATTACCTGTTTAATCTGTTGAATTGCCGAAACTATTAAATAGGTTAAATCGCCTAATCTGCTAATTATGCCTCATCTGCTAAATCTGTTAAACCGCCTGAGCCGCTAAATCTGTTAAATCTGTTGAAAAGCTGAATGATTGTAATTTGTGTATGAAAATCCGTAGGCTCGATCTAAGATTGAGTAAAACATGTTAATTTGATTAATCTGTTGCGACTTGAAAAGAAGTCAATTCTGTTAAATTGACATAATTAGTCTGATATTTGTATAATTTGTAATGGAATAAACTAGTTATAATAAAAATGCTGAGACACGAGGTTAGACTCATGTTTGCGGTAGAAGTCTGCCCGGACCCAACCGGCTTAACCAGCAATCGCAAACTGCTACTCTAATGTGAGAGGTCGTAGGCATGACTAAAATATGCTTAGACACGAGGTTATGTATGGCTTGTGGCAGAAGTCTGCCCGGAACCGTCCGGCTTATCCAGCGGCCACAAGCTACCGACCTAATTTGAGAGGTCTGCGCATTAATATTTAATTAATGCAAATCTGAGATAAATATGATGTCTAAAACGTGTTGAGTAAATAGGGCTAAACCAACTGGACTGATGAACTAATAAACCTGTTTCGTGAATCTGTAGGCCTAATACAAAGTTAGACAATCTGTAAGTTGTTAAAACTGTACATCTGATCCGTTAGTCTGAAAACCTGTTGACTTGATTTTCTGGTCTATGAACTAGTTGATCCGAACTCTGTAGGTTTGAAAAAAGTTAATCTGAAATCCATTAGTCTGGGGACACAAGGTTAGGAGGGAAAATACTTGTGTCATCTGTTGTTTGGGACCCATATTAGTCAGTAACCCTTTCCGGTATCAAAACTATGACCCAACAGTAGGTAGGGTCCGGGCACGCTTACTGAACTAATTATAAGCGGTTCATTCTGATAATGGCGAGGGGTGTTGATGGTGCGTTCCAACCGGATCATGTGCGTGCATGGATCCCAGTCTGCCTCTAAGGATGTAAGACGCCGTGACATCTATAAATAGGTCTGTGTCATTCAAAGGTTGCCACTTTAGGGAGTGATACACCCTTCTGTGGGGCTGGCATAGGGTATTTATGTATTAGAGAGCCGATCGCTTGGGGTAGATTTAGGGTACACTTAGTTCTGTTTGTTTCCATTGGGGTACCGTATGTTTCTGTTGGGTGGTAACACTTGTCTGTTTCTGCGTGGTACCGTCTGTTGGGGTGGCAAAGGCCCATTTACTAGTGTACACCTAATTCTAACATTCTGTTTCCGTATGGATTATTTTGTTTCTGTCTCTGATTCCGTTTATGTACCTTCTGTCTGTTGGGGTGGTAAAGGCTCATTACTGGCATTCTGTTTCTGTATAGATTATTCTGTTCCGTTTCTAATTCAGTTTAGACATTAGGGTAACACCTAATCCTGTTATATTAGTATTAGTGCAGAAAAATAAGATATAAGTAAGAAGCATAACTTAGGCTATATCATTCTATTTCTTCTGTTTAGCTTAAGTATACCAGTTACTCATGTTGCTGTTGTCTCTTATCCAGCTTTATTTTCATGTCCTGATATTATTATCTGTTCATATGCTGAAAGTCACTGGACTTGCCAGATTTTATGTCTGACCTTGCTTGTTTTCGCCCCTTTTCTTTCGTTCTCTCCCCCCCCCCAGGTTTTTAGGGTGGAAATATAGGAGCTTGATTCGGATTTTCTCTGCTTGAAGTATCACTTGGCCTTGGCTCTATCTTTCCATATCAGTTTATGTTGGGGATTATGACTTTAAAAACTATGCATTCTGAAGGCTTTTGTACAAGACCGATATTTTGTACTTGAATTCTGATATTGTGATTTGAAAAGATGTAACCAAACTTATTTCGGTTTCTGTTGTAATAAAGTTATAAATTTTTCAAGTACTGTTTTATCTGTCTTGTAAATTTCTGTTCTGTCTACTAAAACGCTCCATCAAAGTTAATGCTACCTCTTCCCGTCTTTGTGTGTCTTCCCGAAGTGGCTTGCGCGGCGGAGCGGGTTTGTTGTCCTCCTTATTGGTCAGGGTTTCAACTTAATCCACATCATGTCAATCAATGACATGATTGTGGTTTTGTGCTGTTGTGGGTTGTTGTTTGCATTGTGTTGGCTTTTCAGTCGATTGCGATGGTTGGTTTTCTTCTCCACTATTAGTCGTAGGCATATAGATAAAGTGTCTGATGTCGTCTATATGTCATTTACCATAGCGACGGTTCCTATTGTGATATTATTCCTTTTGGTAGTCTGTAAGGTTATTCGCCTCCTTACGTGTATAGGCCCGTCCGTTCGTATGATATCCACATCCTAGCAGGATTGTCAATTTGATGACAGTTCGGTAAAAGTGGAGTCCTCACAACAAGTAGTGACATCAGTTATCGACACCTCAACATCTTCCCTCACTCCTTTTACTTTTTCTCACTTGGCCCCCCTTCTTAGTCCATACGAGATAAAAATCATTAATGATAGTTTGGATCATCTAGCTAGGAACCTTACTCTTATCGGTTAGAGCGCCTCATTTCTTGTAGGTGATATGATCTAGCGTCTAAGGCTGGTAGGTCGTCTGCCTTAGCATCTTCTATGGGGGCTTCTACCTGTCGTCGCACTTTATCTTCTATCCGTGCATCTAGTAGGATTCATATAGTTAATCCCGAACTCCTCGCATCATTCACACCCACTCTTTCGCTGCGGCTGAGCAGGTAGGTTGGACTACTCATCGCACCCTTTATCTGCTCTGAGCTTATTTCTTTATGTGCTTTTATGTCTTGTTTCCATTTATTCATGTATCTATATGATATGACAAACTGCGTGTTCTGGATATCCAGAGTGTTAGGAACGAAGCCTCTCTTTCGCGTCTAAAACGCGTTGAGTGGATCTTCTATTAACCAAGCGACAGTAGAGGATTTCAATTCATTCGTTATCAATTCTGACTTGTATGAGGTTTCTTTTGTTGGATCTGTCTTTACCCGGTGTAATAACCAAGAAAGCCCAAACAGGATCTTCTCTCACCTTGACCATGTTTTCAGTTCGGAGGGCTAGTTTGGCTTAACTTTCCCTTTCTCCGTTGAACATCTTCATCGCACTAACTCGGATCATACCCCTATGATTTTGAAGTGTTCCCCTTTTCTTTATCTAGGCCTACTTCCTTCCGTTTTCAGTCCATGTTGAAGTGCCACCACTCGTTTCTTCCAGTGGCAGAGGAATCTTGGTATCTTCTTGCAATAGGTAGCCCTATTGCAGTTTTTTATCTTAAACTCAAGCGTCTCAAAGCTTGTCTACATGTATGGAACACTCAGGTGTTCAAAAATATATTTGACAGAGTTTGTTTTGTGGAAGAAGCTCTCATCTTGGCCGAAACTTTTTTGATGTCGATCCTTTAGCTCCTAATAAGGCGGATTAGGTTCAAGCCTAACTTGCCTTCAATTCAGAATAGAGTATTAAGAATGACTTCCTCCGGCAAAAAACGAGAATAAAGTGGGTCGTTGATGGCGACTCTAACTCGGAATTCTTCCATTCCTCTATTAGAATGAAGAATACTATTCTTGTTATCCGCTAGATTCTTTGTCCCGACCTTTTCTTGGCTACGTCTCCCGCTGAGATAAAAGAGACGACCGTTTCCCATTTTCAATCCATTCTGCAGGTTCCTTCTGTCGATCAAATTGATCACGTTCTTTCGTCCAATATCCCTCTCTTGGTCCTTCCTTCTGAGGCTCCTACTCTACGCAGACCTGGAGGAGATTCGTTCGTGCATTCTCATGCTTAGCAAGGACAACATAAGCAACCCATATGGCTTCAACAGGGATTTTTACCATTGTCCCTGGCCATTCATTCGTCATGACTTCTCTTTGGCGATTCCATTACGCTCCCGAAGGCTTGGACGTACATCAATCTTATGCTCATCCCTCACTCTTGCTCGGATTTTAGACCAATTAGTCTTTTTTATTTTTCGAAAAAAGTCGTCTCGAAGATTCTATCTTCCAGGCTCACGCTTATCCTCGACCTAGTTATTTTCTCGTCTTAAACTGGTTTTTTCGAAGGCCGTATGATCACTAACAATGTTTTCCTAACGCAATAGCTTTTTTCTTAAATCAATTGGAAAATCTGAGGACCTAATGTAGTGATTAAGCTTTGATATGGCTAAAGCTTATGATCGCATGTCTTATTTTTTCATCATCCTAGTTCCCTGATCTTTTGGTATCCCTGAACCTCTTATTAATCTTATTTGGAGACTCATCTCGAACTGCTGATTCTCTGTTCCAGTCAATGGAGCGACAAAAGTGTTTTTCTAGTCAGGAGAGGATTTCATCAAGGCAATCACCTTTATTGTACGCTTTTCGTCATTGTCGTTGACGCAATCATCCAAGGGGTGCACTCTCTTACTATATCAAGGCAGACTCATCACCCTGGTATTCCAAGCGGATGTCATGTCATCTCCTCTTTGTCTTTTGTGGATGACATCATCATCTTCTCTAATTGGAATCGACGATCCATCTGCCGACTCCTATCTTTTCTTCATCTTTAAAAATGGTGTTCGAGGAAATTGGTCAATGATCCAAAGACCTACTTCGTTCCCGCCAAGTCAATAGACCCTAGCAGAATCTCGTAGATTGTGTCCTCCTTGGGATTTGGGGCCACCTTTCTTCTTCTTACTTATCTTTGCATTGTGTTTTATTATGGTCGCAAACTCAACGCGATTTTTCAAACCCTTAACTAGCTAGGGAAAAATCTTTAGTTGTAACTCGACTCTTATCTCCCAAGCTGGGAGGCTTGTTTTCATCAAATCAGCACTCGATTCCGTGGAATCTCATGTTTTCACTGCTATGACGCATACTGCATTTTTCTTTCGTTCCTGTCACTCTTTGGCATCGTTTTTTTTAGACAAAAAAGACGATGCTAACAGATGTTATTGGGTTTCCAGGGATGCAATCTATCGTCCCAGGCATGACGGGGGTCTAGACTTGCAAAATCCTAGAGAAGTTTGCAAAGCATACATCTGTAAGCTTTGGGTTTGGTTTCATTCAAACAACTCCCTTTGGGCTTCATTTCTTCATGCTAAGTACCGGTGCCTTCTTTCTTCGAACTATTTCGGGTCTTCTTCCTACGCTAGTGAGACGTGGAAACGGAAGCAATTGATCAAGGGTTTTATCAGTATCCACGGTTAGGGTTTTAACTAGAAGGGAGGTCCTTTCACTCTTAGGATTGCTTGGAATTTTGCTAGAATTCCGGTAGCTAGAATCCCGATTTTCTCTTTCATTTGGGACAAGTGCTTTCCTCCCAAGATCTATGTTCTTACATGGAAAATCATACATGAGGGGATTTTCCACTGGACGTAAACCTCGCGAGGTTTGGTATCTCTCACGTGTATCTATGCTGGTGTTGCCGATATGGCTTGTCGGAGTTGATAGCACTAGCACACTTATTCTTGGACAGTGAGTGTGCAACAACGGTTTAGTCTTACTTTGGGGACTTGGTTGGTTTCCAAAGGACTCTACCATCTCTTCTTGTCCATTTTCATGCCTAGTGGGATAAAGGGCTTATAAAGGATTTTAGGTCGATCCTCTTCGGGCTTATTCCTTGTCTCATCTTTTGATTTTGTAGTGTTCCCGAAACAAGGCGGATTTTGATGAATCCTCAATGCTTTCGGCTTCTATCATTCATAAAGTGTCGGATGATGTTTATTTCATTTTTAGAGGTAGCCCTTCAAGGGAAACCTCGATCCTCTTTCGTTATCTCTGGCGTGTGTTTTCTCTATCACCCGGTGTTCTCGTCCCAGAGCAGGTGTGGGATGAGGGTATGTTTTTTTTAAGGTTCTTGCTTGGAAGGTTGAAATCTTAGGCCCGATGACTGTTTGCTTCGAATGAGGTCAAAAGTCTCGGACTAGATGGCTGGTTCATATATCTAGTTCTGGTATGCTAGAAGCAGAAGCGTGCCTTTGATTAGCTTCCTAGGAGACTGTTGTTGATGGGAGCTCATTGGGTTGTTCTTGAGGACCATGCTTCTTATGGACAGCTTGAGCTAGGATTTCCCCTGCGTTCTTGTTTGTTCGCATTGTTTTATTTCTATTTTAGTGTGTACTATTTACGTATTGGCCTTCTTGGCTATTCTTTGGTTGTGCTCAGTTTTGTTTCACAGTCAGAGTTGTGTGTTGTGCATTGCTGTACTGTTTTTGTGAGCCATCGGAGAAAGACTTTTTATCTCCACATTTGGTATATATGGTATTTTGATTTAAAAAGAACCATAAATTAATATGTATGCGACTATTGTACCAATAAAAATGGTAATATTTATTCTTTTATTCAATTATGATGTATAAATTGCATAAGACAATAATAACAAGTTTAATTTTTTATCCGTTTATCATTTATCTTAAAAATCTTTATTCAAAATGGTTAAATATATTTATCATGCATTACATTGTAAGATTCTACATTTGACTTAAAATACTCGATTTAAAACTACCATAATTATTTATGAAACCCACCACACTTTCTCCTATGTTTAACGTTTTAGTTTACGTATTTAAATTAATTTGTAATCTTAAGTTTTAAGTAATAAGGTAATTATAATTAAGCAATATTCGTTGGTTCAGTAACTAATGACATTACAGAATATTTAATTATATACAACATACTTATATCAGTGAAGTATGATAAAACTTCATTTTCATTAAACTAGAATATTCAACTCACATGACATACGATAACATAAATAATAAGTAACTTCCGTAAAATACACTTTTTAAATTTCAAAATACACAGATGTTCTTTGATAAAAACAAATTTAAAAATACTACTACTTTTAGGCTTAACCAATCTGTAAATAATTATAGTAAAAATAGAAAATATTTTTGCTCTTGCAAAAGAAAAACTACACTTCTGCAAAGAAAATTCAGAAAAAAATTGTTTGTAAAAACGTGAGATTTAGTACAAATTAAAATTTTGAAACAAAATAGTAGTAAAAAATATATTAATAAATTCATCGTGCATTGTTAAATTATGCTTTTTTACAACAAAAAAACCTTAATTTTAAAATTTCTACAACATTTTACTAAAGTATCTCAGTTTTCTTCTAATATTTTGTATTTGACTTCATGTATTATAGTTAATCACGAAGCTTAATATCATAATTAAATTTAGTAAGCTATTAGTTATTGATGTGTCAAATAAATCATAAAAATAAGAAAATTTCAATTTGTACGATATCTATATTAACAAAAAGGGTATAAAATTCATTTTGATATACAAATAAATAAATTAGTCACATAACAAAATTATATACGAAAACAATAATTGCAAATTTAGTTTATGAATCATTAATATTGAAACATTAATGCACTATAAAACCCACTTCAATATCGCATAATTTTGCACATCTCATCAGTATATTTTAATTAATCGTGTAATATTAATTTTAATTTATTTGAATAAATTCAATCGATAAATATTCCTTAGTTTATCTAATGAATCCTTAAATGTGATTGTTTCGGTGTGTGTATCATATTCGTATTGAAAAAATAGTCGAATGGATTATTCACTTGAATAGAAAGATATATAATTCAAATATCATAAATAATATAGATAAATAACATTAACATAAATAATTATTATTCATTTATCTTAATACATTCATCTACACTGTAAAAAAATAATTAACGTTAATATCCATATTTTGACATTCCTATAGCTATATACAACTTTATGGACTGTTTCCTAACCTTTCATATTTAGATCCATATATCTATATTGCTTATAAAATATCAAATTTAAAGTATATTAATAATTTATGTATCAATCATGTATATACACACACCCATACTAATATAAACCACAATAAAAAAAATGTGTTTAACTGTATGGATATAATATACATAAATAATATTAATAATACTAATAATAATAAAGTTAATTTGTAAATTAACCATAATCATTTATGTATATAAATGATAAATTTATCATACACTACGTTAAAATGTTCTATTTTTAAATTTAAATAACTCCATATTAAAATCTCTGTAATTTTTTAATAAAATCTTTCTCAATTTATTCATAATAAATACTCTTAAGTTAATGTATATTAACTAATTACATAATTTAAAATTTAACATGTTTAAAATAAATAAGTTAAACAATATCTATTAATTCATCCAAAATAATTAAAATATATTAGTTTCAATATAAATATTTGCTAGTAGCAAAAAGAACAATAAAATTATTCTTTTATATCATAGAATTATAAGTTACATAACATATACCATACATAAACAACAACAATAATTTATGATATATTTATTTTGTCGGATTCACCTTTTGTTTTATGATAAAATTTTAAATACTATCATGAGCAACACACGAATTACACACTAGTATAACAATGAAATAATAATAATAATAATTAGTAATGCATAATAGTAAAAGGAGATTATTAATAGGACGCCAATTTTGGTTAAGGGGTGGAAGAATTTTAAGGGGACTCTTTCTTGTTTATTATTTTTTAAGTGGTAATTGATATATAAAAAAAAAAAAGACCAAATTACCCTTTTTTTATGTTTCACATGCTGGTAACCCTAACTTTATATGTCCTCAAAAAATCAATCGATGGAAAAACGTGTTGCTTCAAAAACCAAATTAAATCGCATACCTAACCCTAGTTCCTTCACCATGGTTCGATGAAGATGACGAAGAGAAAACAATCAAAACCCAATTTGATTGCGCAAATTTTGGAAATGTTAGTTCAGTTGGTATTTTTTTACTTTTTAAAAATCGACAATTTTGGTGAATAAGAGGAAAACAGTTGAGGGTTACGGTGTATATTGATGAAAAAACGTTGGGATTATATAAGGTTATTATTGGAATTTTTATTTATTATTTTAAGGGGAGTCTAATTTATTTTGTTCCTCTATAACAGTTTTGAAATAAATTAAAATTGTTACCCCCAACCATAATTGGAGTCCCATTAACAATCTTCGAGAAAAAAGACAGTAACCATCTAATAAATGGTACTGTTAGGCAAAGAAATATATACATTTTTACGCATCATCTGACCATATAATAAATGGAAATATGAATAATAGGCTTCATGGATGAAAATGAATTATTTGCACATCCAAAACCAAGATATATGTATTCCCTTTTGATAATTATATCATCTGATCCTCCTTATCTTTAACTAGAACTTTTAATTCTTTAACGTGAGGAATCTTGAAATTTACTGATTTATGGAAACTCAACCTTTCAGCTTTATAGAAACAAATGGTTCTTAATCTTTATATATTATATAAATGTTCATTATTGAGCTTATCATGTAAGCTTTTATTGATGTTTCCATCTGCTTTAGATGTGCTAAATCAACATGAAAGTATGGTCTAAACTGAATACAACCTTTTGGATAATATATATCCTTATATTTGTTTTTACAAGAGAAAATAAATTGTTTCTTTAGAAATATAAATCATATATCAAAACGTTTCCAAATCTTTACTCAAATAAAAAAGATTTCAAAATGAAAACATTTACCGAAAAATTCAGATTACTTAAATCCATATCACAAACCACAACTCAATCTAATTTTATAAATTTATCTAAATTAGTAACAGACAAATGCAAATTCAAAACTTATTTTCCAAAACAAATGGACTTCAGGGAATATAAAAATAAGCAAGTTTTAAATGAATTAAAATCCAAACTCAAGAATCATTATATTCGACATTTTTTTAAAGCAATGATATTTTTTTGACTATGATATTAAGATCTATAATACCCTGAGATCAAAAAAAAAAAAAAAAACAAGGAAATAAAAATTATGTTTATAGTAGAATGAGAGTTGGGCATAAAAAATAAAAAAAACAGTACATATATAATGGAATGAGATCTAACAATTAAATCTACATAAGATCTAAAAGGATAATATTAATATATAAGGTCTGGAAAAAATAGAATAAAACGGGATTAGAAAACTAGATCCATGGTAGAATGGGATCTAAAAATTAATATAACCGAATCAAAATTAGATCTAAAAACACTTATCTATTTTGAGATCTATAATTAGATCTTAAAAAAAATAGAAGATTTCTAGAACTTTGGATCTATAATATAATTTTTATTTAGAGATCATCTTAACAACGTGTTATAAAATATATAACGATGGGAAACTATTATAAGAGTGGATGAAAGATTTTTTTTTTCATTGTAAGTTGACACATATATTTTCATCACTATGCTTCTGTATATAAATTTTGGAGTTTGGGATATGACATTTTCTATGATGTGAGACTGCAATAAAAGTACAAGAGCATATTCACTTGTATATATTATAATAGTTTTCTATTTTATTTTCAAATTGATTTTTAGTAATAGGAAAATGTTATAAAGAATCAAAAGAAAATAAAACTTATTACAGTAAAAAAATTATGAAATTTCAGGCATCTTTTTTTCTTAAAAAAGCAACTTGTCTGAATGCCAGAAAAGTGGACAAGTTGCTCCTAATTGCATATGACTCTTTTAGTCTGTCATGCTCAGATGATTTATTTATGTCAACCTAAATAATATAGGTCAAGAGATTCAAACCTGGAGTATCACATCATATGCCTTATGGGCGGATATAATCCTACAGACCCCAACCAACAAAGCTACTAGGTTGGGTCTAATTTTCGACATGTTTCTATTGAGTTATCTTCTTATTTAGGTATGCTATTGAATTTCACAAATTGGATGATAATATGTTTCAAGGAATCTGTGATGTTTTCATATCTCGTAAAACGATTTTGCTTAATTCACTGCTAATTTAGTAATTATCACGGATCGGCTCATTTGCTAGGGATTGAGATGGTTTTGATGATAACCTATGTAGTTAAAGCGCTCAACAGATCCAATGTGGCAGATGTGAAAAAATTGTAGCGGGGATAAAGCAAGAAAATAGCGGAATACAGTGGATGAGTCTAAAATAGCATATAAAACTCATATTTCATGCTTTTACAAATATATAAATTATAAATAAATGGAAAATTAAAATTTAGCTTAATTATAATTAGTATATTTTTAATTTTAAATAAAAGCATATGAAAATATATGTAAATAAATGTAAACTTTTATTTAGCTTGATTAAAATTTTAAAATATTATACTATTTTCTATTCAGAAAAACTTATGTTAAAAATTTATATTAAAATACTAATTTTATAAAGTATAAATGTCACTTTTAGATTCATTTTTTATAGAATATATAGCGGAATATAGCTGAAATAATGGGATATATCTGGAATATTAGAATATAGCAGGGCTTAAAGTGAAATGGCAATTTCAAAGGCTATTTGGAAATAGCATAGCAGTTGAAATACGCTATACGATATAGCAGGGATATGGCGGGGCATTAACTGCGCATATGACAACAACCTTGTTTTAACTATTATTGTTATAAAATATATACTAACACTATTATTTAAAATATACATGTACAAGAAATATATGTAGGTGTCGATTATTGAAGACTTTACAGTTTAAGGAATCAATATTTCAAAGAAAAAGAGTTCAAGATAGAAGACTCATGAGTAACAAGAGTTCAAAGAGTTTAAGAATAAAAAAGTAATTGTATATTTCTTTTTAAAACTCCGATTAGCACTAAATCCTTATATCAATCTTTTGTCACTATTTTTAAATATTCCTATCTTAATGATTTCAAAATTATTTCCTTATTTTAAATATATTTCTTTGTTCTTTGATTTATTTTAACTCCTGTTTTTAAATATATTTCACTTGCTAATACTTTTTAACTCCTGATTCAAATATTTCTTATTTATAAATTTAATACTAATTTTTATATTTAGTTTTATTATAGTTACTTAAGTTTTAAATTTCCTATCTTAAATTTATATTAAGTTCTAAAGTATTTCTTATATTCATAGTTTTATATATACGCATTAATATTATTTTATATATAGTTTTTTAATCATTTTAAATCATCTTAATATATGTTTTTAATATATCTTTTTACTTGAAAAACTTTATTTTAATATAGAATAATATAGTTTGTTTTAACTCAAGAAACACAATAATTTATTTAACCATTATCATTTTTGATTCAAAATTTTATTTTTTGAAAAATCTCTAAGGTATGTCGACATAGATAACTATGTATGTTGATACAATGTTCGTTTGTTTACAAATTCAAATTTTGAAAAGTTGTGTCTTTTGAATTCAAACTACTATGAAAGGATTTAATTGTTGGGAGACTATAAATAGGCTTCTAAAATCGATTTTTAACTAACTTTTTATTATCTTTTTCTTCCTTTCTCTTTCATAAATTATATACTTATATTTTCCCGATTTTCAAAGAGAATCATATCAATCACTTTCTAGTTCAATTCTCTATCAAACTCTCTCAAAGATTCAAGTGATATTCAGGAGTTATAGGATTTATGTCATCAAAGATAAGAAGATCAAGTCCTATCAAGTTTATCTTCCAAAAGTGATACTGAAAAGGTGAGGTTGTAGCCCGTATAAATCGACTAAGTGTGATTGAAGCCTCGAAATCAATTGGGTGTAGGTTGTGGCCTGGAAATCAACTAAGTCTCACTGTACTCCAGAAATAGTTCGGGTGTACCTTTATAGCCTAGAAATCAAGGATCGTAGTTTGGATATTATTTGGAAAAAAAATCCATATCAACCCAGCATTGTGTGGGACTGGATGTAGGGTAACTCTGAACTAGTATAAAATGCTGGTGTGTTCTTTCCTTTTACTGTTTTTTATTGTTATTATATGCATCTATGTTTGATTCTGTGATTTGCATAACATTCTAACAAACTTAAAATGATTTCAAGAAATCTGTCAAATCCATGAAACATTATTCACTCCCCTTCTAGTGTTTAGTTTGCCTTAAGATCCTTAATTCGTATTTCCTAACAATTGGTATTAGAGTAAGGTTTCCAAACTTTTCTGAATCTAAATTTTTGAAAAGTTTAAATAGCAACCAACACTGGAATTGTTAATACTAGTAGTTCATTTGTATAGGGTCAGTCCACTGTTAAACCACCACTATTCAATGGTAGTAATTATGCATATTAGGCGTGTAGAATGGAAATTTATTTACAATCTGTAGGACTAGACACTTGGAATATCAAACAAACTGAATATGTTGAACCCACTTTTAATTTTGCATAATGGACTAATGATCAAAACGCAACTGCATAAAACAATTCAAAAGCCACAAATATGTTATTTTGTTCAATAGATATAAATAAATTTAATAGGGTATCTGTTTGTAAATCTGCATATGAAATTTGGAAAACTTTGCAAGTGACTCATGAAGAAACAAACAAAGTTAAACAGACCAAAGTTTTATGTTAACCAATCAGTTTGAATTATTTAAAATGAATCAAAAAGAAACTAACTCTAATATGTAGGGAGGGTTCAAGGAGATCGTGCATTCACTAATGGCTTTGGGAAAAATATATTTTGAGGAAGATCAACTTAGAAAAATCCTAAATTATTAATTTCAGATTGAGATCAAAACACTCTTGCTATTGAGCAGGCCAATGAATTCAGTGCAATAAAAATTGAAAAACTAATCGGAAGTATAATGTCATTTGAAGTTCAGACGCAAGGAAGAAAAGAAAATAAGTTATTGAAAATGAAATCGATAGCATTTAATGCAACAACCGAGATTCCGACTCAAATGGCGACGATGATGAAGTGATAACATTAATGACCAGGAATTTTAGAAAAATCTTGAGATATAGAAAAGGGAATAATTTCAAGAGGAGTGAGCAAAGAAATTCTATGAAAAATAATGGGATTCTGAATAATGTCATATGTTTTAACTGCGATGAACCAATCCATCTGAAAAGATTATGTCCATATCTGGAGAAACAAAATCAACCTTTAAATGATAATCCATTAAAGAAGAGAGAGAAAGTTCATGCAGCAACTCTAGATGATTCTGATTCATCCTCCAGTGATAAAGAGCAAGAAACGAACAATTCGACTATGCGCTTCACATCAGTTCACGAATCCAAAGAAATTAAAGAACGGAACTAAAAATAGGTACGCCTTTATAGTAATTCTTTTTTGGTTAAATTTTTGATGATTGCTCGTTTGAGTGCTTTGTTTGAAAACTTGAACTTTAAATTCAAATTTTGAATTTTAAAATTCAAAAAATGATCATTTTAATAAAATAATAATAAAATAACAATATAAAAGTATTATTATAATAAATATTATCCAAGAAATAATTAAATAAGAATATAAGATATAAAGAAATCAAAAATCCAAAATTAAATGTCTTTTGAAAATTTCAGAAGACATGTCTACATATATAACCCTACATGTCGACATATACGCAGAAATTCAAAATTCAAAATTTGAATTTCAAACTTTTGAATTTCCCTCCACCTTTTCAACAAAACCAATATTCTGAAAATGGTCTTTTGACCAGAGAAATGTCCTTAGATTCTTTATTTATCTATCTATTCCTATCATCTCTTTCCTCCTTTAATTCAAGATTCAAATTTATCTTCATTATCGTATACTCTTCACAAAAACTCTCTAATGGCTTGCTCAAGCGCACCAAGCACCATGAGGCTGACCAAGACCTTAACGACCAGATGTTACCAAAGATTACGTAAGCTATGTAAATTTTGGTAAAGTCAGTATAGGAAAATTTGCCATTTTTAGTGATTTTTCTTCTTATAATCTTCCAACTCTTTTTCATCAAAATGGTGTCCTTAGTTTAATTGACTCTCGGGATAACGATGAAGTTTGTTGCCCGAATCTTGTTAAAATGTTTTATGCAAATTTAAATCGTGGTTTTTATCAAGGAAATGAAAGTGAAACTTGGAGTAGCGCAAAAAGAACACAAATTGTTTTGAATTGTGATGGTTTGGATACTATTTTGGGTTGCAAAAATACAGGAATAAATCTCTTGGATTTTAAGATCAATGAAAATGATCAAAAGACCTTTCACCGTATTTTTAAGAGTGATGAACATTTGGAATTCAAAACCCGTAATTTTCGTTCTAAGACAAGGATTGTTAACTTACTACTTCAACATACCATCACACCACGTTTAGGAAATTTCAACAATCCAACAACGAAAGTCTGTAAGGCTGTTTTTGCTATTTTCAGAAATTGTAACATAAATTGGTCTCAAGTGATTTTAAATGAATTTATTCCAAAGAATTTGTCATCGAATGAAAATAGGTTATATCATGGAATTTATCTTACTCGGTTTTTAAAATATTTTGGAGTGGATTTCAAATGCAAAGAGTTCGTATCGAGAAAAGTTTTCAACTTCGCAAACATATCTCTTATGAAGATTCCACTTATGTTTCAACCATATGAAACACTTATGGAAAAACAAGCAATAATGAATCAAGAAGAAGAAGGTGAACAAATGGAAATCGAAGAAGAGGAAGAAAAGGAAAACATTTTCTTAGAAAGTATAGAGTATTCTGCTAACACCAAAATCTCTTCCAACAAAATTCTTCTCAAGAACAAAAAGATTTTAGCCAAAATTCAAAAGGTGTTAAAGAGGTCATTTAATAAGAAAATGGAAAAGAAGCCCTCTAAATGACTAAGTTCTTTGGGAAATTTAGTAGAAAACTTAGCTTGTCTTCATCCTCATCCTCCTCCATCGAATTCTAGCATTATTATCTTGTTGTATTAGTTTCTATTTCAATTTTCATACTTTCATTCCGTGTTGTCCTATGTATCGTTATTATCAATGAAGTTTTATATTTATGTTAGGGTGCTACTATTCACACACTGGTTTACACTTCCGACCACCTTCCTAAATTTAATACAAATGGTTATTTTTTATATTCTTCTGGCCACCATACATTATTCCTTTATTCAGTTATTCACCACCATACTTTTTTGAAGAAAAACACGTACTTCTTTACAATTTCAAACCCTAACAAAAGCAGATAAACTTTTGTGCTTAATAGAGATGGAAGATGAAGATAAAAAAGGAGTTAGAATTGCTTGATTTTTATCGTTTTCTATTATGTTGTAGAATATGTTGTTAGGATTTTTTTAATGGTTAGGGTTTTCAAAAGCGTTTTAGGATATATTTTTCTGTTCCCCTAGAAATTTCAAGTTTGGAGGACATTAAATTTGATGACATTGTATTAGAGAATTACAATGTAAGTTTTGACTTGTAGGGTTTTTATCCGTATAACTTACGTATCTTCTTTTACAAGTTAATACATTAACTCTCTTCTTTGTCGTTTGATAGATGCAGTATTTGAATGATGATAAATTAGATGATAAACATGATGGTTGTGATAATATGATGCAAGATGTTCGATCAAATGACTCAAAAGACGTAAATGCTGATTTGACGAATTATTATTCACAACCGACGAAGTAAGTACTCATTTATAAAAATTAAAATTGCTAATGTGGTTATGAAAATGGATTATGTTAACTTTTTCTTGAACTATTTGATTTTAGGTATTTGATTCGCATAGTACATTGATGTAAGGGAGGAAGTAAACGTTCGTGTAGAGGAAGGAGCAGGTGGCCTCTGCATTTTTTGGTTATTAATCTAGAAGGTGATCAGTAGAGGAAATTTAAAATATTTGGAGTGCTTTTAGTTTTGGTGGCCAAAAGTTTAAACAGAGGTGTGAATAGTAGCACCATTTATGTTAATTCTTTCTTAAACACCTCCGGAATAATCATTGAAGTAATAAAAACAAGTATATATAAGTCAAAGTAAAGCATAAGTCACCAAATTCTTCAAAAATAAAAAATACAGAAGGTATGTCAACATACCTAACTACATATGTAGACATACAACAATAATATTTTCAAATTATTTTAAATTTAAATCTGCCTTAACTAGTGTCCATTCATTTTAAACGAATTCCAAAACCTATATATATATATATTTCTTTCAGAAAAACTTATTTCTTCATTCCTTCTTTATTTGCTTTCACTATTCTTTAATATTATCAAATCCATGGCTTCCCCAATTCATAACTTGAGTGAAAATCTTGGAGAAACACTCAATTCACTCATGAATATCCTCTCTATTATCCTTCGTAACCATCGTCACTTAGAGTTAAGTCAAAAACATATGATAACAATTCGATTGATTATTTCCTCTCTTACCAAAGACAAAGACAACAACATCATACGAGCAACTCTCACCAAAGACAATGAAGAATGGGATGTTATAAAGGCTGGTCCAATCTTAAGTGGTGACGGATGGGTAGAAGTTCCAAAAAATGTACAAATTTGTATTTAAATTTAGTATGTTATGCTTGGATTGATTTAAACTTAAATTTGAATCAATGATTTTTAAATAACTAAATTGGTTTGGATTAGATTGTTTGGATTGATTGATTCTATGTAGTGGTTTGTTTGCATAATTATACTTTATTCTAGTTTATACTCATTTAAGTCATTACTTAAAATATAAGATATTAGATCTTGTCCTAGTTTTGATTAATTTAAGGTATTATAACCGTATTAGTTTTAGTTATTAGAACCGTGTCTTAGTTTTATGGCGGAATATTATAGTCTAGTTAGGAATATAAAGTTTTTGTTAATGACAAAAGGGAAGAATTATAAAATAGAGCTTTGATTAAAGGGGAGCTAGCAATTTCAGAAGGAGCTGATGGAGTAAGGAAGAGTAATTGGAGAATCAAGACGTCGGGCATGAATTTAATAAACCAAGGCTTTCATCATAAAAAAAGGGGAGATTGTTAGGGATTGAGATGGTTGTAATGATGGTTTTGATAACAACAACCTTTTTCTAACTATTATTGTTATAAAATATATACTAACACTATTATCTAGTGTATATATATATATATACACACACACACAAAAGAAATATATGGAGGTATTGATTATAGAAGACTGCACAGTTTAGAGAATCAAGGTTTCAAAGAAGAAGGGTTCAAGATACAAGACTCATGAGTAATAAGAGTTCAAGAGTTCAAGATATAAAAAAGTAATTAATCCTAGATTTTTTGTAAAAATTCTAATTAGCACTAAATCCTTATTTCAATATTTTCTCACTATTTTTAAATATTCCTATCTGAATGATTTCAAAATTACTTCGTTATTTTAAATATAATTCTTTGTTCGTAAATTTATTTTAACTCCTATTTTTAAATATATTTTACTTCGTAATACTTTTTAACTCCTTATTCAAATATTTCTTAGTTATATATTAAATACTAATTTTTGCATTTAGTTTTATTATAGTTGCTTAAGTTTTAGATTTAATTACTTATATTTATATTAAGTTCTAAAGTATTTCTTATATTTATAGTTATATATATATATATGCTTTAATATCATTTTATATATATAGTTTTTTAATCATTTTAAATTATCTTAATATATGTTTTTACTTGAAAAACTCTATTTTAATATAAAAGAATATAGTTTGTTTTAACTCAAGAATCACCATAATTTATTTAACCATTATTTGCTTTAATTCAAAATTTTATTTTTTGTAAAATCTCTAAGATATATTAGCATAGGTAACTATGTATGCCTACATAGTGGCCATTTGTTTTCAAATTTTGAAAAGTTGTGTCCTTTGAATTCAAAACTATGCTGAAAGGATTTGACAGTTGGAAGACCATAAATAGGCTTCTAAAGTCAATTTTTTAAATAACATTTTATTATCTCCTTCTTCCTTTCTCTTTTCTCCATTAATATTCATAATTTATTAAATTATATACTTATACTCTACCAATTTTCAAAGAGAATCATATCAATCTATTTCTACTTCAATTCTCTATTGAACTCTCTTAAAGATTCAAGTGCTACTCAAAAGTTATAGGCTTTCTTTAATCAAAGATCACAAGATCAAGTCCTATCGAGTCTATATTCCAAAACTGATACTGAAAAGATAAGATCCTAGTCCGTATAAATTGATTGGGTGCGATTAAAGCCCGTAAATCAATTGGGTGTAGGCTGTGGCCCGGAAATCAACTCAGTCTCACTGTACTTTGGAAATAGTTGGGTGTGCTCTTATAACCTGGAAATCAAGAATTGTAATTTGGATATTATTTGAAAAGAAATCTACATCAACCCAGCATTGTGCGGGACTAGATGTAGGGTAACTCCTAACCAGTATAAAATCTTTGTGCGTTCTTTCCTTTTGCTGTTTTATTATTATTATTATTCTGCAACCGTCTTTGATTCTATGATATTCATATTTGTGATTTGCATAACATTCTGATAAACTCAAAAAAAATCAATAAATATATAAAATCCATAAAACATTATTCACCCCCTCTTTAGTGTTTAGTTTGCGTTATGATCCTCAATTTGCATTCCCTAACTTCATTGTCCTTGTGGTTAGGCATTTGACTTGATCATAAGAGGCCACAAGTTCAAAATTTTCATATCGTTATCCGAACATAAATTACATGTAGTATGATGCATATTACCTAGACTTGAATATTACCTAGATCTTCTGTATAGGAGTAGTCTGAGCTTGTGGTGTTGTCTTGTGGGTTTGCCAATAATGGCAATGGCATGTTTGTGATTTAGGGGATTTAGGGCTGGATGTTGTTAGAGTTGGAGATGAAAAGTAGAATGTCTAAGTGTGTAGTTCAAATCGTGGTGCGAAGAGGCTTTAATGACCAGAGTTTTGTGATTGGTGATGATCAATGACAGGTTGAAACACTGGGTAATGGCGACGAGCAGTTACATACTGTTCTTATGTTGGGGTAACGAGCTGAAATCTTAGGAGTGAAATGCGGAGAGGAAGAGTAGAGAATGTTGTTGGCGAGGTGGCCTAAAGGATGTTGGTGCGTGCAGTGGAGGAGAGAAATGAGCTGACTTTGGCATGTACAAGGGGAAATTAGTTGAATCTACAATCTCGCTTGTGTTAGGGAGAAGAAGCATTAAGGTGAAAGATTGTGTAATTAGTAATGTTAAATATAATTAATCAAATCTATTTTGATTTTCATGGATTGGAGGGGAGATTGGGTGAAAGGAAGGATCTACCACGGTGAACTTACGCACTGTGTTTAGCGAAAAGAAAGGAGATTTGATTAAATGAGTGTAATTAACTAAGTTAAGTAAGTAATTAATGTTTTAATTGATTTCTAAAAATTAAAATATTATGTAATGTAAAAAAGAAGAAAAAAAACATTAGTATCTCGTAGCAGATTCATTTTTGTGGTTATTTTCGTTATTCATTTTCTGAACTGATGCATGAAAAACTCTTATAAAAACACACTTTGAATTACACTCATATTTTTTGTTTCGCTAAAAATTAATTTTGTTTACTTTTTTTTATCAATAATTAAAATTTAATAATAATCACATGTTACTATAATCACAATATTTATTTAGGGTGAGCTTTATGTAAATATCTTAAAACTTCAAAATATGAGTCTATTCTATAATGTGTTTTTGAAAAGAAGGCGGTTGTGGTTATGAAACTTAAAGATGGTACTTTACAATTCTTTCCTTGGTTGTATACAGATTTCCTTTAAATTTATTATTTCTATGAAAAGTGAGACCTCTTTCTTAAAACGATGCTTCCTTATTTTGTTTACGGAATCCCTTTAAAATTGTTTGCTTTTACCTAAAAATGAGATTGTTTAAACTATCTTTTGTTTTTCAACAATATAAAAAGGGATCCGATTATGCAAGAACATAGTGGTTGATCGTCGGAGAATTTTCTCAAGTGGATTGGAAAAGTAAAGTTTAAACAAATTAAGAAAAAATTAGAAAGGTGAATGCAAATTTATTTACAGCATTGAAAACCATTTATAACCCTCTTCCGCTCTTTATTGCATTCAAAAAAATCCTTAAATTCCAAACCTAAACTACTATAAATATAACAAATATATAGGCTCTCCAATTTTTTTCTAGTACGAATTAATTAAATATAGACTAACTTGTAGATTTTAGCATGCGAGTGCGCACACACATATATGTATGTATGTACACACACAAACATACACACACACACACAAACACACACACACACACACACACACATATATATATATATACGTATATGTGTGTGTATATATATACATATATATATATATATATGTTTGTATACACACACACACATATACATATGTACGTATGTATGTATGTGCGTGTGTGTTTGAGGGTTACGACTTGCATTCGTAAATATGTCAACCATTTAAAAGAAAATAATTTTCTTAGATATTTAGTTAAATTTATGCGTGTCATATTTAATTTTTATCTGCTATGAAATTTTTTTAGATGAAATTTTTGTTTGAAAAATGATTTTGTAAAAAAAAATTGTTAAAATTTATTTTTAAGCGATATACTGACAGTGTAATATTTATAGAGAGGAATTCTGAATCAATAAATTTATTTATTTATTAGATTTTATTTTTAAGTGATCTTAGTGTCAGATTATATCTTCGGAAAGGGCATTTTTAATGGTTTACGATGACACCAAAAAACATGACGTCAAAGGTATTACAATATTAATAAAGATATATGTATCCATGTGTATTTACATGATTGTGTGTATGCAACTATGTAGTTAAAGCCCCGAAAAATTCCTGCTTTAGCTCATAGCGCTCTTCAACCGCTACGCTATCTCAATTCAGCACCGAGGAACAGTAGATCCGCTTTTAACCCCGCTATTTCCAACTACATCCGCTAAATCAAGGCTTTTTAGCATCCACGTTAGCAATATTATATTATATCAAACTTGATTCTTTTTTTTTTTAATTCAATAAAGTTAATGTAAAGAACTAATTTTAAGATATAAGTGTTCAGTATAGTACATGAATCTATTATAATCATTAAATCTAGCTTGCGTGACCATGGTATTCTTTTATTTTGTTATATATGATAAATTAATATTAGTTTCTTCTACAAATATAATGTAAGAACGATAATTAATTAATTTTAATTATTATGTTTCACAGATAATAAACCTTTTTGTGCCTCCGTTATTTCCTTATTTTATCCCCGCTGCACCTTTTTGTACATTGTCGCTATGTAATCGCTGAGCGCTTTAACTGCTCAGGTATATATACACACACAAACATACACACCTACATTTATTGTGATTTATCTCGAATTTTCTCCAATATATGTGATGTGAATATCTGATTCATATGTGGTGGCGGATTTGAGCACATACACATATATGGGAAAAATCAACGCACTTCGTTTTTTACACCTCAAACTCCTTAAATATCAGCCATAAGTTCTTATTCAAATAATAGTATGTTTTCTTTCTTTCTGTTTGATTATATTAGTTACTATAATAAATAGGGAAAATAATATAGTTAAATCAGAATTTGCGATGTAAATCCAAAGGGAGTATAGGTGTAATGATAATGAGGTATTTGGCTACGCCTTAATTTCAGTGTACTTGCGATTTTCAAAAACATCGGCCATAAGGTTTGATTTAAATATAGTACTTTCTTGTTATGAAATGCACGATTACTTTTGTTAAGATGATTATTTTATGATGCATTCTCAAGTGTGGAAATTTGGTTGAAGTAGGGTTGTCGACGGATGTTTTTTGATATAAACAATGTCATATTCGTATTCGCATCCGAAATCTTGTTTGATATGCACAGATATTGAATAATTATCTGATCTACTGACGATTAACAAATGAAAAAGTATAAAAAAAAAATCTTTAACATATTTTTTTTTCCAATCTAATTAATTATTAAAGTGCTAAAAATAAACAGATATAATGATAATAACTAGCTTTGGGCTATTAATATGTGCACAATTATTAGCTTTGAGCAATTAACATGTGCGTAATTACTAGCTTTGAGCAATTAATATGTGTGTGTATAATATAAACATTCAACTTAATATAATAATAAATTAGTATATATCATTGTGTCAAAATACCCATAATTTAAACCATAATCATGAACTAAGTGGAGAAAATATCTTTCTATTGTGGATGTGTGTATATATCTACATCTGACCAATTCTTCAACGTATCAAGTATTTATCCGCTTGCCAAATGGGGCTGCCAACGGATTTTGAATTTTTCGAATGTTTATTGACAAATCTAGATTGAAGTGCCTTTTATTTTAAAATAATATTTTTAGGGATAATTCACATGAAAATGGTAAATTATGCAACGAAATGGTATATCGTTTAGCATTATTTCTAAATAATTAAAATTGATCATTTTTTTCTTTCCATATATGCTGTTCTTAAAACTAAGGAACTAATGGTAAATGGCCAAAAGGATGGCTGACTGCTGATCGATTCATACATGATGAAAGAAACTATACGAACCTGGATAACCGGAGAAGAGCAGCAGCAAAAGCGATGACCGTACACGTTTCCGCAGCCGCATGCTCCACCTCACAACCAAACCTGTAACCGCCACCAAACTCCTTGTTCCCGTTCATTCGTCTCAAGACCAGCAACACCTCCTCTCCGGCCAGGCGCTCCGGCGCTGACGTGGAGGCCGAGCATGGCATCGCTTGCAATCCCGAAACAGTCTTCGTCGTTTTCGCTTTCATCGAAGCTCGGTGGATGAATGAATATACAGATGCGATGCAGATAGTTTCCAGTTGTTTAAAGCAGGAGCTGCATGAGCTGCGATCCAATGGGAGTGCGGCGCGTGGTCGGTATCTTCGCTGAGCTGGCTGGTGGGTCCCGGACAGACTGTGTGCATCGCCTGCTGTTCTTTAACTTGCACGCTCCGTAATTTGCCGTCCGTGTTATCCTGTTACGTGCACTCAAGGGTGACATCGGCAGGAGATTCTTGCAGGAGTCGTTTTGGAACGTCAGCGATATTTATCCAAACTAACATTGATACTCCTTTATGTTAATTAGATAGATTAATACCAATGTCATTGGGCATACTTATTTCATAACGATTTTTAAGTTAATGTCGAAAATAAAAATATATGATAATATGCACTTCTAACATCAATACATCATCAATACCCAAACTAAGAAATAAATGTATTACTAAAACTTTAAATGAATCGATTATACATCTTCTCTATTGAATTTGTAAAAAATATTCCTTAATTAATATGACTAAATGTCTACATAGCTACTTACACATAAAATTAGCTAGGAAGTAAAAGTTTAGGCATGCAGTTTACCGTTATCCCAGCAAGAAAAATGAATTTGAAATTTTCAAATATTTACAAGGTCAATTGTATAACAGATTATAAAATACCTATCATGTAATATCTATGCTAAATAAAGTTGTTTAGTGAATCAAATATATTATAATATTATTCTACAATCATTTCTAAGAGACGCTTCACTATATACATATATACATATATACATATATATATATATATATATATATACATACATACATACATATATATATATACATACATATATATATATATATAATGTGAAAAATCAAATCACCGTTATATATATATATATATATATATATATATATATATATATATATATATATATATATATATATATATATATATAATGTGAAAAATCAAATCACCGTTAGAATTAAAAAGTCAACACGTCACATTAATGGAAAAAAACTCAAGGAATAAATATTTCGAGGGCATGAATTTTGAGTAAGAAACGAAAATTTAAAAGATGAAAATTTGAGAAATGATTATCAAAGCAAGTTCATATTCCTTTTCAAAATTAAAGTTGATTTACAGTTTTTTTTTTCATTTAATTATAAGAGATGCATACAACATTAATTGCTGGATTAATATCAAAATCTTATGTAGTAGTGAGATGTTAAAGGTTGCTAAAAGTAAAATTTATTCTTGAATTACGGATAAGGAAGTACTTAGCTGAGTAGAATATGAAAATTATTAATATTAATGTGAATTCATGCTATATGTATGGATTGCTACTATAGTTTTTGCAAATCAAGTTGACTATATTTTTTTTGAATTAACTAAAGTGAAACCATTTTTCCAAGTTATATTTTACATTTAAAAATTCTTTTTATTTTAAAATTAATTATCCATGTATGCCTATACAACTTCATTTACACATCATACACAAAAGGACTAAAATAATTACGTAATAAGCCAATAAATAATTACGTATATGCATACATGAAATTTTAAGCTATAATGCTAAAACAATGGTTTGTGGTATCATTACTGCATAATGACTCAATGTAAGTAATTATGCACTCACACAAAAAGTGTAAAAACGAATTGCATAATGCATAAGCTAAGACCGTACAATAATGACTTTTTTTTTTAATTTATAAATCGGCATATAGGTGATCTATAGAAGTAGATAATTAGTAGATGTAAAAGAAAATTGAATTATAAAACTTAGTAGAACAAAACTAAAAATCTTAGAAATGCCCATTGAGAATACATAATTATCTACTTTACTCTTCTCAGCATTGTTTCATATCCTATAGTTTTAGTTATTAAGCCAACTAGTATTGCTTCCTAGACAGGGGCGACTGTAAATGGCATCAAGGATTTTTCCATTTCTTCTTATCCATTTCCATCCTTGCAACCATACCACTTTCTCTTCAACTTCAGATCTTTTCATCACTTTACTCTCCACAAATCCTCATCCCCTCACTTCCTTGCTTACGTAACGCATGGTTGCCCCTCCAAAATTCGATTTGTCACTTCCAAATCTAAGATTTTCCCATGGAATCAGTACTGAACTCTGATAAACCCCTTATTCTTCAATCCGCACCTCTACAGCTCTCTTCTCCCCGGATCTGCTATTAACTACGCTTCTTGACACTGTATAGTAGCTTCTCCCAGCAACTACTTGCCTACTGCATCTTCATTCTCGGAGCATCGATTCGCTAGTTATTCAACTGATGGCTTACTCATGACATGTTGGAAGTTTTCATTAACGTGGAGTTATTTAGTGAGCAACAATTCTTATCGGCTTGAGTAGTTTTGCGTCTCGATGATCTATGTTTGTAATGGTAACTGTAACGACCCGCCCTTTTGCCCAGTTCTCACCGGTAATTAAACCAACTTAAACCGTTCATAAAGACGGATTAATACGAGTACTTACATATTTGAATAAAATATCAGGACTTTACATTTCATTGCAAAATACATCATATTTACAAGGAATCAGAGTACAATATAAGCTCAGCAAAAAAACAAATATGCTTTCAACGGAAGAAATAAAGCCCAAATATAACTCTAGCTCCAAAACCTGAATCCATCTCTGAAGACTAAACATGCAAACTAAACTACTAGCTGCCCAGCTGATAGGTCTTCAATGTTTGCTAAATTATCGTCTTGTTGGAAGAACATGGTAGTCGGTGTTGTGATTTGGGATGAAGTTTGATTTTGTTAAGGTGTTGTAACACCCCGTAATTTTAACAACACTAAAGAGTACAAATTAAAGATTAATTAATATAATATTCAGAATTAAGGGAAACAGACTGCGCCATTACATCTCTCTCGAAATTCTGGTCAAGATAGGCATTTGATTTGCGTAAAACAGACACCATATAAAGAAGTTACGAAGGTTTGAAGTTTGTGTACGTGCAGGAGAATATATATACATATACATATACATATACATATATATATATACACGGTCCAGGAGTTCAAAAATTAGGTCCAGAAGTTCAAACTCATTCAAATCACGAAAAACTGGGTGAGCGGGAAAAATACAACCCAGGGGAGTCGACCCATGGGTCGACCTCTCAAGGGGGGTGTCGACCCCCCTAGGGCAGACATGGCAGTTAGGGTTTGGGGGCTGGCGGCTATAAATATGGCTCCATTTCTCTTGTTTTCTACACTGAAAAATAATTGAGGACTAGATGCTGTCGGTGCCCAGACTGAAGCAAGCCTATTCCTTCTTTTGCAATCAAGTTAATCAAGTGTAGATCTATGATTCAGCCTCTTCTATTCTTCTTCTATCTTTCTAGATCCAAACACCGTAAGTTTAAGTTACTTTTATATTTAAATAACTAAAAAGGAAAACATGATATGACTGTAATTTGGATTTATGCCCGTGACTGCTTGAATCATATCAGATCTGTAATAACTTGTGAATACATGATATTCTGGCATAACTATGGCTTGGATCTTAACCTTTATCATGTTAGATCTACCTTTGATTATAGATCTAAATCACTATTTAGATCACCTTGTACCTATCATGTTGTGATTAAATTGGATCTGTTACTAGTTGGACATCTAAATTATTGTTCAGATCTTATCATGCCTATTATGACATCCTTATTATGTAAGAATCAGTTCTATTATCTCATGTTCACCAGATCTATTCTTATACGCCCATCTTATCAATATGCCACTATATGTTTATGTCAATTTTCTTAATATAATTATTATTGTCATCTTCCCTTCATCTTTCCCTTTTTATTTTATATAGCCTGGCTACTTTCGAGCCTAGGCATGCCGCTGAAATATGCAAATGCGTTAAATGGGGAACGAGGTGAAAAACATTGAAATTGGGCATAACTTCTAAATGGGGAATTTGAAATAACCTGAATAAAATGTATGAATATAAATTTGGGGCATATAATTCATTATGAACATATTTGGGGAAAAGGGGCATGACAACCTATAACGACATAGGTAAAAATTGGCTAATAATGAAATGCCTATGATTATAGTAATTAGAAACTGTAATTGCGCCTAGACACGAGGTTAGATTACACTTGTGGTGGAAGTCTTCCCGGAACCGCCCGACATATCCAGTGACCACAAGTGGTGAATCTAATATGAGAGGTCTAGGTGCACAAATACGTGATGTGCTAAGACACGAGGTTAAGCCCGACTTGTGGAAGAAGCCTACCCGGAACCGACCGACATATCCAGCATCCACAAGTGGTAGGCTTAATGTGAGGGGTTTAGCACATTATAACCATAAATGGAGATGGTAATGAATTGAAATACTTAACCTAGTTGAATCCATAGGGATTGTATGAACATGAACTTGGATAGGGGTTAAGTAAACTTGGTTGAAACAATGAGAAGGTTAAGTATATCTGGGTGGGGTGGGTAATATTTATATATAGACCCACAAACTTAACCTATTAGGGTTTTGTAATTAAAGGCACCGTGAGGTAAGCATAACCCATGGAAATGATGATGGGGTTATGTAATTAAAGACACTGTTAGGTAAGTATAACCTATGGAAATCCAAGTAGGGATATAAGACCAGGGGAGAGCTTGTATCATCTTGTATGGTGGACCCGTTTCAGTCAGCCATATAACAGTATCAGAAGAGTACTCCGTCCTAGGTCAGAGTGGGGACACACTTACTGGGCTGATTGTAAGAGATCCAAACGTGGAGGATGGTGTGGGCGGCACAAAGCGACCAGGACATGTGCGTGCATGTCCGGGCAGAAGGGGATAAGACGACTATGACACCAGTAGATATGGTTGATGAAGGGTTGCCACTTTAGGAAGTGATAGCTCCTACTGTGGGGCCAGCACAGGGTATCTACGAAGTAGGGAGCTAACCGATTAGGGTAGTAGTTAGGGTACATCTAGACGTATGCCTAAGTCTACCATCTTATAGTTGTTGGGATCATCTCATTCTGGTTATACTAGTATCAGTGCAGAGAATCTGAGTAATCATTAGGGAAGTGTATACACTCTATCATGTTTACCTTGTCACACTTGCCTTTTGTGATATTATCTCTCTTACCCACTTTATATGCATGTCATGATACTTTTACTTATTTA
This sequence comes from Allium sativum, assembly GCA_030737875.1. NCBI lineage: Eukaryota > Viridiplantae > Streptophyta > Magnoliopsida > Asparagales > Amaryllidaceae > Allium > Allium sativum. The sequence goes on from CM060922.1 coordinate 98,534,034, forward strand.
CTTGCTAAAAGTGGCCGGACTCGCCATACTTTATGTCTGACTCTTTTTGTTTCTTCTTCTTTCTTCCGTTTCTCCCCCTCAGGTTCTCAGGGAGGGAATACTCAAGTTTGACCAGGATTCTGTTATCATTTTGCTGGAGCTGCTTAGGTGTATTGCTCGAACTATTGCTCGAACTACTATCTTTGCTACCATGGCTATGTTTTTATTTGGGGATTTTGCTTTTTTTATTTTGTACTCTGAGGTTTAAGTATAGGACAGAAGTTTTTATGATGTACTGGTTTTTATTTAATTAAGACATATGATGTTTTGAACCACGATGCTTTATGATTAATAAAGTTTTTTTTATTCTGCTGCTATTTTTATATCTATCTTGTAATGTTTCTGTTTCTATTTACCTATAACGTTTCACGATACTTAATGCGTTCTCTTAATGAGTGACATTAACGGACGTGGGGTGTCACACTTGGTATCAGAGCTGAAGATTATCATATAAGATAGAAGTTTTTGAAAACTATTTTCAAAAAGGTTTTAAAAGAAAGCATTTTTAAAAAGAAAAGTCAGTTTTGAAAAACATACTCCCCAAAGCCATACGTATTATCTTTTGATCCTTTGTCTGAATCTCTTTCCTTTTCTTTTCAGCATGTCTGGGGAACCTAATACTCCAGTGGGTGCTACGATACCAGGCTGGTTCCTTAGGTATCAAGAGGCCACGACGCCTGCCGGTGGCCAAGCTGACTTTCCTTCCCCAGCTGTACCCGTCGTTCCTCCTCCTCCTCCACGTGCAGACAACTTCTCTAAGATCTGCAAAGATTTCTATGCTATGGGAGGAAGGCTGTAACACCCCACCTCCGCCAATGCCACTCTTGCAAGGACACTAGCTTTGGAGGGGCGTTAAACGAGGTAAACATGCATGCAGATATCACAAGACAGAACATATAAGTAAAACAGAGTAAATAAAGCAGCGGATAAAACTAACATTTCAAAACCATAGTCAAGTTACATTAAAGTACTTGGTCATTATTTTCCACAAAACATAGTCTAGAAACATAAACTGAAAACTGGAAATAACATAAAGTAACTATCCCCAAGGTAGAATAAAGCCATAGCGAGCTCAAGTCCAAACCGTACATGAGCTATCCAGAAAAGCAGCTAAAGATCCAAGCTAAGTACCAGTGTTCCCACCCTGTAAACCGGGGGGGGGGGGGGGACAGAAGAAAAGAGGCGAAAGAAAACAGGTCAGTCAAAAAGACTAGTAAGCCCTAACTACTATCAGTCCATGAACTAGTAAAGTTAACTGGCATGAGAAGCTGAGATGAACATAAGGACAACAACATACTGGCCTGATGATTAACTAACGAGATAGATAAAGGTGTCATCGCATAATCAAGGTTAAGTTTTGCACTACGGGTGTACTAGCATTCTAACATGTCAAGTAAAAACAAGAATTGGTCCCTTGGCCCAAGCTTGGCCCAATATCATGAGGTGACCTAAATCAAGGTCCAACTACACGGTCTAGTTGATCGGCTCCCTATAAGCCTAACTCGTCAAGTGTCGGTGTCATACGGCTCAAACATGAAATGTAGTTAACTGCGCTAGGTCCACCCTAGGGTGTATCAAGTCCTAGGGTGTCAACCTCGGACACAAATCAAGTATGCACAGTCTAGATCTACTGGTACCCGTGCCTGATTTTCCATCTCCGGACCATGTGCACGACCATAGTCCGCCTGGACCCACACCGGCGTACCTACTCAGCCGTCGTTTTGGTCGCTTACATGTCAGCCCAGTAATCGTGCCCCCACCCTAGCCTAGTCCCTAGGGTATCATGATACCATCAAGAGGGTTACTGCTGAAAAGGACCACGCAACTAGGGTTTCTTAACGGGTTAAATGTGGTTAACCCGATCCAAACGTGGATTAAATTGGTTAAGTGTACCCAAGGTTCATGACTTAACCCCGATTAACCCATCAAGCCCAAATTGGTTAAGTATTAAGTGGACCATGACTTAACCCTAATCAGGAGGCATTAATTAACTTAATGTGCTTTAACCTCTCACATTAGACCTAGTTGTGGTTACTAGTTAAGCCGGGCGGGTCCGGGTAGCTTTACACCACAACTTGGTCTAACCTTGGGTTCGAGCACAACATGACCAACTTCTCACATTGGGTCTTATTGTTTGTAGCCACTAGTTAAGCCGGGCGGGTCCGGGTAGATTTATGCTACAAACTCAACCCAACCTCGAGTTGGCCACCCTCATATTTTCTAAGTGTCATGTCCATTATGTTTCCAAAACATAATTACAAGCTAACATATCACGTCATGTTATAAAAATCGTGTTTATGTCATAATGTTACCCAACCCCAACGTAATCCCATCGTTTACATAATCGCAACAACGCATAAAGGATAAAATAGGGAACTTGGCATAATTATGACAAGAAGGTGTTGAAGCCACAAGTTTAACATGGTGGCATATGAAATGTACATATGTTCATATACTTGCATATTGCATTATTAGGCTTCAAAAGTATGCATAAAACCAAACTTAGCATATAAGTCATACATGGTGATAAATGACATGTAGAAGTTGCTAGAAGTTCGCATTTAGCCTCACATGCAAGTTATCATAAGGGGTATGATAACTTCCATGTTGCCAAAATGCAACCTTTAATATAAAGCTTGAAGCTTTAAGCTCACAAACTCAAGTTTAACTTGCATAACATGATAACATGTGTATAATGATCAACCCAAACTTGCATAACATAACAACATGTGTCATACATAACGATTGAACCAACTTGCATAACATAATGATCAACCAAACTTGCATATCATAATGATCAACCCAAACTTGCATCATTCATTTAACTTTAGAGTTCAAAAAAAAGAAAGTAGAAAAGGGCTTACAATGCTATGAAGACACAAATGAATATTTATTATAAAGATTGAGACGAAGCCCTTATGCAATCACCAAAAAACCCAAGTATGCAAGCTCCAAATGAAAAACCCTTGAGCCAAATCAATAAAAACCCTTGCTTTGTAATAGAAATGTTGCAACTTGACTTGAATGCAAACTAAGAACACTCATACAAGCTTGAAAACACTTGTATGAACTCAAAATCTCTCATATAAATAAACTTAGAAATTTTAGCGTGAGAGTGGAGGCCATGAGAGGAACAAATTTGACATAGTTTAGTTGTAGGGTTGAATAACGGTGATTTAGGCTAGGCTTAGGGGTCTTTTTATAGAAGATTAGGATAGTATTAGCCATAGGATTAACCCTAGATCCAATCCGAGCCATCAAATCCCGTCACTAACCAACAAAACAGGTCAAAACAACCCAATTAAGTGCACTAGGCCGACCTGGCCGACCAGGGAGGTTGACCCCCAGGTCGACTCTAGTGTCGACCTGGTTGGGGGGGGGGGGAGGTCGACCCTAGTGTCGACCCCCCTGTCGACCTGTCTGGGCGGGAGTTTTCCCGCCCAGTCTGTTTTGGCTGAATTTGAATTCTAAATTCAAATTTGAACTGTTTTCGAACTTGAAATTTTCTGAAAACTTTGACGGGCCATAACTTGGTCATACGGACTCCGATTTTCGAAAACTCGGACTCTATTTCGCGTCTTTTTCCGAGATGAACGCAATGGCACAACCCGTTTCCCTTGATTCAGATTTTACAGTTTAATTCTACCTTGATTTATGTTATAACATGTTATTCAAAAATACGGGTTGTTACAAAGGCCATTCCATGGAACCGAGACATTCGTAGAAGCAAGGAATTGGCTTAAGAAGATAGAGGACTTGTTTGTATTTTTTGATGTGGATGATCGTATGAAGATTCAGCTAGCCTCCTAGCTACTGAAAGATGAAGCTTCGTTCTGGTGGGAAGTAACCCAGGCGGGGCGTCTGTTGGAGACATGGAATGATTTTAGACAGAGGTTTGAAATGAAGTTTCTTTCTCAAGCTGAGAAAAGCATGCAAATGGAGAGGTTCTTGGCGCTCAAACAAGAAAACATGATGGTTAAAGAATATGTGAACAAATTCAACAAGCTTTCAAGGTTTGGATTGGAACTCGTGGATACTCCGCATAAGAAAGATTTGCGGTTTGCTAAAGGGCTGAATGAACCCCTTCATGGGTTAGCTATGTCCCATATTCCAATAGGAGCGACTTTTGAAAGGCTTGTTGATATTGCCTTGATGCATGAGAAAGACAAAGGAGTAAAGAAGGAAGTTAAGGCTGAGGAAACAACACAAAACAAGAAAGTATGGCCCAAAAAAGGACAGCAACAACAACAACAACAGAAGAAAGGTGGAAAGAAGGAAGAATTTTTGCTTTAATTGTGGAGAGGTCGGACACTTTGCTAAAGAGTGCCCAAAGAAACAGGGACATGGTCAAAGGGCACGAGCTTCTGGAGGGCAGGTGCATGCTCTCGCGACCAGTGCTCCAGATAAAGGTAAGAAAATTTCCGTGGAAGGTTTAATTTCTCTTTCCATTCATTCTATTAGAAATCTATTTGATTCTGGCGCTTCACATTCATTTATATCTAGTTCTGTGGTTGAATATTTGCACTTAAATACTAGTATGGTAGTAGATCCTGTTGTTGTCTCAAACCCCATTAGTGGTTTGGCTCAATTATCCATGATTTGTCGGGGTTTGAGAATATACGTGTTAGGCGTCGAGTTTGAGTGCGACGCGTATGTGCCCAGTTTTATGGGCTATGGCTAGATTCTAGGGATGGATTGGCTAACCATGTATTGTGCCATTCTAGACCGTGAGAAGAGGGTCGTTAGACTTTTGACTTGTCATGGGAGGACCCTCTAGATTTCTTGTGACCCATAAGGGTCTATTATGCTTAGTTTACTAGAGTCTCTAGATGCACCTATCGATGATCTGCAATTTATTCCAGTAGTCCGTGATTATTCTGATGTTTTTGATGAGGTACGGGGCTTACCTCCCAGGCTTGAAATTGATTTTCGTATATATTTGGTGGACAATGTAAAGCAAGTTGCATTACCTGTACGCCATATGGCTCCAAGGGAAAGGAGGGAGCTTAGCAAGCAAGTAGGGGAGCTACTTGAGAAAAGATTTATTAGGTGAAGCATATCTGAATGGGGTGCTCCAGTAGTATTCACGACTAAGGTGATAGTTCGTTTCGTTTGTGTGCAGGTTATAGAGAGTTGAATAAACTCACTAAGAAGAACATGCACCTGCTTCCGAGGATATATGACTTATTTGACCAGCTTTTTGGTGCCTCAGTATTCTCTCAGTTAGACTTGGCCACGAGGTTTCATCAGTTGAGGGTGACTGAGGATAGTATAGACAAGACTGCTTTTAGGACTCCAGATGGTTTCTTTGAATGGCTAGTTATGCCTTTTGGGTTGATGAATGCACCGATCTATTTTGTTGATCTGATGAGTAGGGTGTTTCGGCAGTTTCTAAATAATTTTTCCGTAGTCTTTGTTGATGATATCTTGATCTTCTCAAAAAGCAAAGAAGAGCTTGCCCAACATTTGAGAGAAGTTTTGAAAACTCTCCGTGCGCATCAGCTTAAGGCAAAGTTCTCCAAATGCCATTTTTGGAGAAAAAGGTGAGATTCCTAGGGCATGTGGTTTCCAAAGATGGGATAGCTGTAGATCCAGTTCAAGATTGGCAAGTTCCGAAAAATGCAGTGGAGGTGAGAAGCTTCCTTGGATTGACAGGATATTATAGGAAGTTCATTAAGGACTTCACGAAAATATCAACCCTACTCACTAGGCTGACGTAGAAGAATTTTGCATTTTCATGGGATATAGATTGTGATGTTGCTTTCAAACGATTGAAGAGGGCTTTGACAACAACCCTAGTCTTGACCTGGCCCAATGGGAACAAAGTATTTACAGTATACACTGATGCATGTAGTACAGGGCTTGGTGCGGTTCTGATTCAAGAGGGAAAGGTAGTGTGTTATGGGGGTAGACAACTAAGAGTTCATGAGAAGAACTACCCTACCCATGATTTAGTGCTAGCTGCCATAGTATTTGTGCTTAAGATGTGGCATCATTATTTGCTTGAAGAGAAGTTCGAGTTGTACACCGATCATAAATCTCTCAAGTATTTGTTTTCGCAGAAGGATCTTAATTTAAGGCAACAAAGGTGGATGAAGTTCCTAGCTTCTTATGATTTTGAGATTGCTTATACCCCTGGCAAGGGTAATGTGGTGGCATAGGCACTGAGTAGGCAGAGGATGGTCTTAAGCCCTCTGTTTGTGGGAAGGAAAGGCTTGGAGCTCATATCAACTTTTTATTTTAGACCCTCCACCGAGTTATTGCCTGGTTTGTTTGCATCGCTAGGGATACAAAATACTGTTATGGATCAGATAGGAGCTTCGTAAAGAGATGATCCACAGATTTCAGACATTTTGGATAGGCTCAGTAAAAGGGAGATTTCTAGTCACCTCAATAGATATTCCATTGACGATAAAGGGTGATTGCGATGAGATGGAAGGCTTTGTGTTGCCCAAACTGGAAGTTCGTTAAAGGCAGTCCTAGAGGAAGCCTATCATTTTAAGATGACTATTCATCCAGGCGGTGATAAGATGTATAAGGATATGAAGAGGGTTTTCTTTTAGGCTAGGATGTAAAAAGATGTGGAAGAGTTTGTTTCCTAATGTTTGGTTTGTTAGCAAGTCAAAACTGAACAAAAGAAGCCCAGTGGTTTACTTCATTCTTTGGAGGTTCTATAGTGGAAGTGGGAGAGCGTCTCTATGGATTTCATAAATGGTTTGCCTAGATCAAAGAAAGGCAGCACAGTATTTGGGTTGTGGTGGATAGACTTACTAAGAGAGCTCATTTTATTACAGTTAAAAGAAAGAGGACGACAACATGGTTGGCAGCAATTTACGTTCTTGAGATAGTCCGTCTTCATGGAGTACCTTCCAGCATCGTAAGTGATCGTGACCCCATTTTCACCAGTGAATTTTGGAGGAGCTTGCAAGAAGCATTATGTACACAGTTGTGTTTGAGCACCGCCTATCATCCTCGGACCGATGGACAGATGGAGAGGGTGAACAGAGTTCTAGAAGATCTTTTGAGGCTGTGTATCCTAGACTTCGGAGGGACTTGGGAAAAGCATCTTCCTTTAGTAGAGTTTGCCTCCAACAACAGTTATCAAGCTAGCGTTGGTATGGCACCCTTTGAAGCATTGTACGGACGACCCTATAAGACAACAACTTGTTGGTAGGACTCTACAGAAAGACTATTACTTGGACCAGATATAGTTAGGGAAACGTCCGAGAAGATTGATCTTATTAGACGACGAATGAAGACCGCTCAAGATAATTAGAAATCCTACGCAAACAAGAGAAGGACTGACATTGAATTTGAAGTAGGTGACATGGTTTTTATTAAGGTATCACCTTTGAGGAATGTGGTTCGCTTTGGATTTGTAGGGAAGTTGGCACCAAGATTCGTAGAGCCATTTCCCATAACAGAAAGGATTGGCTAAATGGCCTACAGAGTAAAGCTACCAGAAAGATTATCCGGCATTCGTGATGTTTTCCACGTTTCTCATTTGCGGAAGTGCTTGCATGATACCATATAAGTAGTTGAGCCAAGTATATTGGAGGAAGTAGAGGTGGAACAGGAGTCGACAGTCAGAAGAGTTCCTACCCGTATTCTTGGATCATAAGTTAAGAAGCTACGCAATATAGAAGTCAAGTTGATGAAGGTTCAGTGGGCAGATAACCTAGAGGATGCCACTTGGGAGACCGAAGACAAGATTCATGCTTTGTACCCTTTTCTTTTCGAGGGTATGTTCTTAACTTCCTTTTCAAAGCTTTTATTTATGACTTTTTCTATCATTTAAGTATGTTCTATCGATCGAATCTTCGACCTTTAGGTAGGATTCCCATGGATGTAAACATGTGTTTGAGACATGTTATGTTTGATGGATGCAAGTGGATGCAAGTGTTTGCTAGTGGTTGCTCGTGGTTGCATGTACACACACCTTAGGCACTAGATCGGTTCAATCACTCTCATACTGCATATGGATGTGTGTGCATTTTTCTTCTTTTAATGGATGGAAATGGATGTATCATCATATGGATGTTGCATTGGGGCGGATTATTGTGCACCCATATAGAACTTACATGTTATAATAGGATTATTGCATACATGTTGGATTCATGACACTAACATACATTGCATTAAGGAGGTCGACTGAATCAATAGACCGCCTGATCTTCGCATTAATATTGGGACATATACACACACCTTTGCATATGTTCATATAAGCATTAAAAATCTTTTAAGGATAATGGATGCCTGTGATTGGTAGATGAGTAGATGGGTGATGGATGGTAGGATATTCTTTCTTCTTAATTTCGAGGACGAAATCCTCTGAGTAGTGGAGAATGTAATAGCCCGTAATTTTAACGACACTAAAGAGTACAAATTAAATAATAATTAATTTAATATTCAGAACTAAGGAAAACGGACTGCGCCATTGCATCTGTATCGAAACTCTGGTCAAGATAGACATTTGGTTTGCATAAAATAAACACCATATGAAGAAGTTATGAAGGTTTGAAGTTTGTATACGTGCAAGAGAATATATATATAGGGTCCAGGAGTTCAAAAATTGGGTCCAGAAATTCAGAATCGTTCAAATCACGAAAAACTGGGTAAGCGGGAAAAATCCGGTCCAAGAGGGTCCACCCCTTAGGGCAGACGTGGCAGTTAGGGTTCAGGGATGGCGGCTATATATATGGCTCCATTTCTCTTGTTTTCTACAGTGAAAAATAATGGAGGACTAGATGCTGTCGGTGCCCAGACTGAATCAAACGTTTACCTTCTTCTGTAATCAAGCTATTCAAGTGTAGATATATAATTCAACCTCTGCTATTCTTCTTCTAACTTTCTAGATCCAAACATTGTGAGTCTAAGTTACTTTTAGATTTAAATAATTAAAACGTAAAAATGATATGAATGTAATTTGGATATATGCCTGTGACTGCTTGAATCATATCAAATCTACTTGTGAATCCGTGATATTCTAGCATAATTATGACTTGGATCTTAACCTTCATCATGTTAGATCTACCTTTGATTATACATCTAATTCATTATTTAGATCACCTTGTACCCATATTGTTGTGGTTAAATTGGATCTGTTACTAGTTGGACATCTAAATTATTGTTTAAATCTTATCATGCCTATTATGACATCCCTATTATGTAAGAATTAGTTCTATTATCTCATGTTCACCAGGTCTGTTCTTATATGTCCATCTTATCTATATGCCACTATATGTTTATGTCAATTTTGTTAGTATAATCATTTCTGTCATCTTCCCTTTTTATTTTATATAGCCCATCTACTTTCGAGCCTAGGCATGCCGCTGAAATATGCGAACGCGTTAAACGGGAAATGAGGGAAAATTATTGAAATTGGGCATAAATTGTAAATGGGGAATGTGGCATAACCTGAATAAAATATATGAATATAAATTTGGGGCATATAATTCGTTATGAACAAGTTTGGGGAAAAGGGGCATGACAACCTATAATGACATAGATAAAGATTGGCTAATAATGAAATGCCTGGGATTACAGTAAATAGAAACTGTAATTGCGCCTAAACACGAGGTTAGATTACACTTATGGTGGAAGTTAGCCCGTAACCGCCCGACATATCCAACGACCACAAGTGGTGAATCTAATGTGAGGGGTCTGGATGCAAAACTATGAGACGTGCTAAGACACAAGGTTAAGTCCGACTTGTGGAAGAAGCCTGTACGGAACCGACCGGCATATCCAGTATCCATAAGTGGTAGGCTTAATGCGAGGGATCTAGCACATTATAACCATAAATGGACAGGGTAATGAATTGGAATACTTAACCTAGTTGAATCCATAGGGATTGTATGAACATGAACTTGAATAGGGATTAAGTAAACTTGGTTGAAACATTGGGAAGGTTAAGTATATCTGGGTGGGGTGGGTAATATTTATATATAGGTCCATAAACTTAACCTATTGGGGTTATGTAATTAAAGACACCGTTAGGTAAGCATAACTTGTGGAAATGATGGGGTTATGTAATTAAAGACACCGTTAGGTAAGCATAACCTATGGAAATCCTAGTGTGGATACAAGACAAGGGGGAGAGCTTGTATCATCTTGTGTGGGGGACCCGTTTCAGTTAGTAACCATATAACAGTATCATACGAGTACTCCGTCATAGGTCGGAGTGGGGATACACTTATTGGGCTAACTGTAAGAGATCCAAACGTGGAGGACATTGTGGGCTGCGCAAAGCGACCAGGACATGTGCATGCATGTCTGGGCAGAAGGGGATAAGACGACCATGATACCCGTAGATATGGTTGTGCGCATCAACGAAGGGTTGCCACTTTAGGAAGTGATACCTCCTAATGTGGGCCGACACAGGGTATCTACGGAGTAGGGAGCCGATCGATAAGGGTAGTAGTTAGGGTACATCTAGACATATGCCCAAGTCTACCATCTTATAGTTGTTGGGATCATCTCATTCTGGTTATACTAATATCGATGCAGAGAATCAGAGTAATCATTAGGGAAGTGTATACACTCTATCATGTTTACCTTGCCACACTTGCCTTTTTTGATATTATCTCTCTTACCCACTTTATATGCCTATCAAGATACTTTTACTTATTTACTTGCTAAAAGTGACTGAACTCGCCAGACTTTATGTCTAACCCGTTTTGTTTCCTCATCTTTCTTCTGTTTCTCCCCTAGGTTCTCAGGGAGGGAATACTCAAGCTTGACCAGGATTCTGCTATCATTTTGCTGGAGCTGCTTAGATGTATTGCTTAAGCTCCTATCTTTACTACTATGGCTATGTTTTTATTTGGGGATTTTGTTTTTTTATTTTGTACTCCGAGGCTTAAGTACAAGACAGAAGTTTTTATGAAGTACTGGTTTTTATATAATTAAGACATATGATGTTTTGAACCATGATGCTTTATGATTAATAAAGTTTTTTTGTATTCCACTGCTATTTTTGTATCTGTCTTGTAATGTTTCTGTTTCTATTTACCTATAACACTTCACGAAACTTAATGCATTCTCTTAATGAGTGACATTAACGGACATGGGGTGTCACACTTGGTATAAGAGCTGAAGGTTACCAGATTAGATAAAAGTTTTTGAAAACTATTTTCAAAAGGTTTTAAAAGAAAGAAATTTTCAAAAGAAAAGTCTGTTTTGAAAAACATATTCCCCAAAGCCATATGTACTATCTTTCGATCCTTTGTTTGAATCTCTTTCCTTTTTCTTTTCAGCATGTCTGGGGAACCTAATATTCCAGAGGGAGCTACGAGACCAGGCTGGTTCCGTAGGTATCTAGAGGCCACGGCTCTTACTAGTGGCCAAGCTGACGTTTCTCCTCCAGCTGCACCTATCGTTCCACCTCCTCCACGCGCAGACAACTTCTCTAAGATCTGCAAAGATTTCCATGCCATAGGAGGAAGGCCATTCCATGGAATCGAGACGTTCGTAGAAGTAAGGAATTGGCTTAAGGAGACAGAGGACTTGTTTGGAATTTTCGATGTGGATGATTGTAGGAAGATTCAGCTAGTCGCCAAGCTACTGAAAGATGTAGCTTCGTTCTGGTAGGAAGTAACCCAGGCGGGGCGTCCGCTGGAGACATGGGATGATTTTAGACAGAGGTTTAAAGTGAAATTTTTTCTCAAGCTGAGGAAAGCATGCAAATGGAGAGGTTCTTAGCGCTCAAACAAGGAAACATGACTGTTAAATAATATGTGAACAAATTTAACTAGCTTGCAAGGTTTGGATTGGAACTGGTGGATACTCCCATAAGAAAGCTTTGTGGTTTGCTAAAGGGCTGAATGAACCCCTTCATGGTTTAGCTATGTCCCATATTCCAATGGGAGCGACTTTTGAAAGGCCTGTTGATATGGCCTTGATGCATGAGGAAGACAAAGGAGAAAAGAAGGAAGTTAAGGCTGAGGAAACAACACAAAACAAGAAAGTATGGCCCAAGAAAGGACAGCAACAACAACAACAAAAGAAGAAGGGCGGAAATACTAATAAGGGTAAGGATAAGAGGAAGTGTCACACTTGTGGACGAGAGGGTCACATAGTGAAGGACTGCAAAAGAGGGAAGAATTCTTGCTTCAATTGTGGAGAGGCTGGACACTTTGATAAAGAGTGCCCGAAGAAATAGGGACAAGGTCAAAGGGAAGGAGCTTCTGGAGGGCAGGTGCATGCTCTCGTGACCAGCCCTCCAGATAGAGATAGGAAAATTTCTGTGGAAGGTTTGATTTCTTTTTCCAGTCATCCTATTAGAACTCTTTTTGATTCTGCCGCTTGACATTCATTTATATCTAGTTCTGTGGTTAAATCTCTGCACTTAAATTCTAGTATGGTAGTGGATCCCACAGTTGTCTCAAACCCCATTGGTGGTTCGGCTCATTTATCCATGGTTTGTCGAGGTTTGAGAATATCTGTGTTGCATCGAGTTTGAGTGCAGTATGTATGTGCTCGGTTTTATGGGCTATGGCTTGGTTCAGGGGATGGATTGGCTAATCATGAATTGTGCCATTCTAGATTGTGAGAAGAGGGTCGTTAGACTTTTGACTTGCCATGGGAGGACCCTCGAAATTTCTTGTGACCCATAAGGGTCTATTATGCTTAGTTTCCTAAAGTCACTAGATGCATCTATCGATGATCTACAATCTATTCCAGTATTCTGTGATTATTTCGATGTTTTTGATGAGGTACGGGGCTTACCTCTGAGGTGTGAAATCGATTTCCATATATATTTGGTGGACAATGAAAACCAATTGCATTACCTGTGCGCCATATGGCTCCAAGGGAAAGAAGGGAGCTTAGCAAGCAAGTAGGGGAGCTACTTCAGAAAGAATTTATTAGGCGAAGCATATCTGAATAGGGTGCTCCAGTAGTATTCGTGACTAAGGCGGATGGTTCGCTTCGCTTGTGTGCAGATTATAAAGAGTTTAATAAACTCACTAAGAAGAACAGGCACCCACTTCTGAGGATAGATGACTTGTTTGACCAGCTTGTTGGTGCCTCGGTATTCTCTCAGTTAGACTTGGCCATGGGGTTTCATCAGTTGAGGGTGGCTGAGGACAATATAGATAAGACCGCTTTTAGGACTCCAAATGGTTTCTTTGAATGACTAGTTAGGCCTTTTGGGTTGACGAATGCACCAATCTATTTTGTTGATCTGATGAGTAGGGTGTTTCGGAAGTTTCTAAATAAATTTGTCATGGTCTTTGTTGATGATATCTTGATCTTCTCAAAAAGCGAAGAAGAGCATGCCCAACATTTGAGAGAAGTTTGGAAAACTTTCCGTGCACATTAGTTTAAGGCAAAGTTCTCCAAATGCCATTTTTGGAGAAAAGAGGTGAGGTTCCTAAGGCATGTGGTTTCCAAAGATGGGATAGCAGTAGATCCAGATAAAGTAGTTGTAGTTCAAGATTGGCAAGTTCCGAAAAATGCAGTAGAGGTGAGAAGCTTCCTTGGATTGGAAGGCTATTATAGGAAGTTCATTAAGGACTTCGCGAAGATATCTGCCCCACTCACCAGGCTGACGAAGAAGAATTTGGCGTTTTCATGGGATATAGATTGTGATGTTGCTTTCCAATGATTGAAGAGGGCTCTGACAATAGCTCCAGTCTTGACCTGGCCCAATGGGAACAAAGTATTTACTGTATACACTGAAGCATGTGGTACATGGCTTGGTGCGGTTCTGATGCAAGAGGGAAGGGAAGTGTGTTATGGGGGTAGATCAGCTAAGAGTTAATGAGAATAACTACCCTACCCATGATTTAGAGCTAGCTGCCATAGTATTCGTGCTTGAGATGTGGCATCATTATTTGCTTGGAGAGAAGTTCTAGTTGTAGACCGATCACAAATCCCTCAAGTATTTGTTTTCGTAGAAGGATCTTAATTTAAGGCAACAAAGGTGGATGGAGTTCCTAGCTTCTTATGATTTGGAGATTTCTTATACCGCTGGCAAGGGTAATGTGGTCGCAGACGCACTGAGTAGGAAGAGGATGGCTTTAAGCCCTATGTTTGTGGAAAGGAAAAGTTTGGAGCTCATATCGACTTTTGATTTTAGACCCTCCACCGAGTTATTGGCTGGTTTGTTTGCACCGCTAGGGATACGACCTACCATTATGGATCAAATAGGAGCTTCATAGAGAGATGATCCACAGATTTCAGACATCTTGGATAGGCTCAGTAAAGAAGAGACTTCTAGTCACCTCAATAGATATTCCGTTGACGATAAAGGGTGTTTGCGACGAGATGGAAGGCTTTGTGTTCCCCAAACTGGAAGCTTGTTAAAGATAGTCCTAGAGGAAGCCCGTCATTCTAAGATGACTATTCATCCTGGCGATGATAAGATGTACATGAATATGAATAGGGTTTTCTTTTGGGCTAGGATAAAGAAAGATATAGCAGAGTTTGTTTCCCAATGTTTGGTTTGTCAGCAAGTCAAAGCTGAACAAAAGAAGCCCGGTGGTTTACTTCATCCTTTGGAGGTTCCACAGTGGACATAGGAGAGCGTCTCTATGGATTTCATAGATGGTTTGCCTAGATCAAAGAAAGGCAACACCAGTATTTGGGTTGTGGTGGATAGACTTACTAAGAGCGCTCATTTTATTACAGTTAAAAGCAAGAGGACAGCAGCATGGTTGGCAACAATTTATGTTCGTGAGATAGTCCGTCTTCATGGAGTACCTTCCAACATCGTAAGTGATCGTGACCCCATTTTCACCAGTGAATTTTGGAGGAGCTTGCAAGAAGCATTAGGTACACAGTTGTGTTTGAGCACCGCCTATCATCCCCAGACCGATGGATAGATGGAGAGGGTGAACAGAGTTCTAGAAGATCTTCTGAGGCTGTGTATCCTAGACTTCAGAGGGACTTGGGAGGAGCATCTTCCTTTAGTAGAGTTTGCCTACAACAATAGTTGTCAAGCTAGCATTTGTATGGCACCCTTCGAATCATTGTGCGGACGACCATGTAAGTCACTAACTTGTTGGTGGGACTCTACAGAAAGATTATTACTTGGACCGGATATGGTTAGGGAAACATCCGAGAAGATTGATCTTATTAGACGACAAATGAAGACCACTCAAGATAGGCAGAAATCCTACGCTGATAAGAGAAGGACTGACATTGAATTTGAAGTAGGAGACATGGTTTTTATTAAGGTGTCACCTTTGAGGAATGTGGTTTGCTTCGAATCTGTAGGGAAGTTGGCACCAAGATTCGTAGGGCCATTTCCCATTACAGAAAGGATTGGCCAAATGGCCTATAGAGTAAAGCTACCAGAAAGATTATTCGGCATTCATGATGTTTTCCACGTTTCTCATTTGCGGAAGTGCTTGCATGATACCGTAGAAATAGTTGAGCCACGTATTTTGGAGGAAGTAGAGGTGGAACAAGAGGCGACGGTCAGACGAGTTCCTACGCGTATTCTTCGATCAGAAGTTAAGAAGCTACGTAATAAAGAAGTCTAGTTGATTAAGGTTCACCGCGGAGATAACCCAAAGGATGCTACTTAGGAGATCGAAGACAAGATTCGTGCTTCGTACCCTTTTCTTTTCGAGGGTATGTTCTTAACTTTCTTTCCAAAGCTTTTATTTATGCTTGTTTCTATCATTTAAGTATGTCATATCGATCGAATCTTTGACCTTTAGGTAGGAATCCCATGGATGTAAACATATGTTTGAAACATGTTATGTTTGATGGATGCAAGTGTTTGCTAGTGGTTGTTCGTGGATGCATATATACACACCTTATGCACTAGATCGACTCAATCACTCTCATACTACATATGGATGTATGTGCATTTTTCTTCTTTTAAGGGATGGAAATGGATGTATCATCATATGGATGTTGCATTGGGATGGATGATTGTGCACCCATATGAACTTACATGTTATAATAGGATTATTGGATACATGTTGGATTTTTGACACTAACATACATTGCATTAAGGAGGTCGACTGAATCAGTAGACCGCCTGATCTTCGCATTAGTATTGGGACATACACACACACCTTTGCATATGTTCATATAGAAATCTTTTAAGGATAATGGATGCCTATGATTGGTAGATGAGTAGATGGGTAGTGGATGGTAGGATATTCATTCTTCTTAACTTGGAGATTTCGGGGACGAAATACTTTGAGTAAGGGAGAATGTAATACCCCATAATTTTAATGACACTAAAGAGTACAAATTAAAGAATAATCAATTTAAAATTCAGAATTAACGAAAATGGACCATGCCATTGCGTTAGTCTCGAAATTCTGGTCTAGATAAACGTTTGATTTGCGTAAAACAGACACCGTATGAAGAAGTTACAAAGGTTTGAAGTTTGTATACGCGCAAGAGAATATATATATATATATATAGGGTCCAAGAGTTCAAAAATTAGGTCCAAAAGTTCAAAATCGTTAACATCATGAAAAACTGGATGAGTGGAAAAATCCCGCCCAGGGGAGTCGACCCATTATGGGGGTGTCGACCCATGGGTCAACCCCCCTAGGGCAGACGCGACAGTTTGGGTTTGGGGGCTGGCGGCTATAAATATGGCTCCATTTCTCTTGTTTTCTAGACTGAAAAATAATGGAGGACTAGATGCTTTCGGGGCCCAGATTGAATCAAATCTATTCCTTCTTCTGCAATCAAGTTATTCAAGTGTAGATCTGTGATTCAACCTCTGCTATTCTTCTTCTATCTTTCTAGATCCAAACACTGTGAGTTTAAGTTACTTTTAGATTTAAATAATTAAAAAGTAAAACATGATATGACTGTAATTTGGATTTATGCCTGTGACTGCTTGAATCATATCAGATCTGTAATAACTTGTGAATCCGTGATATTCTAGCATAACTCTGACCTGGATCTTAAACTTCATCGTGTCAAATCTACCTTTGATTATGGATCTAATTCACCATTTAGATCACCTTGTACCTATCATGTTGTGGTTAAATTGGATCTGTTACTAGCTAGACATCTAAATTATTATTTAGATCTTATCATGCCTATTATGACATCCCTATTATGTAAGAATCGGTTCTATTATCTCACGTTCACCAGATCTGTTCTTATATGCCCATCTTATCAATATGCCACTATATGTTTATGTCAATTTGTTAGTGTAATTATATCTGTCATCTTCCCTTTTTATTTTATATAGTCTAGCTACTTTCGAGCCTAGGCATGCCGCTGAAATATGCGAACGCATTGAACGAGGAACGAGGGGAAAAACATTGAAATTGAGTATAACTTGTAAATGGAGATTTTGGCATAACCTGAATAAAATATATGAATATAAATTTGGGGCATATAATTCTTTATGAACATATTTGGGGAAAATGGCATGACAACCTATAATGACATAGGGAAAAATTAGCTAATAATGAAATGCCTTGGATTACAGTAATTAGAAACTGTAATTGTGCCTAGACACGAGGTTAGATTACACTTGTGGTGGAAGTCTGCACGTAACCGCCGGCATATCCAGCAACCACAAGTGGTGAGTCTAATGTGAGGTGTCTAGGTGCACAAATACGAGACGTGCTAATACACGAGGTTAAGCCTGACTTGTGGAAGAAGCCTGCCAGGAATTGACTGGCATATCCAGCATCCACAAGTGATAGGCTTAATGCGAGGGGTATAGCACATTATAACCATAAATGGACATGGTAATGAATTGGAATACTTAACCTAGTTGAATCCATAGGGATTGTATGAACATGAACTTGAATAGTGGTCAAGTAAACTTGGTTGAAACAGTGGGAAGGTTCAGTATATCTGGGTGGGGTAGGTAATATTTATATATAGACCACAAACTTAGCCTATTGGGGTTATGTAATTAAAGACACCGTTAGATAAGCATAACCTGTGGAAATGATGTGGTTATGTAATTAAAGACACCGTTAGATAAGCATAACATGTGGAAATCCTATTGGGGATACAAGACAAGGGGGAGAGCTTGTATCATCTTGTATGGGGGACCCGTTTCAGTCAGTAACCCATATAACAATATCAAACGAGTACCCCATCCTAGGTCGGAGTGGGGACACGCTTACTGGGATGATTGTAAGAGATCCAAACGTGGAGGACGTTGTAGGCGGCGCAAAGCGACAAGGACATGTGCGTGCATGTCCGGACAAAAGGGGATAAGACAACCGTAATATCAGTAGATATGGTTGTGCACATCAACGAAGGGTTGCCACTATAGGAAGTGATACCTCCTACTATGGGGCCGACATAGGGTATCTACGGAGTAGGGAGCCGACCGATTAGGGTAGTAGTTAGGGTACATCTAGACGTATGCCTAAGTCTACCATCTTATAGTTGTTGGGATCATCCCATTCTGGTTACACTAGTATCTGTGTAGAGAATCAGAGTAATCATTAGGAAAATGTATACACTCTATCATGTTTACCTTGTCACGGTTGCCTTTTTTGATATTATCTCTCTTACCCACTTTATATGTCTGTCATAATACTTTTACTTATTTACTTGCTAAAAGTGACTGAACTCGCCAGACTTTATGTCTGACCCTTTTTGTTTCCTCTTCTTTCTTTTGTTTCTCCCCCCCCAGGTTCTCAGGGAGGGAGTACTCAAGCTTAACCAGGATTCTGCTATCATTTTGCTGGAGCTGCTTAATGTATTGCTCAAGCTCCAGTCTTTACTACTATGGGTATGTTTTTATTTGGGGATTTTTCTTCTTTTATTTTGTACTCTTAGGTTTAAGTACAAGACATAAGTTTTTATGATGTATTGGTTTTTATGTAATTCAGACATATGATGTTTTGAACCACAATGCTTTATGACTAATATAGATTGTTTTTATTCCACTGCTATTTTTATATCTGTCTTGTAATGTTTCTGTTTACCTATAACGCTTCACGAAACTTAATGCATTCTCTTAATGAGTGACATTAACAGACGGGGGGTGCCACAGGTGTCTTGGGTTGTATCTTATGTTTTATCTGGGTTCGATTCTATGCCATGTAATGATGATATGGTATGCCTTGTGGTCAAAGTTTGGGAGAGTCTTGTGTTAGGTATTCTGGAATTTTTATTCATCGTTCAAATTGCGTAACAAGTGAAGCATTCTCCCAAATATGCAGTTTTAATGGTGTTTCTCTTTGCCTTCCTCATGCTCGGCTGCTCCTAAATTTTGGCCTTTTATTGGGGATTGTTCTTGCGTCTTGCTACAGTGGTCATTATGTAAATTTCTGGGTGGTGTATTTTTTAGTTCAAATGATTCTCTGGATTATGATACACTTTGTAGTTTTGGAAAACTTTGCCGATGTCTGATGAAGTTTAAAGCCTTCCATTCGGCTAGCTGATTCACTACTTTTATGTGATCAGTTCATGCTACCTTCCCTTGTCATTCAAGGATGTAATGGGGTAAGGCCTTTTGTTCCTTGCCTACACTTGTAAATGTGCACAGCTTGTACTTGGTTAGATGGTTGTGTGCTCGAGGCAGGCACAGGCTCTCGCGTGTTGTCCCTGTCATGTTAAATTCTTCTGTTCAGCATTACCCGTGCAAATCTATGAATTCACATGTGCGTGACGGACCACTTTACAACCATATGAACTATTGAGGATTGTTGTGCCAGTACTTGTTACATATGGTCCTTTTAGCTTTATATTTGTGTTTGTGTAGTTTTTGGAATTCCTTATGTAATTTAACTTGATATTTCAAGTATGCAATGTTCTATGTCATTTTCTCCTAGAGTGGACAATTGAATAGTAGTCTAGTATGTATTTCTAGCTCCTTTACTGTAATCTTGTACAGATGTAGTGGACGGTCCACCTTAAAAATCGAAATATTTGGTCAGTAACCGCCAACCACCTGTAAAGATTTGTAATTATTATTGGTTATAGTAGTAAGTGTTTGCGGTCACTATAAAATATGGTCGGCTTTTCTAAAAAATATTGCTTTCTATATAATGAGTGAAACATGGCTGCTATCTTCAATGGCGATTGGAAACCACCCTATTTTTATATACTTCCTTCTCTTATCTCTTCCACTCGTCATCTCTCTGTCGCAATTTCTTCCTTCTCTCCTCTCCCTACTTTCTGACCTCACTTACCCATTTCTAGCTTTCACTGTTATGGTTAGTAGTCGTGTGTGTTCCTACCCCCTTTTACTTTCAGATCTGAAACTAGCTCATCTGCCGCCTTCCTATACACTTTTTCTCCGATTTTTGCGAACAATGTCCCTCTTATCTCTCCTTTGCGGTAGTCCTCCACCCTCTTCTCCTGTATTTACTTAGGAGGTCGAGTAACACTTATCGCGACCTTGAGATGTAACAATCCGGATTTTCAGAACCAATTTAAAATTTTCATTTTAGCTATTTTAATGTATTTTAAGAATTTAAAATGAGTATTTTAAATAATAACAACTAGGAAATTTATTTAAATCGAAGTTAGAATGTATAAATTTATTTTAATTATAAAACGAGCCTGAAATGACGTGGTAGTTTGAAAATTCGATTTTAAATTTCAAATGAATGTACAAGATTCAAAATAAATCGGATTTCAGTAAAACCAGAAATATTTGAATCTGTTTAATTATATCTTTCTAACAAATGTGAAAATTTCAGATTTCATAATATAAATTGATATTTATGTCCAGTTTAGAATTTGAAATAGTCGCTATAGAATTTATATATATTTTAAATATATATAGCCCTTAAAAATAGTCATTTTGCAAACGATCTCCGTTTTCGACGAAACCACTTTTGTTGGATCCGGAATATCAAATTATTTATAGATTTCAAATTTCATGATTTTTGGAATTAATATGTGAGCATGGAAAAAGAAAACGTGTTTTGACAGTTATAGTTTGAATTGGATCAACCAGAAAATGACCATTTTTCAAACGGTCTCCAAATTTGTTGAAATTAGTTTTGTTAGGACCGCATTGACAAAAAATAGCTAGATATATTTTTTTCTGTAATTTTTGGAGTCAGTATATGGCCCCGATAAATTAAAATATACGTTGAAATCAATTTTGAACGTTAAATTAATTAATATTTTAATTTTGATGAAAACTGATTCAAACAGTTGAATTGGCTTATGAAACATATCTCATTGTGTCCGGAGTGAGGGTATTTAGTTAGGGACGACAGTCGTTGGGTTTGATTCAGAGTTCGAAATCATATTAGGATAATTTTTGAATAAAATAATAATAAAAATATATATAAATATAAATAATCTACTCTCTCTCCATCATAACCCAAACCCGCCGGCCCTAGGGAAATCGAACAGTGAAAATGCTCCAAAATTCAACCCTAAATTTATCCCAATCCATCGTGATTTAGTATATGGTTTCAAGGTGAATATTGTGGAGATTTCCACGCTCTTTCAATACCTATGGGTTTTATCGAAGTTGAGGGTGTGGATTTCTCGATTTCGCCGCTCAAAATCACGGCACTCGAAGCCGTTTCCAAGCTGCCTGGGACCACCGAGCTGGCGGCGGTGGCGACCGAGGGAAGCTCTATCCAAGGCGCGCAAGGTGGTGTTCGCTAATCGAGGTGCAGCTGCTCGTGGCATGAGCAAATGGAAGCCCTAGGTGGCAACAATGATGGGTTCAACGTGAATCGGTTGTGAATGGTGAAGAAAAGGAAAGCAACGGTTTTAAATGTGGCCAAAGGTTATTTAATTTAATTAATTTAATTAATTATCATATTAATTATCCAAATATTTATAATATCGTATTTTTCCATACGAGGTCCAAATCGCGCGAAACTGAATCCGTTGCGATCGTGGGGACGTGAGCTTCACAACAAGACTAACCGGGTCCAATTTGGAGTTAGTTAGAAATTTAGGCAAATTCAAAGATGAACGGTACCAGAATCGCCAGTTAAAGACTGACGGAGTGGATCCCAAGGTGAGAACGCCTTCTCACTCAATTTATTTTACAATTAAATATATACTAGGATGCAGACGGGGCTTAGTAGCTCCTGACACTATTTATTGTACAAACCACGAATGTTTGTTTGAATTGAATTATGGTGAAATTGACTATATTGTGTGTTGATTCGATGCTGAAATGTTTAAAAATATTAAAAATGATTTAATATTATTTTGTGGTAGCTAAAATTTAATTATAAATATCCATTTATAATTTAAACAGTGAAAATTGGTTAATTAGATAAATAATTCAAATAGAATTAGAATTGGTTAAATTTATAAACTGGTAATTATTTTGAATCGACTGTTGTTGTTTGGAAACCCCACACAGGCCTGGGGATGATAATTTATCCACATCTTCCCTGAGTTTAATTATATGTCAATTGATTGATCAACAGACTGCGATAAGCGTTATTTAATTATTTAATTCTTATACAGTTATAAACTGCACTCTGGATGATGTTTGAATGTTGAATGAATATTTATCATTATTATTGCATACATGTGATGTATGAAATCCATATAATTGAAATTATATGGTAATTGATTGAGTCGCATTTCGATTCAGAAATAAAGAATATTTTAAAATAAAGAATATTTTAAAATTAAGAATATTTTAAAATAACAAATATTTTAAAATAATGAATATTATAAAATAATATTCAGTGAATAATCAAAATATGATTTTGGTGTATAATTTGGGGTTGACACGAAAATATTAAAATATATAGAGCCGAGATAAGTGTATACGCCATTTTAACCCGAACGGGTTTATCGATCGATTTTATTTATTTTATAAATAATATAAGAAAGAATTGATTTCAAAATCTGATATTTTGAAAATATGATCATTTTAATATTATAATGATTTAGAATATTCAGTTTTGATTTAAAATTGAAAACGAAGTTGAAATGAATTTATAAACGAATTCATAAAATATGTTTTAAATGGAAATCGATGAAATATATATAATATATATATTTAATGGCCTGAATAGAATGCGTCGTGCAGCGACCGTTCACGAATTTCGACCATTAACTTCAAATTGATGTTACGGGAGATCCGACCGTCGGATTCTCCTAAAACCGGAACCTTCGGGTTCGTATCGAAAAGAGCTTTCCAATGAATACAAGAGATTTGAAATTTAATAGTTGGATTATAAAATATGTCCAAATCAGTTTTGGAAAAGGTCGCCATGGACGTAGTTCGGTGGCCATTATTGGAAACCGACTGTACGGGCGATATTAAAATTATAAAAAATATGAAAAAATTACGTGAATTCATAACAAGGGCTTCTAAAAGATTTTGGATGAAAAGTTCCATATTTGAAAAGATAAAAATATATTTTTATCGAAATGAACTAGTTAATAACTAGAAAAATAATCCAATTATTTTTAGAAATAAATAAATTGGATTTTGAAATGGTTTTAAAATAACCAAGGCTTTCCAATTCATAAATTGGAACGGATTTGGAGTGGAAATTATTTTCGGAATATTTGATATTGTATTCCGTGATTATACTGATATTGTTGAGGAATTTTAAAGATATAAATATCGTTATTCCCGATACGATATCTGTTGGTTTCAGAATTTGATATTGAATATAAGCCGATATTATTTTCTATTCAAAGCCTTGTATTTAATATCAAATTGGATTTTGGGTTTGTTGTGGATGGTGTCTTCAATAACACTGTTCTTAAACCCAGTTGAGAAAAGAAAAAATCTTTTAATTAAGATTTGGAGATGTTTACCAATTAATAATATTTAATTGGAAATGAAATGAAAGTTGATTGTGGGTTTATCGTGAACTGTGTTTTAATGACATTTGTTATTTAACCTAATTAATAGTGAAAACAGGATTTGGAAGTTATAAATCTTTTTATTAAGATTTAATGGAAATTTTCCAAAGTAAAGTTTTCCAATTTAATATATTAAATTGGGATTTAATGGAATTCGATTTGGTAATAATCGAGATGAGCTTCTGTAAAGGAAAACTGTTACTATATATGGAATTTATAAGGCTTTGATGTTATTCCATTTATAGTATTGATTTGATACGGAATTTTATATCGATTGTATGCTGTTATGATTTCTATGAAGATTCCATTTTGATGGAAGCTGATTTGGGTTTATCGTGAACCGTGTTTTAAAGGACATTGGTTCTTTAACCCGGTTAAAGAAAAGATTAAATTCTTAAAGTTGAATAATCATAAAGTAATGACTTATGATATTAAAACCAAGTTGGAGTTGATTTTTAATTACAGGTTGTCTCAAAAAAAAAGTCCTTCATGTCCATGTCCGCAGATACCAACACCATACCCAATCCCATCAGCCCATCCCCCCAACATTGAGCCACCCGCCCAATCCTCCTCCTCCTAATCTGCCACATGTGCCTCCTGATCCTATTATCGATCCGCCTCCAGAACCTTTAGCGAACCCTAAGCACCAGACACCCACATCAGCCACCCATCAAAGTGAACCTACATGTCAACAACCATAGACTTACATGTTCAAGTGTAAACCTCTAAACGCTGGCAAGTATATGCCTATTGACATTTCCCCCATTGTGATCGACGGAATCTTACAAATGATTGAAGGGGTTCCTGAAGTGAGAAACGAAGTATGGAATGATTAGATTGCTGGCTTCTTCTTGGAAAAACCGTTATCTTACACTGCTGCGGTGTCAAAATTACAATCGTTGTGCCAGCTCAAAGGCTCAGTGAAGGTTGCTTCGGATGGAGTTGTTTTCATGTTCGTTTTCTCCTGTGTGGAAGACAAAAATAAAATACTACAATCCGACGCAATTGTGATGAATAACAAACTCTTTATTCTGAAACCATATGACCTAACGATATGTAATGTTAGGGGTAATATCAAATATGTGCCGGTTTGGGTGAGATTATACAATATTCCTATATTTTACTGGTCAAATTTTGGTATTAATTGTATAAGTGCTATGCTCGGAAAACTTCTTTGTATGGACGAGACGACGGAGAGCAGAAGAAGGTTGCAGTATGCAAAGTGTTTGATAGAAGTTAAGCCAAATAAAGAACTTGTAAATGACTTTCTGGTGAAGACGGTAGATGGAGGAGTTCAAAGAATCTACGTTGAATATCTATGGAAACCGAATATCTGTGTCCATTGCAAAACATTTGGTCACAAAACAAGCAATTGTGACTTTAGTGTGGTTGAAGGTGATAAGGAGAAGCATAACATGGTTAACGAAACAACAAATTTAAGGCTTCAGGTTAGAGAGCAGCTGGTCTACAAGCCTTATGTTCAAAGCAGGAATAATAATCAAGAGTGGATGAAGGTCACAAATAAGAAATCCAGGAAAGTCATGGTAGAAAGAGTTAATGAAGTAGCATTAAAGAAAAGAGGGGTGCAAAGTAACATTATCTTAATGAGAAGACAACCATTAATTGAGAGGAACAACTTTCAAGCGCTTGAGGAGGGGGAAATGGATATGAATGCAAGTGAAGAATCCAATGAAGAGATAACGCTAGAAGAACGTGAGGATGCATTCATGGAAGGGGTATCTAATTATGTGGTGCCATCAGTGCAAGAACTATTAAAACAGAGTAATATGCCAAGACATTATGAATAACGAACGGACGGTAGCAAAGTAAATGATGTAGAGGAAGCGCAAAATGAAAATGAAAGGTTTGATGAAGTCAATGAAGAAGCGAAATTGTATGAAATGATTAAAATGACAGTATTGGAAGGGACAAGAGAATCAAAAAGCAATGGAAAGGAAGTAGGCATTGAAGAAAATATACTTGAAGAGGGTAACAATTTAGTTGGTGTTGAGTTAAATGCAGGAGATAGTGCTCGATGTATGCTGCCTTTATCACATGGAAAAGGCATAATAAATGATCAAGCCTCCACACATATTTCTAATGAACCACAGGTTGATTTCAGCATGCATGCGGCCTCGCCATCCGTTATACCCAACGAACCAGTCTTCATAAACCAAACTAATCCTGCTGCTGCTCCCTCACAACAACCAGCATCACCAATTAAAGACACCTTGCCACCATCTAATCCATATGTTAACATGTAACCATTACCATCCTTCAGATCACCACCCAGATTCCTTTAGACTCAGCCTTACAATGAAAAGCAAAGAAAAGATTCAAACCACTCCTGCCTGTGTATGAGAATACATGCTAAGGAGTAAGCGAAATGAAATTAAAATCCCACCTACTATTTAGTCATGTGCAAACAATAGGAGTGTGGAATATCAGAGGATGCCATGATGATATCAAACTCGATCAAAGTAAAATTATTATAGCTGAGAATAAGCTAAGTGTTCTTGCACTGCTTGAGACGAAACTTAACGAAGAACTAACTGTGAGAGCAGCGAAATAAATCAACCCCACCTGGAAGCTTTTGAACAACCTTAATGAAGCTCCTTACGGCAGAATTCTGGTTATCTATAACCCCATGCTGATCGTCGTCAACCCAATCTTCACCACCTCTCAAATGATACATTGCCAAGCCAAATATATCTTTGACTCTACTTCCTTTCACCTTTTTTTGTTTATGCAGCCAACGCTAAAGATACCAAACAAATCCTACTTGACAATTTACCTACCCTTTATCAAACTTATACCCCCGGATTGTTTGTGGTGATTTCAATTGTTGCTATGATGTCACGCAAAGACACGGTGGTAATCCGTTATCCAATGCCGAGATTCAACCATTAAAAACAACAATGGAAAATGCCAATCTCATCAACATCAAGACAACTGGTCTGCCGTTTACTTGGAATAATAAGAAGAAATCAGATACTCGTACCTTCTTGCATATTGACCACACGTTTACCAATTACCCTGCACTTATTACTTGCCCTGCCCTCTCTTGCAATCACCACCCTCCACTTCTCTCCGATCATTCCCCCTTAATCCTATACCTTTGTGGACTTGACATGAAAGGATCCTCAAGTTTTAATTTTTTTAATAGTTGGGCGTATGAACCCGATTTTAATGATGTAATCAGTGATGTGTGGGAGAAGCATGTTAACGAAAACTTTATGTATATTTTGTAGGTTAAACGGAAAAATATCAATCTCGCACTTAAGAACTGGTCTAAAGAAAGATTTGGGAATGGAAAAAAGAAAAGCACCTATTGCAGAAACAAACTTGAAGAAGTTCAGACCTGTATGATGATGGATCCCTCTAATGGAGCTCTTGCAAACACTGAAAACTACATTTCTAAGGAGTACCATGAAGCTCTCCGTGCAGAAGATATGATGATAAAGCAGAAAACTAGATCAAAATGGAAAATTGAAGGTGATCACAACACTGCTTTCTTCCACGCCTCTTTAAAGGACAAATAGTGCATGGAGAATCTGGTTTCTATAATCGACAAGAATGGATTTTCTGCCAAGACACAGATCGAAGTTGAGGACGCATTTGTAAGTTATTTTCTGAATTGCTTGGTAATAAAGACAATTTCAAACCTGATCTTGGCATGATTAATCCCTATATCTTACCTAATATATCCAGTGCTGATTTTCAAATACTTTGTGTTAAAGTATCTAATGACGAGATTAAACAGGCAATGTTCTCCCTTAATAGAAACTCAGCTAGTGGTCCGGACGGCTTAAATGCATTTTTCTACTTCAAATGCTGGCACATTATTCAGGTTGATGTATGCAGTGTGGTCAGAAGCTTCTTTAAGAAAGCCTCAATCAATCTATGTTTCAACAATACCAATATAGCGCTTATTCCGAAGATTAAAAATGCAACAAAAGTTACCAATTTCGGCCAATCTCGTGCTGCAATACGATTTACAAATGCATATCCAAGGTCCTTACTGTGCGGCTTAAAGCGATGCTACCCAAAATCATCTTAACAAATTAGGTGGCCTTCCTTCCTAGGAGGAATATTTTGGATAATGTGCTTATGTCACATGAATTGCTGAATGGTTATGCGAAGAATGACATCTCCTCTTGTGCTATGTTCAAGCTAGATATAATGAAAGACTTCGACATGCTGCAATGGGATACCATAGTTAGAATCATGGGATACTTGAACTTCCCGCGTCAATTTGTAAACTGGCTATATTGCTGCATCTCTACAGCTAAATATTATATTATAATTAATGGCGCGCCTGTTGGGTTTTTCAATGGAAAGCAAGGTATTCGTCAGGGAGATCTGTTATCTGCTCACATATTCATCATGATTATGGAAATGCTCACTTGTATGCTGGAGAGAAAAATTGATGAAGGCAAGTTCACTCTGCATCCCAAATGTAATAATCCACGTATCGCATCTCTAATGTTCGCGGACAACTTGGTTATTTTTTGTAATCCTGACTCTACCACCATTAACACCATTTTTGAAACTTTGGAATGTTTTTATAAGATGATGGGGCTGAAAATCAACCTGGCGAAATCTGAAATGAAAGTCGCAGGTTTGTCTCAGAGTGGTATGTAAGATTTATGTGAAAGAATCGGGCTAATGTGTAATTCAGACACCATATCTTATCTTGGCTTTCCATTAACTTTAGCAAGGATCACTATGGCTCAATGCATGCCAATGTTTACTAGAATTACCGCGAGAATTAACTACTGGACTGGAAGATTACTAAGCCAAGCGGGGAGACTAACACTTGTCCGGTCGGTGGTGATTGTAATGCAGGGGTACTGGGCGCGCACCTTTATTCTACCAACTAAACTTGTCAAAATGGTGAGATCAGCTCTAATGAGATATCTTTGGAAAGGGAGTGCAACAGGTAGATACATAACTCCTATAGCTTTTAAGGAAATGGAGAAACCTGTCAGTAAAGGAGGTATAGGAATCGTGAATATGGTTAAATGGAACCATGCGGCATTAATCAAGCATCTTGACAACTATCTCAATGACAAGGAAAGTGTTTGGGTTCAACTGTAGAAGATTCATGTGGTTAAAAATAAGAACTTCCGGACGACGAATTAACAGCAGAACATTGGCTGGACTTGGCGATGTATCTTCAAACTGAGAGTGAAAGCGCTGTCGGTATTCAAATACAAAATTAGCACGACTTATAATGTTAAATTGTGGAATGATCCGTGGTTGGGGCAAGGCATGATTTTTAGCTGTGTGCTTTCCTTTATTGAAATGGAGGTGACTGGTATTGGACGTGAAGCTATGGTTAGTTCGTTCATTCATAACAATACTATATGTCTTCTAGCTACAACCGTAACTAGCTGTAACGACCCGGATTTTGACAATCTTGGTTATCCGATATACAACACATAACGAACATCCAAGGATCGAAAATAACTGAATGGTTAATGAAAGAAGTTAGAGGGTGAGAATAGATAAGATAGAAACTTATTGAATAGAAGAAGAAGAAGAACATCATCATCAGAGTAAACACGAATCTCACAGCGAAACGAATAAAATATAACATAACTTTTGAAATACAACTAGTATATGTATACAATAACATTGCAGAGTACAACACTTACTACAATAGCGGAAATAAACTATAGCTATATAATCCTGAAGCCTTCTGCTCCAAGCTCTCCAAGTGCATCTGTTAAATCCCGACTACTTGACTGCCCATACAAATTTAGGCACCCAAGAGTTTAGGGAAAACAAAACAAAATAAACTCCGGGTCAGTCATGGGACTGGTGTGAGTAAAACATTTTTAAACGGTTTGAACAAGTAAACGATATCTCATAAGACCACGCCGTTTAACGGAACGGGTTTTTCCCTTATGAGAATCCAAAATATCTTTATATCAAAAACCTTTTGATATTATAATAATGTCTATCAACCACAATATAATAATCATCTAGCAGAAACGCTTTCATCTCACGTTCTACATATATAGTATACAATCAAAAACCGCAAGCACGTATTGGGTAATGGGTTTCCAACTATGACAAGGTATGGAACCACCTTCCGATCAGTGTACTCTAGGAACGATACACTGAAATTCAACAAGAACATCTTGCAACTCAGCCACACATGACCGACCACTCATTTCGTTTGAGTGTATCGAATGTATATCACCAACGGTTGGGATCAACAGCCGTTTTTCCGTATATATACATATATACATATATATATATATATATATATATATATATGGGACATCATTGATAGGTTAAAGAAGAAAATAAATATCCTCTAGATAGGTGATGATACACCCTACTTCGGAGCGACCGACTTAGCCATGCTTCCTGCCCGATTTTTGTCAGTTACCGGTTGTTGAGGCCAGAGGTTACGACTACTTTTCATTCATTGATAACACGATCACTTTGAATGCCACATTGTCAGATCCATTAATCACTAATTGATTTGCACAAATATTCTGGATATTATGCTAAGGGAATAAATCCGTTGCCACCATATATATTTGTACAGTACAATCATATTCGATCATTGGAAATTCTCTGTCAGACACTCGTCCATATACGTTCGTTCTGGGACTGAACGAAACCGAAGGCACTATTCAGTACATCCATCCTAGGCAATCTCTACCTAGGACTTATACAACAGCCCTTGCACTTTACTTTGTCTTCAATTTTCTTTGGCATATATGTTTCGTAATGCTCATGCCAATACAGATTGGTTCTTTGGATAAAAATCCAACCGGTCTCTCCATATTAACAACGTAAATATGGTCAAAACTTGATAGTCTGTGGTTTAACTATCAAACGAAAACATGTCGATGTGCAAACAATGATCTTATTCCCAAATGGAATTATCGATCAATTCATCCAACGCATATT
The DNA here is from genome assembly GCA_030737875.1 of Allium sativum. Taxonomy (NCBI): domain Eukaryota; kingdom Viridiplantae; phylum Streptophyta; class Magnoliopsida; order Asparagales; family Amaryllidaceae; genus Allium; species Allium sativum. The sequence continues at coordinate 98,564,727 of CM060922.1, forward strand.
GTACATATATTCATATTTCCTTATTTTCTCTGATTATAAAATATACGTTATTAACATTGGAAAATATTTCCAATCCTCATTCACGCATCATTATCATTCCACAACTATTAGTCTCTAACTGTAAACTAGTAAGAGAACAATTCTCTAAGTATAAACCCCGAAGGCCGAGACCAACATCAGATCGATACTCAGAAAACTATTCAGCTTAACTAATCTCTAGTCAGTTTCTAATTTTTGCTTAACTCTATTTCTTTAACTCTATTCGGTTAACTCTATTTGATTTACTCTAACTAGTTAACTCAAATTCGAATTACTTATATTCGATTTACTCCTTTTAATAACGTTTATCCATTTATAAAGATTTACTTTTAGTAACGGTTCTTCACTTTAAAATGTCCTTTTTATAACATCCTATTCTCTTTAACCTTTTTAAATCGAATCTATTTATTTTCTAATAAATATTCTTTTATAAAATCCTTCGATTTTATAAATAATTCATTTTCAATAACTCTTCGAAAATTCCTCTTTTTATATTCCAATATTTCGTATGGTATTTAAAATACCGTATATCCATGATTACTATCAACCAAGCACACATAATCAACATAGATTATATAACACATCACAATATAGGTAACAAAATAGTATTGTATATATTGAGGAACCCAGTTGGGTCCCTCCAACCTGTTCCCCTGCATCACAGATGTTAAACCAAATAAATAACATCAACTTCATTTCAATATGAAATGTTCTGATAAACAACATCAATATATATAACGGTTTATATATATATATATATATATATATATATATATATATGTGTATATATATATAATTTCAACTAACTGACTAGAAGTTCAATCAAACAGTCAACACACAGCAATTAACAGATGATTAACAGTTCTAAAATTTACGTTATAAAAATATAACTGTTCAGAGTTGGTGAGGTTTACTCACTTTGGCAGTTCATCGTTAAAGAACGATAAACTGTCGTCGTTTCAGATCGACGTTTTTATCCCGTCGTAATTTCCAACAAGCTCTAACTGTTCCAAACCGTTTCCATTGTCTAGTCATCGTCCATACGTTCCAGTCGGATCTTGTTTCACGAAATTCTAATAACCGATATGGAATTTATACATTTTTAAATTTTAAATACATATTAAAATTTATTAACCTAAATAAAAGAAATGAATGGGCCTCACCCACTAAAACAAAGCCCATATCACCCTTAACTCCCTTGCGTTTTTGCCTGCACCGCCAGTGTCCTTCACGTCTGATCATCCCCACTACATACAGCTCCTTTCTCCCTCTCCATAACTTCTTCCCGCAAGGCAAATTTCAGTGCTCTAGTCATGTATTCAATTTCAACTCTATTGCAATTCCATTCAAGCTTAAATAATAAGGATGAAATAGAAAAGGGCCTCCCCTTCTCCTCAGCTCATCAAAAATCCTGACCCATATACCATAAAGCCCACTACGCCCCTTTCTTCCCTATGAACTCATTCACGATTTCAGGAATCAAATTGCATAGCTATTACAGCAAATACAAGCTCCCTCACCTCCTTCAACTCTTCACTTAAATCAAAACTTAAACCTCCGACCTGCTTCTCTTTCCGACTTTCTTCATCTGACCCCTACGTAAACACGTTCGAGCTCGCCACCAAAGTTGCGTCGCCTGGAGCATTTCGAGCCTCTCAATATCACGCCGCACCACCTATTTCACACACCATCGAGAAGCCCTTTCGCATACGAGTTTAAAGAATCCAACATCTTCTGGTTTCAAGGAGAATTGATGTTGATTTAATTTGATGAAAGAAATTTAAGTGGCGGCTCCTTTTCTTGAGTTTACAGAAGACGGTGGAAAAATTAGGTTAGAGGAGTTAGGAGTATATTTATAGGATATTATTTTAATGAAATAAAAAAACCTGGCTGTGAATCATGGATGTTGTCATACACTGAACCACATATTTTCATGTTCCCTTTATTTTACTTTCTGGTGTTTATCGTTCATATTACCTTATACGAGTGATATTGTTTAGATAGTAGACATGCTAGTTTATGGGATAGCCTCAAAGATAGTCATCACGCTAGTAAAATATCCCCAACACTATGGACTAGTTCCTTTTTAACATCAGAAGTTAGAACCCATCATTTTTGACGTGAATTTGTGGCTTATATTCAAACCAAACTTGAACAAGTATTGGCAACTCATCATAGTTTAAACCTCCGTAGTAGTGCACTTAAAACCTTATTAACGTACGGACCGCTATCGATAGATATAAATATATCATCGTACCGGGCAATGTGTCATGGTTCTAAAAATATAAAAATACCGGTAGATTAACTCATATTGTGAAACCCCACAATCACTGATTAAGGGTGCAAAATACTCCAAATAAAAAGTTGCTTATTTAATTAATTAAAAATTATAGTAAAATTCAAAAAATTAAATTATCACTACGCCTCAAAAGAACCTTGTCTAAATTCAAACCCGATATTCAAATATATTGAAAACCCTGTTATAACATAAATAAAGCGTTACAAATTAAAAATGGAATTCTACAGCAATTTTTCTAAAATTTGATTTGGACATAAATCAAAATCTACACGACGAAATCTCGATTTTTCTCTTCCACTAGAAAGATATACTCCACCAGCTCCACACGTTTCTTGTTTCACAGAAATCCGATTTAAAACGAATCATGTATATTCGTTTAAAGTTCGAATCGCCAAATTACGAACTACAGCGCCGTTTCAAGCTCAATTATAATTATATTATAATTTATACGTTCAAAATTCGTTTAAATAATATATTCGTTATGTCTAATTAAATTCTAAACTGAATTATATATCACAGATGATCCAATTCACACCATATCGCCATTTCAGTCAATTCTGATTATTTCATAATTAAATATATTATTTAATATATTATTTTAATTAAATATTCACCATCATTTAATTCAACGACCATGAAATCCTTTTAATTCCCTTTTAAATAATTAAATAAATTAATTATTATATCGCTGAAAAATGCGGGTCATTACATTCTTCCCTACTTAGAAAAATTTCGTCCTAAAGAAATTGCTAAGTTAGAAAACAAACCCTATCGACTGGTTAGAACTTATTTTTTTCACTTCTAAATCTTCAGTTTCAACTGAACCAATTTAATTTCAATTAAAATATTAATCAATTCTTATCAACGAAAATTTTCAAAAATCCTGAAAATTTTCTAACACCTTAACTTTTCGAAAAATTTCGCCAGCACCTCCTTTGTACTGATCAATAGGTTAAACTCCAGCTCGCCTCTCTGGGCCATCTCCAACCTAAAAGAAATTCAAACAGCCAAGCGGCTTGCCAATTCGGCTCATAAATCACCAAACTCATATGAAATATAAACTTGTACCTTTTTGTCGGGCATATCATTTTATCCCTCTCATCTGTTATCAATTCATCATAAACAAATGTCATCTTAATCAAATCAAATCAGTTTATCCTCAAATCCAATCATTCGCTTATACCTGAGCCGAATTCCATTCAAATCCCAACATCAAATTTCAAACTCTTAACTCATCAACTTAATTCCATTCCATATTATTCTCTAATCCAATTCAATTTTAATTTAACTTAGTTCTAAGTTAAATTTTAATTTGTTTATTTGCTTTTACCATCTCAATCTATTTAACTTCACAAGTTGAATTTAAATTCCAGAATTTTAAATTCCTGGGTTCATTTCAAATCAATTTGAAATCAAAATACCAATTCAAAACATTTGAATTTCTAAACAACTTGTTTTCTCAAACAATCCAAAAACAAAATCTTTGGTAGTAATCCGTCACTTAGGAACTCGAAAATCACACTGACGATGTATCGATCCATCCTCGGAATTATTTTCCGGTCATCAAGGTGAGTTCAATGCTATATTACTATATCTATTTCAAATTGAAAAACATTTTCAAAATCTCCCAAGAACTTAAAATTTCCTTATTTTAATTCCTGAATCTAATTTAAATTCAGATTTAATTCCTCTTATTTCATATACTTTGCTTATATGAATCCTTATTGGTTATTTATAACCATTTCGCCTTCATATAGTCTCATTCGATTATACTAACAACCAACACAACCAATTATACTATGTTAATTTCAAAACATATCATGTTGGTTCATCGTATTCGAGTGTTTAGAAACGATACAGTGGATCAAACTGATCGACCAGAACTTATAAAAAACTCAACCAATAAATCTCCACAATATAAAACAGTCTTATGTTGAATAACAAACACGCTCTCGTATATATATACTCAAACTCAATCTAGGATATTACTAACCCCATCTCTACTGAGTCACGCCACAGAGCCAAGGTAAATCACTTAACTTAAGCTCTGATAACAACTGTAACGACCCGGATTTTGAGGATCTTGGTTATTCGATATACAACACATATCAAACATCCAAGGATCGAAAATAACCGAATGGTTAATGAAAGAAGTTAGAGGGTGAGAATAGATAAGATAGAAACTTACGGAACAGAAAAAGAGCATCATCATCGGAGTAAACATGAATCTCACAGCGCAACGAATAAAATATAACATAACTTTTGAAATACAACCAGTATATGTATACGATAACATTGCAGAGTACAACACTTACTACAACAGCAGAAATAAACTATAGCTATATAATCCTAAAGCCTCCTGCTCCAAGCTCTCCAAGTGCATCTGTAAAATCCCGACTACTTGACTGCCCGTACAAATTTAGGCACCCAAGAGTTTAGGGAAAACAAAACAAAATAAACTCCGGGTCAGTCATGGGACTGGTGTGAGTAAAACAGTTTGAACAAGTAAACGATATCTCATAAGACCACGCCGTATAATGGAACGGGATTTTCCCTTATGAGAATCCAAAATATCTTTATATCAAAAACCTTTTGATATTATAATAATGTTTATCAACCACAATATAATAATCATCTAGCAGAAACACTTTCATCTCACGTTCTACATATATAGTATACAATCAAAAACCGCAAGCACGTATTGGGTAATGGGTTTCCAACTATGACAAGGTATGGAACCACCTTCCGATCAGTGTACTCTAGGAACAATACACTGGAGTTCAACAAGAACATCTTGCAACTCAGCCACACATGACCGACCACTCATTTCGCTATAGTGTATCGAATGTATATCACCAACGGTTGGGATCAGCAATTGTTTTCCCGTATATATATATATATATATATATATATATATATACATGGGACAACATTGATAGGTTAAAGAAGCAAATAAATATTCTCTAGATAGGTGATGATACAACCTACTTCGGAGCGATCGACTTAGCCATGCTGCCTGCCCGATTTTTGTCATTTACCGGTTGTTGAGGCCAGAGGTTACGACTACTTTTCATTCATTGATAACATGATCACTTTGAATGCCACATTATCAGATCCGTTAATCACTAATTGATTTGCACAAATATTCTGTATATTATGCTAAGGGAATAAATCCGTTGCCACCATATATATTTGTACAGTCCAATCATATTCGATCATTGGAAATACTCTGTCAGACACTCGTCCATATACGTTCATTCTAGGACTGAACGAAACCGAAGGCACTATTCAGTACATCCATCCTAGGCAATCTCTACCTAGGACTTATACAGCAGCTGTTGCACTTTACTTCTTCTTCAATTTTCTTTGGCATATATGATTCGCAATGCTCATGCCAATACGTAGTGGTTCTTTGGATAAAAATCCAACCGGTCTTTCCATATTAACAACGTAAATATGGTCAAAACTTGATAGTCTGTGATTTAACTATCAAATGAAAACATGTCGGTGTACAAACAACGATCTTATTCCCAAATGGAATTATCGATCAATTCATCCAAAGCATATTATACATATATTCATCTTTCCTTATTTTCTCTAATTAGAAAATATACGTTATTAACATTGGAAAACATTTCCAATCCTCATTCACGCATCACTATCATTCCACAACTATTAGTCCCTAACTGTAAACTATTAAGAGAACAATTCTCTAAGTATAAATCCCGAAGGCCTAGACCAACATCAGATCGATACTTAGAAAACTATTCAGCTTAACTAATCTCTAGTCGGTTTCTAATTTTTGCTTAACTCTATTTCTTTAACTCTATTTGGTTAACTCTATTTGATTAACTCTAACTGGTTAACTCAAATTCGAATTACTTATATTCGATTAACTCCTTTTAATAACGTTTATCCATTTATAAAGATTTACTTTTAGTAACGGTTCTTCACTTCAAAATGTCCTTTTTATAACATCTTATCCTCTTTAACCTTTTTAAATCGATTCTATTTATTTTCTAATAAATATTCCTTTTATAAAATCCTTCGTTTTTATAAATAATTCAATTTTAGTAACTCTTCGAAAATTTCTCTTTCTATATTCCAGTATTTCGTATGGTATTTAAAATAGCGTATAACCATGATTACTATCAACCAAGTACACATAATCAGCACAGATTATATAACACATCACATATCACAATATATGAAACAAAACAGTGTTTTATATATTTAGGAACCCAGTTGGGTCCCTCCAACCTGTTCCCTGCATCACATATGTTAAACCATATAATTAACATCAACTTCATTTCAATATGAATTGTTCTGATAAACAACATCAATATATATATACAACGATTTACATACATATATATATATATATATATATATAATTTCAACTAACTGACTAGCAGTTAAATCAAAAAGTCAACACACAACAATCAACAGATGACTAACAGTTCAAAATTTATGTTATAAAAATATAACTATTCAGAGTTGGTGAGGTTTACTCACTTTGGCAATTCATCGTTAAACAACGATAAACTGTCGTGGTTTCAGATCGACGTTTTTATCCCGTCGTAATTTCCAACAAGCTCCAACTTTTCCAAACCATTTCCATTGCCTAGTCGTCGTCCATACGTTCCTATCGGATCTTGTTTCACGAAATTCTGATAACCGATATGGAAGTTATACATTTTTAAATTTTAAATACATATTAAAATTTATTAACCTAAATAAAAGAAATGAATGGGCCTCACCCACTAAAACAAAGCCCATATCACCCTTAACGCCCTTGCGTTTTTGCCTGCACCGCCAGTGTCCTTCACGTATGAGCATCCCCACTACGTACAGCTCCTTTCTCCCTCTCCATAACTTCTTCCCGCAAGGCAAATTTCTGTTCTCCAGTCATGTATTCAATTTCAACTCTATTGCAATTCCATTCAAGCTTAAATAATATGGATGAAATAGAAAAGGGCCTCCCCTTCTCCTCAGCCCATCAAAAATCCTGACCCATATACCATAAAACCCACTATGCCCCTTTCTTCCCCATGAATTCATTCACGATTTCAGGAACCAAATCGCACAGCTATTACAGCAAATACAAGCTCCCTCACCTCCTTCAACTCTTCACTTAAATCAAAACTTAAACCTCTGACCTGCTTTTCTTTCCGACCTTCTTCATCTGACCCCTACAGAAACACGTTCGAGCTCGCCACCAAAGTTGCGTCGCCTGGAGCATTTCGAGCCTCTCAATATCACGCCGCACCACCTATTTCGCACAACATCGAGAAGCCCTTTCGCATACGAGTTTAACGAATCCAACATCTTCTGGTTTCAAGGAGAATTGATGTTGATTTAATTTGATGAAAGAAATTTAAGTGGCAGCTCCTTTTCTTGAGTTTACAGAAGACGGTGGAAAAATTAGGTTAGAGGAGTTAGGAGTATATTTATAGGATATTATTTTAATGAAATGAAAAAATCCTGGCTGTGAATCATGGACGCTGTCATACGCTGAACCACATATTTCCATGTTCCCTTTATTTTACTTTCTGGTGTTTATCGTTCTTATTACCTTAAACGAGTGATATTGTTTAGATAGTAGACAAGCTAGTTTATGGGATAGCCTCAAAGATAGTCATCACGCTAGTAAAATATCCCCAACACTATGGACTAGTTCCTTTTTAACATCAGAAGTTAGAACCCATCATTTTTGATGTGAATTTGTGGCTTATATTCAAACCAAACTTGAACAATTATTGGCAACTCATCATAGTTTAAACCTCCGTAATAGTGTACTTAAAACCTTATTAACGTACGGTCCGCTATCGACAGATATAAATATATCATCGTACCAGGCAATGTGTCATGGTTGTAAAAATATAAAAATACCGGTAGATTAACTCATATTGTGAAACCCTACAATCGCTGATTAAGGGTGCAGAATACTCCAAATAAAAAGTTGCTTATTTAATTAATTAAAAATTACAGTAAAATTCAAAAAGTTAAATTATCACTGTGCCTTACAAGAACCTTGTCTAAATTCAAACCCGATATTCAAATATATTGAAAACCCTTTTATAATGTAAATAAAGCTTTACTAATTAAAAAAGGAATTCCACAGCAAGTTTTCTAAAATTTGATTTGGACATAAATCAAAATCTACACGATGATATCTCGATTTTTCTCTTCCACTAGAAAGATATACTCCACCAGCTCCACACATTTCTTGTTTCACAGAAATCCGATTTAAAACGAATCATGTATATTCGTTTAAAGTTCGAATCACCAAATTACGAACTACAACGCCATTTCGAGCTCGATTATAATTATATTATAATTTATACGTTCAAACTTCGTTTAAATAATATAATCGTCATATCTAATTAAATTCTAAACTGAATTAAATATGCCATTTCAGTCAATTCTGATTATTTCATAATTAAATATATTATTTAATATATTATTTTAATAAAATATTCACCATCATCTAATTCAACGACTATGAAATCCTTTTTATCCCCTTTCAAATAATTAAATTAATTAATTATTATATCGTTGAAAAATGCAGGTCATTACACTAGCATTGCTCAACTGTGGAATGGGGCGAGAAATATAAGAGTGCACAATGTATTGGACTCGAAAACTGCTTGGTGAGGTAAAGGCGTGAAGTACAAAATAGGTGATATGTACAATTATTTAACTGGGTTTGATGGTATGATGAAATGCAAATGGTTCAAAAGAATATGGTGCAAGGACAATAACGCAAAAAAAAATTTGTTGTTATAAAAGGTGTTGAAGGATGCTCTGATGACACGCGAGAAACTTCAGAAGTATGGTATGCAAGTTGAACTGACAAGTGTTATGTTCTTAGGCCACTATGATTCGGCAAAACATGTTTTGTTTGAACGTAATAAGAGCTATCTAATATGGTTTGAACTGATGAAAATTGTTGGGAGGAATGATATTAAGCAAGACAATGCTTTTGAGTGGGGAAAACTGGATCAGTTGTTAAGCAGTAAGAGTAATAAAGGGAGGCTCATTTGCTATGTGCTCAAGAAATTTCTAATGTCAATATGGAAAGAAAGAAACAACAGAATATTTAATGTGGCGCAGTCCAAAAATGATGATTAGCTAAGGCGGAGTATTAAAATGGACGTGCACAATGGTTTGAGTATGTTGAGCTGCTCTTTTGATCCTGGAATAATGCAAAAGCTCTTGGGACATTTGCCTCCTTTGTTTTGTAATTGTTTATTTCTCTTTGTCTTCTTGTGTTCGATGCACTTTGTTTCTATGTATTCTTGTTTTTGTTGTATCCCTTCTTTCCAAGTGCATTAATAAAAAGTGGTCGGGGTCCACTCAACCCTGTCAGCCATGCTAAAAAAAAAGTTGGAGTTTTAATGAATCTTTAATTAGATTGAATTGTGAATGTGATAATTTAAATTATCAAATTTGGAAAATGATCGAGAATGAAGTAACACTAGTTTTACTCCAGGCGATTGTTAAATCTATAATTAGATTTGAACGGGAAATGGTAATTAATTTTGCCGATAACACCATGGGTGTTAAATATGGGGTAGTACCAGTTTTACTCCATGAGATGAATAAATTGGGATCGGGTAATAAAATAAATGACTACTTCGGTAAAGTTCGCTAATCCCGACTAGTTGATAAACCTTAATATGGTTTAGAATTGATAAAAAATAAAATCAAATCTTTTGAAAGGATATCCAAAGGAATATTAGAGTATAAATTTAAAAGAATTTATATATGATAAAATTAATGGGAACCTTTTGCAAAGGATATGAATATTTGAATAAAAGAATATTCTGAATTGGAATGAGGCGTATGATGTGTTTTTATAGCACTTGATTATTGATTATAAAATAAGAAAGTTATTTGGAAAGACTGGGTTTATCCCATTTTGAATAACTGACACGACGATAAGTCGACGATGAAGACGGTGGTTGAAGACCGGAGTTCTTCACATCGTTTGGATGATTACTAATGTCTTAATTGGGCTGTACACCCAAGACAAGGTAATAAGTGGTAATCGTCCAAACGTACTTAGGGATCGACCGGATATGCGAGGACCTCTCTCTTGTATTGGACATATGGGATGAGGAATAAGGTGCCTCCGGTTTCGTTTAGACCCAGAACGAATTAGTAAATGGATGTGTGTCTGACATTGGACTTTATTCTATGTTGATTGTTTTCTATTATATATATATGTTTGGTGGTGGAGAATTTATTCTCTTGCTTGACACCCTTCTCTGAGACGTACGAGCTTAGAGGTTATATATCGATAGACATTAGTCGCATGGCGTGAATTGTCAGTGTGGCATGCTGAGATGCAAATGATCAAAGCTTCTGTTGAAAAACAGAGTCTTGTGGTTGATGATCAAAGCATGGCTTTAAATAGAATAACTTTGTGTATATTGTTAATTCGCGAGCCTCACACCCCGGTATGAACTAGAAACAGGAGAGGACTGCGGTGAGAAAATGCGTTTCTTTCTAGCTAGGAGTGGTGTCATGGTATGGAACCCAGACATTTTTACTTATGTGAATGATGGAAAGCGAGGTACCTCGGATATATCGGTCACTACGGGCCGATGGATGGATATAGTCGACATACTGACCAGACTTACGCCCCATAGGGTGGGGAAACGTATTGTCCAGGAATTACTAATCCTCAAACGTAAGAGGGGACCGACCCTGAAGATCCAAGGTGCAGTTGCGGCTGAGCCTGAGATATGGTAGGCTAGATTGTCTCGAATTCGATAAGGACGATCCATTGCCTTGGTTCGTCATGGAAATCCAATTTCCATTACGACGTCATGCGGTTTTAATTGCAGAACTATTATGGCGATATAATAGCATGGGATACTATGTCGTCTATGATTGATACATTTATATTTGAAGTTGATTTTGACAATATACACTTATAGTAATATCAAATTGATTTGTTTTAAAACGTATCAAGCCTGTGTGGCTATTATAAGGGAAAACTCTGTCCTTCAGCTTGCGTTGCATTGTGCGATGGGACCTGAGTCTTATAATAGCTTCATGTTTCGAAAAAGCGTTGCGCTGTTTATAAACTGCTTTATGCACTGGTATTCTTGGGAGAAAACCCGTTCCGTGTTATATGGCGTGGTCCCTTGATGTACTTTATTTTTAATGTAAAATTTTAAATAATTGTTTTAGTTCTCACACCAGTCCCATGACTGACCTATAGTTTATTGTTTTAACCTAAACTATGGGTGTCCCTATTTTTCCACACGGGCAGCTAGTAGTTTTGGTTTTGCAGATTTACCTTTACAGGATCCTGGTTTACAACTGGAGCTATATTCGGAAAGCTCTGTATCCGTGTATTTCTTTCAGTTATGTTACATATTATTTTTCTGCTACATTATATTTATACATTTTAAATGTATGTATTTTAATCTCTGATATTTATTCTTCTGCTGTATATTATTTATTCATTCTATGTTATATTCTTGTACACTGATGTAATTGTTGTAATAGCAATGAAGTGTTCTGTCGGTTGCATTCTGATTAGTCTTGTTCTCAAAGCAACCCGGTCTTTCCCTTCTCTTCGAAGATCGGGGGATTTCAGGTTGCTACATGAGATATGTATCTCCTTGTTATGTGTTGTCCCGTTCTTATTTCTTTTTGCTAATTCTTATACACGGTGGCCATGGTAAAAGTTTCCACCGACTTCGTTTTCTTAACTCAGTAATGACCTCACGTCCTTACCTAAATCGACCTACCCTTAGTCATCATACCCTCGGTATACCACGTCCTCCTATCTCAAGACTACTTCCATTGTCCTTAAAATCGCGTTGTCAGTTCATGATTTGTGGGTGGTTTGGTTTGGCATGAGCTTGTCTCCACTGCTTGATGAGTCACTGAGATACGTTATTTTACTGATTGTTGCAGTCTACCTTTGAACACTGGTTAGTATTTTGGTGTTGGCTGGTGTCATTCTTAGTTTTAGAATGCTTTGGTTTTTGTGATGTTGTTTGTTATGTGTTTCGACTTATGTAAGTTTTAGTTCAAAGATTGCCTTAATTGGTTTGGTATCAGTGAGCATAGGTACTGTTCCGGTGTGGTTGGTTAGTTTTTCTTGATTTGCTTGTTATTGGTCGGGTGGGAGGTGTTTCGAGTGTATCTACTTGAATATGATTTTGCTTGGTTCATGAGTTCATCGGGGGTTGCTGTAAATTGGGTGTAGGGTAAATGGTGTTGGTTATCCTTGTGATCTGTTATGTAGCTTGAAGGAAGCGGGTTGACATGCACCACTTAGCGCTGGAATTGTTAGCAATGTGGCATTTTGGAGTTCACTGTTCCTCTCTTTCCCTATTTGTCGCATTTTTCCTGTTTTGACTATGGATATATTGTTCAACAGTGGTCGATGGCTGTAGTTGGTGCATTGTAGTCTTTTTCTGTTTCTCCAGTTTTGCATGTTATGGGTTATGTCAGATGTAAGGGTAAAGATGTGCACGACATTCTCCAGATTTCGCTAGTTAGTTATTGATATGAATTGATTAAGTAAATTATTACTTACTATTTATTGGTTGAAAACCACACATGGGTTTTGGGATGACAGTTATCCCACACATCTCCCAAGTGTGTAGACAAGTTCACATGGATTGTGATATAAAGCCCACAAGGGTATTGGGATGATAATTTTATACGTCTCCCAAGTGTGTTGATAATAATCACTAGTACTGGATGTAAACCCCACACGGGTATTGGGATGATATTTGATTTACACTAATCCCAAGTGTGTAGCTTGTTTGTCAGTCGGTTGACTGACAGATTGATATAAGCATTATTTATTTATTTAGGGCTTATATGTGGTTGCACTCTGGATGTGAATTGAATGTTTAATAGTTGTTCACAACTATTGTTGAATACATACGATGTATAAAATCCATATAAATGGAATTATATGGTAGTTGATTAAATTTCATTCCAATTCAGGATAAAACTGAATATCTTAATAATATAATATTCGATGAAAAATCAAAGTTTGATTTTTATGTTTGATTTTGGATGGACGCGTGGAAAATAAAATATCGATGAATTTTCGTAACTATGGCGAATGGTTTCGAAGTAAATTTCACGTACTAATGGCATATCGAAGTTTTTAATTCGAAATGAATAGTAACTTCGAAAAGTAAAGTTAGGTTAAGTTATTTAACAAAAGTTTTAAAAGATTTTTTTAAAAAGTTTCTTGTTTATTTTTATGATGACTGTTAAGAAAATTTGAGCTTAAAATAATAGTTGCGAAAAATATTATTATTTTAATGATTAATATAATATTAAATTGGCTTAATGTTGAAATATTTAATTTTGAAGAGTAACGACTAAAAAAGATTTTCCAATGTTGATTATATATATTTTATATAATTTATAAAATATTTTGGAAAGAATTTCAATTTATTTTTATTTATAAATCGATTTCGGCTTGAATAGGACGTGTCGTCTAGCGAAAATTCACGAATTGACCCGTAACTTCGAATTGACGTACCAGGAGATCCGACCGTCGGATTCTCCTAAAACTAGAAGCATTGGGTCCATAATGAAATGTAATGTCAAATGAAATAAGAAATTTTATGATCCAATGGTTTGATTTAAAAATAAGTCCAAATCTATTTTGGAAAAGGTTGCTATGGATGCAGTTCGGTGGCCGAAATTGAATACCGATTGTAAGGGCCTATATAAAATCATTAAAATTATGAATAAATTATGTTGAATCATAGTAAATGATTTGAAAATATTTTGTATGTAATACTCCAAGTTTTGGAAAGATAAATGATATTTTTTATCTGAATAAGCTAGTTAACAACTAGTGTTAAAAATCCAGTGGTTTTAAAAAAATATATGGAACTGTGAAGGGTTTTGATATTACCAAAGTTTTCAAACATACAAATTGGATTTGAATGGAAATAATCTTCGGATATTTCGATACTAGATTATGTAATTATACGGATATTGTTGAGGAATTTGGAAGATATAGATATCGTTATTCCCAATACGGTATCTGTTGGTTTCAGAATTTGATATTAAATATAAGTCGATACGATTTTTATTCAAAGCCTTGTATTTAATATCAAATTGGATTTGGGTTTGTTATGAATGGTGTCTTAAATTACACTGTTCTTAAACCCAGCTGAGAATGAGATATATAGAATAAATATTTTAATTAAGATTTAAGGGAATTTTTCCAAAGCAAAGTGAAGTTTTCTAGTTTAATAAATTAAATTGGGATTAAATGGAAGACTGGTATTGGGTTTATCATGAACGATGTTTTAAAAAACATTTGTTCTTTAACACAAGTAAATATAGGATTAATTTCCTAAAGTTGAATAATCATTAAATAATGATTTTTGAGAATTAGAACTGTGTTGGAGTTTTAATGAATCTCTAATTAGATTTGAAATGTAAAGGGTAATTTAAATTTACAAGTAAAACAATGGATGTTTGGTATGGAGTACTACCGGTTTTGCTCCATAGGATGAATAATTTTGGAATGGGATAACGAGAATAATTACCTTTATAAGAATCAATATTCCCGATAATGTGTATAAACCTTAAAGTTTGGGAAAATATATTATAAAATCTTTTGAAATGATTTCAAGGGAAGGATTTAAACGACAAGTTTGAATGATATAAATATTTGATTATATTTATGGGGTTAAATCCCAATGTAAAGAATATTTGAATAAAAGAATATCCTGGATTGGAATGAGATGCGTTATCTTTGTTTATCACTTGATTTTAAAGATGCGCGGGTTATTCAGATAGACCGAGTTTAACCCATTCTGAATAACTGTTGGATGATTAAAAGTTGAAGATATGAAGACGATGGTTGAAGACCAGAGATCTTCACATCATTTGGGGTATTGCCGATGTCTCAATTGGGTCGTACACCCAAGAAGTGGTAATAAGTAGCGGTCGTCTAGATGTACTTGGAGATCGACCGGATATGTGAGGATCTCTCTCCTGTATTGGACATATGGGATGGGGAATAATGTGCCTCTGGTTTCATTCAGACCCATAAAGGACTTGCAAATGAATTGTGTGTCTGACATTATATTTTATGTTGTATCAATCGATCTCTACTGAATATATATCTGTTTGGTGGCAGAGAATTTATTCTCTTAGCTTAACACCCTTCTCTGAAACGTACGAACTCAGAGGTTATATATTGGTGGACTTCAATTGTATGGTATGAATTGACAATGTGGCATGCTGAGATGTATGGATTAAAGATTTTGTTGAAAAGCAGAGCTTTGTGGGTGATGATCAAATCATGGCCGATATAGCGTAGCTTTGTGTTGAGACGTGACTTCGTTAGGCTTCACTTCCCTGTATGAGCTAAAAACGGGATGAAGGACAGTAGGGAGGACATGCTTTACTTTCTAACTAAAAATGTTGCCATGTCATGGAGCCCAAGCAATTTACTAATGTGGATGTTAGAATGGAGGGCCCTCGGATGTGGGTGCACAATGGCAAGGTGATTGATGTATTGACCAAGAGGTCCGATAGGACCAGGAAACGTATTGTTCAAGAGATGCCAATCAACGAAGTTCAGCTGATCGGCCTTGCCGCTCCAAAGGGATATGTTCCCTATGGCATTTTGCTAGTGATGTTCCGAAGTTCTGATGAGGAAGATCCCTTGCCTCAGCTCATGATGGAAACCTAATTTCCAATACGA
This sequence comes from Allium sativum, assembly GCA_030737875.1. Lineage (NCBI taxonomy): Eukaryota > Viridiplantae > Streptophyta > Magnoliopsida > Asparagales > Amaryllidaceae > Allium > Allium sativum. Next base: position 98,580,791 of record CM060922.1, read on the forward strand.
CCTCTGCATTTTCAGTTGTAAACCTATACGGCGATATAATAGGATGGGGTACTATGCCGTCTAAGATTGATACATTTATTTTCAAAATTTATTTCTATACTATGCACTAATAATAATAAAAGAGAAATTTCGCGTATCAAGCATATTTGACTATTATAAGGTGAAACTCTATCCTCCGGCTTGCGCTTGCATTGTGTGATGGGACCCGAGTCTTATAATAGCTTCATTTTTTAAAAAAGCATTGCGAGTTTTATTTAATGGGATTCATGTGGAGTAAACCCATTCCGTGTTATACGACGTGGTCCCGTGATTTTCCCAATTTTAAAATAATGTTTTAATAAATTATTTTTAGACTGAACTGGAGTTTATTTTTTTAACCTAAACTCCAGGTGCTCATATTTTCCACACTAGAAGTCAGTAGTTTTTGTTTTGCAGATATTTCTTCAACAAGATCCTGGATTATGGCTGAATCTGTTCTATAGATTATTTTCTAATTTTCCACTGTGCATTGTGTTTATGTTTTCGCTATATTATAATTTATCTCTCTAATATTTGTTATCCCACTTTGTATCTATATTCATGCTATGATATTCTTGTACTCTGATGTAATATTATTGTAATAGCAATGAAATATTTTCTTGTTTTGTGTTCTGATGCGCCGTGTTCTCATAACGATACGCCTTTCTCTGTCTTTCGGATCTGACCGGTTCGACTTATGGCCAGTTCGAAGGGCGAGGTAAAGCGGGTCATTACAGAGTGGTATCAGAGCTTTGGTTTACAAAGCTTTGATAATACAACACATTCAAACGAGATGATCAAAGGTAGGATTAGTAATATCCTATAAAAGAATCATTATTAGAGATAGGATCCATAGTATCCTTGAATGAGTGACTCATTAGAGATCGGGTTAGTAATACCCAATAATGAGCCGAGAGTTGTATGTTTATAAGTAGCGTATTTGTGATTATTATATATATAATCTGACTATGAAACTATACTTTGTATAAAAAGAAGTTTATGTTTTGATAACATATATGATTTGAAAAGTTAATCAATCAATTAATTGGTTGTTGGATATGATGTTTGATTGCTTATTTAATAATTTGAGATGTCTGATTAGGATAAGTAAATGGAATTTTCGGCGATCTTGGAGAGTCCATAAATTCTGACACACATTTAGTTAAACTTGAAAAGGAAGTTATATTCGCGGTTTTAGACAGTGAATATACCTGAAACCATTAGCTGTTTTACTTAAAATAGTTAGTTTAAACTTATGTACTAGTTTGAAATTATTTATTTCAAACTGTAGAGAGGTCAACATATGCCTGTTAGACAGTAAGTGGCTCAGTTTGTGCAGTCTTCATCTTCTTCGTCTAGCAGTAGTTCATCCAGTAGTTCGGATGATAATTCTTTGGCCCCACTATTTGCGGATAACTTTGATAGTATTTCTATTTATGGGAGGGATAGTAGTTATATGTTCGATGCTACTTCTTCCTATAAACCATTCGAGGGTATGGACACAAACTCCAGTTCTGATGGTGCCTCCACGGACTTGGGCTCTTATAAGTCTGAGGACTTTGGAGCATATGATGACTGGATGCTTGAGGACGACGATGGATTTGTATTTGATGAGTATGGGCATGTAGTTATAGGAGATATGGTTCCCGTGCCACCTCCAATAATTGAGGAGCAACCACCTCCTATATTAGAGATTATTCCGGATTATGTCCCGGAGGCTGTCCCCGGTATAGTATACCATGATGCTAGTCCTAGTTTACCCGTATTGCCGTAGACTGAGCTAGACGCGCTCATATGGTAGAAGACGATGTTAGTGCCTGAGGTCGACGTTATTATGGATGACATAGCTCAGCATATAGTACCCGAGGAGCCACCTGTATGGTATTTAGCTCTGGAGTTACAGGATCCTGTCGAGCCGCCAATTGCTCCAGTATTACCTGATGCAGACGAGCCATAACCTACTCCTGCATTACCTAAGCCTGAGGATTTACTAATAGAGGATATAGTCGAGCCACATTTTAAGCTGCCGGATGAGATAGATGAGGCCGACTATGATGCAAACCTAGAGGATGATGATGATCCTGCTGTAAGGAGGAGATAGCTCCGGGATGGATTGGTGAGTCTATGGTTATAGATAGAGAGTTTGCTCAAGAGCCAGAGGAGTTGTAATTATCTAGACCTTCAGTTCACAACTCCAGTGATGAGTAGTCAGTTGACGATTATTAGTTTATATATGATGTATATGCAATAGATCATGTTTTGGTGAGATCTAGGCACAGGATGTATATTTTGGATATGATATTTTGGCATTGTATAGGCCCTATAAGTATGTAGCAGTACTCGTATGGGCATAGTTAGATGCACATACATGGCCTATACATTTAGTGGCACTATACACTAGGGTGTATGCTAGATCTATGATATAGATGATCTTTTGGTTGTGACTTGGTGATAGATGACATATGACATGATATTTTTTTGTTTCAGTATTTCTTTTATATTCTTTCTTTTGCTTCGTTCCTTTTCGGGGATGAATTTTTTTAAATGGCGATTGCGACGACCCATATGTTTTATTTAACTGATTTATCTATTTTAATGAATTTTGAAATAATAAATGCTGATTTTAGACTTAATAAAATTTGAAAATAATTTTAAGTTTAGTTTTATGTTTTATTTAACTTAAAACAGGGTCAGTAAGCTTTTTAACTCATTTTATAAGTGAATAATTTGAAAGACGATATTTTAATACTATTTTGATGACCTATAAAAGGTCCATTTTTGAGACTGTCATGGAATCCGACGAAACCAATTTTATTGGATAAAAATATCGAAATATGTCAGGATTTAAAATTTCAAGACAAACAGAGTTCATATGTGAGTGTATGGTAAATAAACGTAAGTTGAAATTTCAATTAGTTTTTTATTTAAGCTATAAGGCGATTTTTCAAATGAACTCCGAATTTGATGAGACTTGGTTCATTGGAAGCGTAATTCCGTAACGTAGCGAGATTTAAAATTTTGTAATTTTTGGAGTTAATGTGTGGTCGCAGGTCGTGAATGAAGTTTAAGTCGTAGAATTAATTAAGAGATTAATTAAATAGTTTAACACTTAAACCTATAGCTAATGGGATTTAGTAAACTCAATGTACTTCATACCATTTGTCGCATTCTTCCCTAACTAGTCATTCATAAGTACTTAAAGCCTAAGTTTATTTTACTTTATTTTCTAGTTTCATTTTTCATTTCCTAAACCTTAAATACCATTTTCATTCTCGTCCTCCCTTATACTCCACGTCGCTGAAAAGATCACCATCGCCGCCCTTCTCCTGCCGTGCGCCACCTTCCACCGTCCCCCTTCAGACATCCATCCAAGTGAGCCCTCTCTTCTTGCCAAAACCCCCTTTATCCCTTTTTTTAAAGGCAAGTAAACTTTTATTAACACTAAAGAAACGATTACAAAGAACTTACAAGAATTCACCACAAAATATACACTAACTATATAAAAAACATAATCACACGGCTGTACAGTATTGAGAAAATAACAAAGACGGAAAAACAAATGAATCCCAAAAAAACTCAATACTTCTAGTCATTATACAATTGCTACTATGTATCATATATCAAAAAAGCTCTTAAACCCCTCTTCAAATCAATTTAAAATATTATGTGTTTCCACTTTTTAATTTCGCTTTTTAATTTCAAAAAACCCTTTTTAATTTCAAAGGTTACTACTATAAAACCCTAAGCCTAGTTCTAGCTCCTCCTACCTCCTCCTATGGGCCACCTAGCCACATCGTTACCTCCACAACTATGCGCCACCTCTATCCAGCCCAGGCCATGAGCCTAGCCGCCCTTAAGCCCTAATTCCACTAAAAATCTAAGATTTCCTACCTAATACCCTAAATCAAAGTGTGTTTGAGCATGTGAGGTGATTAGTAAGTTAATTTGGGTAGAAAAGTGCAATCTTTGGTGTTGTAGAAAGCTCGTACAGTTCTGTCAAGGAGAATCTTGGTGTAGGACGCTTGAGGTGAGAACTCTTCACTCAAAATGTTTCATTTGTTTAGTTAAAACCGTAAGTACGTAATTAAATGTTTAGTTACAGTGTGATTGAATTAGTAATTGAACTACGAAATGTTTGTGTAGTTAAATTAGCTAGATCAAGATGATTAAACATTGTTAAGATGTTTGTGATAGTCGATGTTGGGTTAAACACCCATTTACAAGTCAAACGACTTATTTATATTCATCTATTTAAGTGATATTGACTTGGTTGAATAATAACTTGAAATGAATAAGTTAAGATTGATTTCATAAATTGGTGGTTTATATAAGTTGATTAAGTAATTTATTAATTACTATTTATCGGTTGAAAACCCCACATTGGTTTTGGGATGACAGTTAGCCCACACGTCTCCGAAGTCTGTAAATAAGTTTACATGGATTGTGATATAAACCCCATATGGGTATTGGGATGATAATTTTACAAGTCTCCCATGTGTGTAGATAATAATCACTAGTATTGGATAAAACCCCACATGGGTATTGGGATGATATTTGAATTACACTAATCGCAAGTGTGTAGCTTGTATGTCAATGGGTTAATTGCATACCATATAAGCATTAATTATTTATTTATGGCTTATACGGGTGTAGTTGCACTTTGGATGTGAATTGAATGTTTAATAGTTGTTCACAACTATTGTTGAATACATATGATGTGTGAAATCCATATAAATGGAATTATATGGTAGTTTATTAAATTTCATTCCAATTTAGGATCAAACTTAATATTTTAATAATATAATATTCGATGAAAAATAAAAGTTTGATTTTTAAGTCCGATTTTGGATGGATGCATAGATAATAAAATATCAATGAATTTTCGTAACTATAGCGAATGGTTTCGAAGTATATTTCACCTACTTATAGCATATCGAAGTTTTTAATTTGAAATGAATAGTAACTTCGAAAAGTGGTGTTAGGTTAGGCTGTTTAGCAAACGTTTTAAAAGAAATTTCTTTTTGAAAGTTTCTTGTTTATTTTTATGATGACTGTTAGGAAAATCTGAGTGTAAAATAACGAGTTGCGTAAAATAATATTATTTTAATGATTAAAATAATATTAAAATGGCTTAATTATAAAATATTTGATTTTGAAGAGAAACGACTGAAATAGAATTTCCAATGTTGATTATATATATTTTATATAATTTATAAAATATTTTTAAAAGCGTTTCGATTTATTTTTATTTATAAATCGATTTGGGCTCGATTAGGACGTGTCATGCAATGATAATTCGCAAAGCTTGACCCGTAAATTCCAATTGACGTACTGAGAGATCCGACCGTCGGATATGCGAGGTAATAAGTGGTGATCATCCAGACGTATTTGGTGATCGACTGGATATGCGAGGACCTCTTTCGTGTATTGGACATATGGGATGAGGAGTAAGGTGTCTCTGGTTTCGCTCAGACCCAGAACGGACTTGCAAAAGGATTATGTGTCTGACATTGTACTTTATGTTGTATCAATTAATCTCTACTGAATATATGTCTGTTTGGTGGAGGAGAATTTATTCTCTTAGCTTAACACCCTTCTCTGAGATGTACGAGCTCAGAGGTTATGTATTGGTGGACATTAGTTGCATGGTATGAATTGACAATATGGCATGCTGAGATGCATGGATCAAAGCTTTTGTTGAAAAGCAGAGCTTTGTTGATGATGATCAAAGTCTGGCTGATATAGTGTATCTTTGTGTTGAGACGTGACTTCATCAAGCTTCACTCCCCGGTATGAGCCAAAAAGGGGATGAAGGATAGCAGGGAGGACATGCGTTTCTTTATAGCTAGAAGTATTGCCATGGTATGGAGCCCAAGCAATTACTTATGTGGATATTGGAATCGAGGGACCTCGGATGTGGCCGCACAGGGCCACGGTGGTCGACGTACTGAACAAGAGGTCTGATAGGATCGGGAAACGTATTGTTCAGGAGATGTCAATTAGCAAAGTATGGTTGGACGGCCCTGCCTCTCCAAAAGGATATGTTCCCTAGAACAAATTTGCTAGAGAAGTTCTGAAGTTAGGATGAGGAAGATCCCTTGCCTTGGCTCATGATTGAAACCCAATTTCCAAAACGACCTTTGCGTTTGCAGCTATAAACCTATACGGCGACATAATAGAATGAGGTATTATGCCATCTAAGATTGATACATTTATTTTCGAAATTTATTTCTACATTATGCATTAATAACAATAAAAGAGAAATTTATCTTATCAAGCATGTTTGACTATTATAAGGTAGAACTTTATCCTTCGTCTTACGCTTGCGTTGTGTTATGGGACTCAAGTATTATAATAACTTCATTTTTTTAAAAAGCATTGCGAGTTTTATTTAATGGGATTTATGTGGAGAAAACCCATTCCGTGTTATATGGCGTGGTCTCATGATTGCCCACCTTTAAAATAAAGTTTTAAATAACTATTTTTCATTCTCACACCAATCCCATGACTGACTTGAAGTTTATTGTTTTCACCTAAACTCTGAGTGCCCATATTTTCCGCACAGGAAGCTAGTAGTTTTGGTTTTGCCGATATTTGTTCAACAAGATCCTGAATTATAGCTGGAGTTATTCTCTGGATTATTTTCAAATTTTTCATTGTGCATTGTAAATATGTTTTATAATTCTGCTGTATTATAATTTACCTCTCTAATGTTTGTTGTTCCGCTGTGTATCTATTTTCGTGCTCTAATATTCTTGTACTCTGATGTAATATTGTTGTAATAGCAATGAAATGTTTTGTTTTCTGAATGCGCCGTGTTCTCATAACGATACACATTTCTCAGTCTTTCGAATCGGACCAGTGCGGTTTATGGTCGGTTTGAAGGGCAGGGGAAAGTGAATCGTTTACTCTTGCTGCTTCTCCATGGAGTGCTTTACAACTTAAAACTATGGTGACATGCATTTTTTTAATTAAAGTGCCATTTTTGGCTTGTTGATATGATGGAATATTGTTGATATAGTCGACATAGGTCATTAAAATTAGCTTAGTCGACATTGCATTACTTGTAGGGTGATGTTACCGACTTAGTAAATATGGTAAATAAGTATTAATATGGTCAACATATGCTCATGTTAATTTGGTTGACATAACATGTTGATATTGGATAAGCTAACATTAAACAACATTGTCGACCTGATCGATACCTCATAATATCAATTTAAACTTCCCTTTTTTCGCACATTCCTCACGTTTGGTTACTTAAATAATATCATTTAATAGAGAAATGGACTCTACTTCAAATACATTTATTGGGAAAACAAGATCTAACCCCAAAGAAGATTCTTCTAAGCCGGGATCACTCACGTAACCTTCATGCATCACTTCCCAAGTTAATGTTGATTTGATCTTGGGTCAGTTTATAACCTCCAGCATTAAAGATATTCCGGCTAGCCTAGTTGAGACTATATTCTTCTCTCCTTCAAGCATAGTTGTGAAGACCGAACCGTACGTCAAACCGTGGTAATGCAAGGTCCAAGCTTTTTGTGGTTCAAACGGTCAGGCCGTGAGAACCATGCTGATAGTTTATTTCTATTTTTTTATTTAAATGTAAAATTATTTTAAATATAGATAAATTTCAACCAATTATGACAAACACCCGTGTCCAAATTACCTAATTGAAATAATTATATAATAATTTATAACAAAAAAGTTGCAAATTTACTAAGTTTTTATAGTGAAAGAGGATTAGTTCAATAATAGTTTGTAAAATGTGCATAATAATAAATTATATCATCCAAAATTTAATGACAATTGCTATGAAATTATTTGTTAATTTTATTATAGTAAAAAAATAAAAACTGAAATAATAATTTTTTCGCAAATTTGAAGAATCGTGAGGTTCAAAGATGTCGGACTAGAGGTTTTTATAGGGTTTTGAGTCAAATCGCGGGCCTGTGCACGCACAAGGTTATTTCAATTTCAAAGTCATGACGCTCCAAGGTCGAAGGTTAACCACGATCTAACCGAGGTTGGTTTGGGTCTTTAAAACACCGCCTTCAAGGTTACTTTTCCTTACTCCTGTGTGTATATTTGGCATAGAGAATTCCTTCTTTATCAGGATTCATACAAGAATATATGGATTAATCCTGGGTTGGGGTTTCTTCTCTTGATCTGGTAATCTTGTATATGGCGAGTCCTATGAAGAGCACTGAAGAAAAGAATTATATGATATACATATTCCATCCACATCCTAAGAACCTTATTCCTCATATAATCAGCAAGAACACGAAAATGGGATAACTAATACTTTTTATTCAAACGCTCCTCTGATATTAGGGGGTAATTAGGCTATGCTGATAATTTCCTTTTTATCAAATATTTAACTTATGCATGTGTTTCTTTTATTGCTTGATATTGATTATCTTGAATTACAATTACTCCCCTTTTCCTGAGTGTAAAATTATCGATGCTAAAGTTGCTAAGGCCGAATTAATTAGTAGGATGAACATTCTATGTAACGGCCCGCACCAGCTGACATTTCCCTAGAAATGCGTTGTACCGATGCCCAACTAGCACGGGACAGTCGTCGAAAGAAAGGGATTTGGAACTATGAATCTCTAAAGAACTTGTAGTATATCTCACAGTGCATGGAATAAAATATAATAACAACATAACTTGGCATAAAATAGGCGAGACAATGCATAAGCTAGAAAATAAATCATCATAGCAGCGGAATCCAAAATACAGCTTATGATCCAAACCATCATTATTACAATTTCAAAATACTCTCTTTAAAGAAAAATAGAAAAGGTACACTACTAATGCCCAAAGTTGTGACCAGCAACAACACAGGGAGAATATATGTAGATAGTACGTGGAAGCCTCCTGCTCATCCCCGGACAGTTACACGTGCATAACCACTAACCTATCTCTAGTCTTCTCGGTTAGGAGCACCCAGAGTAATAAGAAGAGACATAAAACTTTGAGTCAGACAAAAGTCTGGTATGAGCAATAGCAACAAAACAAAACAATAACAGGTATAAATAATAATACCTGAACCTGAAACCAAAGAGTTAGCACAACAAGATGTACAATACTCTAAGGTAACACCAACATAAAGTGTAAAGTGGAAGTGCACATGTCATGGTGATAACAAACATCAAACATAGCAATCATCCTCGTATCTCTCACTCAGTGCATAAAGCATATGTTATCCACCACTTCGATCACCCAATCCTTTGCTACGATCACTTTGCACTTGGGAGTTGCAATGACCCCATTGCACTGATCCATAGCCCATAATCCGTCTCTCAGTGGTGAACCAAAATTAAGGATATTGATAACCCCTTTGAACGCGTCCCGCAGCAAAGCCCAACTTTAAAAGTTAACTCATTGGTTCCCAGCTGCATCCTGAGTAATAATTTCTCACTTGGACCTCCTTTGCATCTCGGGTTTTGGTTGAATTGGTTTTGATCTTCAGGAGAGTTCAAAATTTTCGTCGCGTGGTAGAAGTTCGAATCCGGTTCAGTTTGGAGTCATCACCTTGGATGAAGTGCCAAAGTATAGGAAAGCTCCGATTCCCGCTCTCAGAATCCCATTCTCAGAATCCTGCTCTAGGATTCCCACTCTCAGAATCCCACTCTCGGATTCCCGCTTTCGGATTCCCGCTATCGGAATCCCGCTCTCGGAATCCTGCTCTCGGATTCTCGCTCTCGGAATCCCGCTCTCGGAATCCCGCTCTTGGAATCGCGCTCTCGGAATCCCGCTTTTAGAATCCCGCTTTCAGATTCCCGCTCTCGCGTGGATGAAGTGACAACGTATAGGAAATCTCCCCCCGGGTTCGTGAACAACCCTCGGTTCGTGACCACCTCCCGGTTCGTGACACTCCCCCGGCTCGTGACCCCCTCCCCTGTTCATGACACCCTTCCCCAGTTCGTAAATCCTCATATTGCAGCGGTTCATGAACATCATCTTTGAGCGGTTCGTGAGGCATACCCCCTTCAGGAATTGAAGTTCTCCTTGGCGGTTCGTGAGGCATACCCCTTCAGGAACCGGTTTTCTGCAGTTTTTCCAACAAGCTAATTTCACCAAACAATGGCGTTTTCAACCATTCTAATCTTACTATGAAGTCACAAAACATACCAAACAACAGTAGTAACATGTAGAATCAACCAAAAACACCAAAATATCAATCACATGAAATACTTTAGATCAAACATACCCAAAAAGCATGATTTTCCCCTTAATCCCCTTAAGCATGTTTTAACTATAGGATTAGCAAACTTAATCCAAATTAACCCAAATTTTCACCAAAGGCATAAAATAATATTTAAGAATTTCTACATATTTTTCCAGATTTTTTGTGATGCATAATTTTGCTAATTATCACTAATCACCCCTAATTAGCCATAATTAGTGAATAAAAGTGCAAATCACTCACATTAGCCACAAATAAATTTCAGATCTGAAACTCTAACTGATTTGGCACGTATCCCAATGTATTCCAACAGTACTATCTCGATTTCTATGCTAATCCGCCTTAGTTTGATGTAGATTTGGCTAATATGTGATTAAAAAGTGATTAAAGATGAATTTAGAAGGTGAAGGCCATTGCTAGGGTTGAAGAAATGAAAGTGCTGGCTAAGAAAATGAAGTGAGACGATTTCCTAACTTATTTCAGCCTCCCCATAACTCTAATCTCGAAATGGGTGATGGGTCCATCCATTAATTGCCCTATTAAACTCATTTAAGCAGTTTTTTTTACCTTCCAAACATTGTTTCAACCATTTCTCCCAAACGGTAAGTCCATTTGACTATTGTGACCACTCTACGGAAAGGTAAACCATCATCTAAATCCTATGGAAGTGGTTTCAGGTCAAAACTCCTTACCAATCAAAAGTTATAGGCGAAACAAGATTCGCCAGTGGCAAAACGATCATTTAAAATTCGGCGAAAATCGTGAACATGGGAAGTGACCCCAGTAGTCGTTCCCCGAAGTTACACAACCATATGATTTCGTATGTGAATGAAATAAATATTCTACGATCCTCCGGTGTATAGAATGCGGGTCGTTACACTCTTCCCTCCTTAGGAAATTTCGCCCCTGGAATTCCTTAACTAAGAAAACAACAAAGGTTCCCACATGCCTATCAACCATTTGCAACAATCAAACATACATAATAAACACAACTGGCCTATCCTAGGATGCAGAATTACTACCTTACCAGGCAAAGAGTTCTGGATATGACTTCCTTATGTTCTCCTCTGTGTCCCAAGTACAGTCATTCTCATTATCGCCCCACTGGACCTTGACTAGTTCCACCGTCTTCCTTCGAAGTTGCTTCATATCATGTCTGGCAATACAAATCGGTCTGCGACTTTCAACTGCCTCGGGTTCTATCTCGATATCATCCACTTGATCCGGTGAGATAGTCATATCAAAATCGTGCACGAACTTCCTTAACTGAGAAATATGAAATACGTCGTGAACTCCTGCCATCTTTTCAGGTAATCCAACTTTATATGCCAAATTCCCAACTTGTTCGAGAACTGGAAAGTGACCAACAAACCTTGGACTAACTTACCTCTCCTACCAAAACGAATCACATTCTTCAACGGAGAGATCTTGACAAATACTAAGTCGTTAACAAAGAATTCCAAATCTCTTCATCTTTTATCAACATAACTCTTCTGCCTATCTTGGGCAGCCTTGATTTGATGTTGGATAACCTTGATCTTATCGGAAGTTTTCTTATATTACATCCGGCCCAAGCACAAATTTCTCACTAGTTTCCAACCAACAAGATGGTGAGTTTCACGGTCTTTTGTACAAAGCTTCAAATGGAGCCATACCAATACTGGACTAATAACTATTATTATATGTGAATGCAACCAGATGCAAATGGTCATCCCATGGCCCACCAAAATCTAATATACAAGCTCTTAAGGGATCCTTTAATACATGATTCACCTAAATACTATCATGACCCGATCTAGTATACCGTCAATGAAATCCATTTAGACTTATTCCTATTTCCATTTGGGAATTTCCAATGGTTGTAACAAACCACTAGGCTTCTTTTGCTCGGCTTTAGCTAACTGGCAGTTCATGCACTCCATCTCTCAATCCATTAACATTATGTACATCTATCTTAGTGAGCGATAAAACAACTAACTAACATCATCAATAAAGTATTTGAGAATAGGCAGATTAACCATAAATCTACCAATTGCATTACTAGAGAAGAACTCCAAGCCGGCCTCCCCACATTCGACAGTGACAACCTTTATAACAAAACATTTCAACCTTACATCAGGACGAAACTAGAATGACCCGTTAAATCCTAGCAATCAAAAGCAACCAAACAACAACACTCATAACATCCAGAGTATACATCTCACGTGAACCATCCTTACTGAATTCAACATCCCTCAAGTACAAACCCTAGAGGTCTAAACCAATATCAAACAAGCACCCAAGAAAAGTTTCCTTCGACATTGGACAATCTACGTGAGACGGTTCAACAAAGAAACCAATCACTCATAACCGACTTTGGTTATCACTGTGAATCCTTCTTTGAAACCATCGTAAATCATATGACTAGCTATGTCACCATGCCATCCGTCAAGGGCTAGTGATAACCCCAGTTCTAATTAGGCTACTGCATGTCCAACGTACATTTGCCTCCCAAAGACAACTAGGCCCATCTAATAGGTCCAGGGTATTCGACTAGTCCAACTTGTCTTTTAGGTGCCCTTATTACACCCTTGCTTTAACCCCGTTAGAACTTACGACAACGATAATCCTTTCATAACTCTAGTCGGCATCGCTGACGACTATCCACAAGCTCAGATCTAATCTCGAGTATCCATTACTCACAAACTAAAGTCCAACATGAGTCGTCTCCCTACTCATTTCATCTCCAAGATCAACGAACATCCATTATTTACGAGTTCAAGTCCAACTTGAATCGTTCTAACCTTCATTACATCTCCACGATCAATGAACACATCTTATCACTTCGTGATTTCCTCATTGAATTTACTCCGAAGTTATTACCATTCTTGAGACAAAGAAAACATCACACAAGGTCCTAAAAATTCCATAACATTCATTAAACAAGTCCTATCTATCACCTGCTAAAACCATGAATACGTCAATAACCATATGACTGGTCCAACCAATCTCAAGGGGTAATGGAAGCCCCGGCTCCAAACGAACTACCGCACGTCCAACGTACGTTTATCCTCCAAGAATAACTAGATCACGTCCAACAGATTCAAGGTAAATGGGCGTCCCCGGATACCCCTGCTTCTAGTCCGCTTAGAACACTCCGAACTATCGACGATTCCTTGGCACTCCCATCAGAAGAGTTATCCTCAACTCCATTTTCAATTCAAGTCCTCATATAAGCGAAGGGAACCATCGACCTTAATGTCAAATACAACCGGTGTTCCCTACTTGGAAACACTTCTTCGGATAACTCCCTTCTTCAAAAGATCGCATACTTGCACTTCAAGCTCTCACTGTTCCCTTGGTGCCATAGCCAGTAAAGCCCAAAACAAAGCAATCACAAGCAAACAAATATCCATGACTCGATATGTAACACCCCGAATTTTAGTTAATACTAAAGTTCACTAATTACAGGATAAATAATCTCAAATGCGGGAATTGGGGATAACGGGCTGCGTCATTGCGTTCGTCTCGGAAAAATACGCGAAATATAGTTCGAGTTTTCGAGAATCGGAGTCCGTATGGCCCAGTTATGGCCCAATGAAGTTGGCAGAAAATTTAAGATAAAAAAAAGAATTAAATATTTAAAATCAGATTTCGAATTGGGGCCAGCGGAGGCCAGGCGGGAAAAATTCCCGCCCTTACCATGTCGACAGGGCTGTCGACAGGCCTGTCGACAGGCCTGTCGACAGGGGGGTCGACTTGCCTGTCGACTTGCCTGTCGACACGGCGTGCCGAGCCAGGGGGCTTGGGTGCACCAGATTTGGTTTTCTGGCTAGGGCTGGGCTGGGTTCTAGAGATTTCCTAAATCTAACGGACCTAATCTAACCTAGGGTTAATCTAAGGGCCTAAAACACTACCTAATCCTATAAATAAGACCCCAACCCTACCCTAATTCATTCATAATTAGATCTTGTAACTAAACTATGGCAAAATGAAACTTGATCATGGCCTCCACAAATCAATGAAGAGAGTTGCAAGCTAATCAACCTCTAATCAACATCTTCTTCAACCAAAGCTACTAGTTCTACTACATAAGTTTGCTAATCTTGGTTTTGGTGAGTTCCTATGGCTTTAATAATCAATTGTTAAATTGATTATGGTAGGATGTGATAAGACATGGCTATGTTTGTGGATAAATGTGTTTATGCAAGTTTGTATGATATGTGATTTGCAAGTTTTATGCTATATGCAAGTTTAATGCCATGTTTTATGATGCAAAACACTATGTTGAACATTTATGCATATGTAACATGTTATGCAAACTACATGTGAGAGTATATGCAAGTTATATGTAACATGATATGCAAGTTATGCATGTGATTTTATGCATGCTAAGTATTTGATTGTATGCATGCTAAGTATTGGGTTTTATGCATGCTAAGAGTTTGGGTTTATGCAAGTTAAGTGGTGGGTTCATGCATAATAAATAATTGATTTTATGCATGCTAAGTAGGTGGTTTTATGCATGCTAAGTGTTTGGTATTATGCATAAATCATGACATGCAAGTTTACCCTTTTAAATGTGATGCATACATATGCAAGATGACACCTTTATATGCTATGCATGTTTACCCTCCTTTAAGATGCAAGTCATATATGCAAGTTCAACATGTTATGCAAATTATGTGTATGCTTATATGCAAGCTCAACATGTTATGCAAGTTATGTGCATAATGTTATGCAAGTTATGTGCATGATGTTATGCAAGTTATGTTTATGAGATTATGCAAGTTATGTGCATGATGTTATGCAAGTTATGTATATGCTTAAATGCAAGTTTAATGTGATATGCAAGTTATGCATGCTTATGCAAGTTATGCATGCTTATGCAAGTATGTGAATGCTTATGCAAGTATGTGAATGCTTATGCAAGTATGTGTATGCTTAAATGCATGTTTAACATGTTATGCAAGTTATGAGAATGCTTATATGCAAGTTCAACATGTTATGCAAGATATGTGTATGATAATATGCAAGCTCATATGCAACATGTTATGCAAATCATGTGTATGATAATATGCAAGTTTGGGTTAAATGTAGTTGGGTTAATATATGCTCATAAATGCAAGTTGACATCCTCTTAACCCATGACAAAGTTATATGCTAAACCCATGATATTTGTGATGGATCTTCCCCTTTATTATGTCATGAAATGAGAACGATTTACGTGGGGTGTTACACGTGGTATCAGAGCTTAAGGTTACCAGAACAGATAAAATTTTTAGAAAAACTATTTTCTAAGAATATTTTTGAAAGGAGTATTTTCAAAAACATGTCTTTTAAGAGAAAAGTTTTTGAAAGAAAAGCATAATCCCCAATAGCCATATCTATATCTTTCGAATTCTCCATTTAGAATCTCTTCCTCTCTCTCATTTTGAGTTTCCCCTCCGCGTATAGATGATCTTTCTAAGATAGATAAGGATGGAAAACCACTTCAAGGGACTTAACGTTAATCAGATTAGGAGTTGGTTCAAGAAGGAGGAGGACTTGTAGGTACCTATTGGATAGACGATGGGAGGAAGGCTCAAATAGTTGATGTTTAATGAAGGACGAAACCTTAGTAGTGGGAGGTTACGAGTGGGGAATGAGGAAGAAGAAGGCTAGTGGTTATCCTTTTGGGAGGAATAGGACACCTTATTAGGATTGTCCAAAGAAGCAAGGGCAAGGTATGGAATCTTCTGAAGGGTAGTTGTATTCCCTCACGCCTAGGGTACCAGATGGGGATAAGACCGTCTAGGTTGGAATTTGGATTTCTTTATTATCCGATTCAAACTTTATTTGATTCTGATATATCGAGTTCGTTTATCTCATCATTGTTAGTTGAGTCACTGCACTTAGACACCAGTTTGGTAGATGATCCCTTAGTTGTTTCAAACCCAATTGGAGCTCCATGATGTGTTTGGGTTTGAAAGTTTCTATACTTAGCGTTGAGTTTAGATGTGATGCTTGTTGGGCTTCACGGGCTATGGGTTAGTTTTGGGCATGGACTGGTTATCCAGTAGGGGTGCCGTTCTTAATTTTGAAGGGAGATTTGTTAGGCTTATGACCCGCTTGGGTAACACTCTCGAGATCTCTTGTAATCCCGTGGAATCTGTTATGCTAAGTATCTAGAATCGCTTGACACGTCGGGCGGGAGTTTGCAATCTGTTAGAGTGGTCCGGGAATACTCGGATGTGTTTGAGGAGGTGAAGGGCTTACCTCCGGAGCGGGAGATTAACTTCCAAATATATCTGGTAGACAATGCCAACCCAGTGTCTTGGCCAGTGTGCCACGTGGCTCCTCGTAAGAGGAAGGAATTCCATAAGCAAGTAGGCAATTTGCTTGAGAAGGGGTTTAGAAGGCAAAGTATACCGGAGTAGGGTGCTCCGGTAGTTTTTGCCACGAAGGCGGATGGGTCCCTCAGACTTTGTGTAGGCTAAAGAGAGCTAAATAAACTCACAAAGAAGAATAGACACCCATTGTCGAGGATTGATGATCTCTTTGATCAGTTGGTTGGCGCCTCAGTGTTTTCGTAGTGGACTCAGCCACGGAGTTTCATCAGTTGAGAGTGGCTGAGGATAGTATAGAGAAGACTACCTTTAGGACTCCGGATGGTTTTTATGAGTGGCTGGTGATGCCATTTGGTTTGACGTACACCCCCGCATATTTTGTTGATTTGATGAGAAGGGTGTTCAAGGAGTACCTAAATAAGTTGTGATGGTCTTTGTGGATGACATCTTGGTCTTTTCTAGGAGCGAAATAAGTTTTCGTATGTGCTCAATAGGCTGAGCAAAGCCAGTATGGGATAAACGGTGGTTTTGGAGCGAGACTGGCGAGGACATCCAGAGCTGGACAATGGCTTAATTATTTAGCCGTTTTTACTAGTATCATCTCACGTAGGACGTCTAGGTTCGAAGGAGGCATCTCTTGGGTGTTTGTCTGATATTGGTTTAGGCCTTTGGGGCTTGCATTTGGGGGATGTCGAGTTCGACCAGGGTGGTCTGCGTGAGGGATGGATAGTTGTGACGATTTTGCATGGGAGAATATCATGATTTTCTCTAGGAGTGGAGAAAAACCCGCCCTACATCTTAGGGAAGTATTGGAGACTCTCCAGGCGCATAGTTTTAAGACAGCAAAAGTGAATAGGATTCTTAGCGTCCTATGAGTTTGAGATAGAGTACACCCACGGTAAGGGTAACATGGTAGCGGACGCCTTAAGTAGAAAGAGGTTGTCCTCGAGTTTGTGGTTCGTTGAACGACGGAGCTTAGAGTTTATTTCTATGTTTGACTTTAGACCTTCCGTTGACTTTGTACCCGGTTAGCTAGCCTCCTTGGAGGTTAGGCATACTCTTTTGGGGCGGATTGGAGAAGCACAGAGGGACGACCCACAGTTGGTTGAGTTGGTAGAGAAGCTCATAAGGGGGGAGTCGTCCAGCCATTTGAGTAGGTACACCCTAGACGATATGTAACAACCCGTATTTCAATAACATGTTAAAACGAGAATCAAGGCAGAATTTAATTTTAAATTCTGAATCAAGTAAAACGGGCTATGCCATTGCGTTCGTCTCGGAAAAATACGCGAAATAGAGTCCGAGTTTTCGAAAATCGGAGTCCGTATGACCCGGTTAAGGCCCAAAGAAGTTTTCGGGAAATTTGAATTTCGAAACATGCAGAAATGGGGCCAGGCGGGAAAGTTCCCGCCCAGACAAGTCGACAGGCATGTCGACAGGCATGTCGACAGGCATGTCGACAGGCATGTCGACATGCATGTCGACAGGGCTGTTGACCTGCCCTGTCGGCTGATTCTGATCAGGTGCACCTGGATGCAGTCTTGGTCTGGTCTGATGGGCCTGTGACGATTTCTGTGGTCCTGATCTATCCTAGGGTTAATCTAAGGGCCTAAAACTATCCTAATCTCTATAAAAAGACCCTAAACCTACCCCTAAACCCTCATTATTCACTCATGTAACTAAACTATGGCCAAATTTCTACTCTCATGGCCTCCATCTCAAATCCCTAGAGCCTATGCATCCAAATCAAGTTCAAATCAAAAGGTGCAAGCTTGCTACACCAAATCAAGGCCAAATCAACATTGCTATGCGAGTTCCATGACGATTCTTCTACAAAGGAGGCACCTTTCTTAGCCAAGATGATTCATGCTCCTTTCCCTAGGCCTAACTAGGTAAGTTCTAGCTACTTTTAGATGGAAACGGTAATTTTGATAATGACATGGGATAAAATGAGGCTAAACATGATTATGCGAACCTATATGAACCTTACCATGCCTCTTGTGTTCATATTTATGATCTTAGTCCATGTGAGTGACTTAATCATGCCTCTCATGCTATGCATAACCTAGTTTAACTTGCAAGTTTGGATCTTTATGCCTGAAATGCTAGCATGAACCTTTAGGAACCACTTTACTTGTGAAACATTGGCTAAGACAAGATTTTGGGGCTTATGCATGTTTATGAACCCAAACCCCTTATGCTAACATGCAAGTTTGTGGCCAAATCCTTTATGAGATTATGCATGCTCGTGGCCAATCCCCTCTTTTAAGTTGTGCATGTTTATGACCAAACCCTTTTTGATAATATGCATGTTTGTGGCCAAATTACCTTATGATAATATGCATTTTTGTGGCCAATCCCTTTATGATGTTATGCATGTGGAAGCCAAGCCCTTTTTGGCATCATGCATGTTTTGAGACCAATATGTGACATAGTATCCTTACTATGTTGACTCGCTTTGCTTGCGTTGGGAAAACACGATTTTGGGTAGTTAGATAAACATGAACATGTCGCAAAATCTTAACTTGAATAGGACATGGGTTTATATTTGAAAATATGACTTGAAAGATAACATGGAAGATGACATGTAAGTATGCCTAAAAACATGAGCTTGGGAATTTACCTATTAAGTTAAGTCTACCCAAATGCTTGAAAACTTGTAACATGTTTTGGAAACATGATGAACTTAGATAATATAAGTATGGCCAACTCGAGGTTGGGTTGAGTTTGCAACGTAAAACTACCCGGAACCGACCGGCCTAACTAGTAGTTGCAAACAATAGGACCCAATGTGAGAAGTTGGTCATGTCGCGCTTAAGACCCGAGGTTAGACTAAGTTGTGGTGTAAATCTACCCGGACCCGCCCGGCTTAACTAGTAACCACAACAAAGTCTAATGTGAGAGGTTGGGGTGCATTAAATAATTAATGCCACATAATAGGGTTAAGTTAATTTGATTTATGAGGCTTAACCAAATATGACATGGACAAATGGGTTAAGTAATTTGATTAGGCTAATGATACTTAACAAAACATGATAAGCTTGGGTGGGTTAAGTAACTTGATTTGCCTAATGACACTTGACCATTTTTATACGACTAGTGGACGGGATTAAGTTAACCAACACTTAATCAATCCAACACGATAACGTGATAAGGTTAAGTAAATTTTCTTAATGACACTTAACCGTATAATACAGCTAATGGATGGGGTTAAGATTAGGCTTAACTAATCTAAACATGGTAATCGGATGGGGTTAAGTTAGCCTAGACTTAATTAATCCAACTTGGTAATTTAATGGGGTTAAGTTAAACACTTAACTAATTTAACACGATGATTTGATGAGGTTAAGTGACCTATACTTAACCAATCTAACTCGTTAATTTGATGAGGTTAAGTTAATCTATACTTAACCAATCTAACGTGAAAACATGATAAGGTTAAGTCACGAATCACTTGAATACGCTTGACCGATTTGATGACAAGGTCAAGTTAATTTATATAATTAACCAATCTAAAATGATAATTAGACGAGGTTAAGTCATGGATTCCTTGATATACTTAACCAACTTGACACGTGGTCTGTAGGGTTAAGTCTTGGACTTGGATACTTAGCCAGTTTCGACATGTTTTGTAGACGGGTTAAGTTGTGAACTTAAGTGACACTTAACCCATTAGATAAACCCTAATTCGGAGGATTAGGTAAATAACCATAGTTAACAAGGATAATGGAAATAAGGCTAAGTGGTAAACCTTAGTTAAGGGAAGCTAAGTAATAATTCTTAGTCAAGGAAATTTGGACCATTTCTTAGTTAGATCAGTAACCCGATACGTTAGGTCAACGTTTAAGTATGCGTGTAGGAGCAGGCTATCTGATTTAGATAAAGGCTCCAACGAACTGGGTAACGAAGCAGCGGCTTCGGGGAACGTGAGGATATTCTTGGGATCCCTCTGTGAGCTGCCAGGTCATTATACTAGGCTCACGAGAGGTTGAGGTCTGCGGTAGAAGAACCAAGAATATGCCTTGGTTGCTATGCGAGCGACCTAAAGACTGGGGTGGATAGCAGTGAGTCGGCGAATACATAAGGTGCCCGAGATAGCAAGTTCGTCGATCATCTACCATCTTGAGTCAAGCGTGTACGTACGGAAAGGCAGGGAACACCCAACAGACCATAATTGCTATCTAATTATGGGTGAGGTAGGCCGTAGGATGTGGGCTGGCCGGAGTGTAGTTCTCATGCAAGATTTTCTCTTGTGTTGCCTTTCACTAGTTGAGGGAGGGGTTTCGTGGGACCATAGCCACGTGTAGAAAAGCAGACCTTAGTATCTGCATCGGCAGATAAATCTAAAGCTCCCGACCGAGTTCTGTATTTCTTGTTCTGCCCTGTGACAGGACTCGGATGGCACGATGTGATACATGTGCATACAGTTATAGAAAAACGATTCACGATGAATGCGTGGGAAAAAGGGCGCAGTTGAGGGTTAGCGTAATCCCTAGTGGCCTAGGTGGTTTAACCCAAACCGAAATACGAAAGCGTGCAATAGGTAAGCGTAATCCCTAGTGGTGCTAGGTGGCGTAAGTCCTAGTAGTTCAAACGATGATTCATATGGAAGACCCTAGCTAGAACAAGGGTGACAGTCCAAACAACTTCAAGGATAATACGACATGAGGGAGCCCGTACGAGGTACGGCAAAGGACCGAACTTATATACATGGAAAGAAACATATGATTTGAGTAACCTATATATGTGATATTAGGTTGACATGGACCATTACACGACTTTGAGCACGGGACATTCATGGTTAACACATGACGCGGGTAGGGATACTAGTACGAGAGGTGCAAAGCAAATATACATGTTAGAACTAGGAAGAATATATATAATAGATACCGTGGGATGTTAGACGGGGTAGATACCTTGGGATAATGTACTCGATAGAAATCTGACGATGTGATACCTTGACTCATCATAACACCGTAGTTTATCACGATACCTTAGTTTACCTTGCCACAATAGTTCGACCGGCTACCCTAGTTTATCTATCTTGTAGTTATCCTTTTGTTTACTTTCAGTTTATGCATGTCATGTTACCTTTACCTGTTTTTATACTGGAAGTAGATAGGACTTACTCAGTCTTTTTGACTGACCCGTTTTGTTTCGCCTCTTTTCTTCCGTTCCCCCCCAGGTTTCAGGGAGGAAACAATGCTGTTTAGTTCGGACTTCTTCTGTTTGAAGGTCATCATGGATGGCTTGGACTTCTCTTGGCTATGGCTACTTTACGGTTTTACTTGGGGAATAATTTATTAAAAAGTCTTTATGCTTCTTTACTATTGCAAGACAGGTTTTGATGTACTCTGATGTAAAAGGCTTTAGACCTTATTTATTCATGTTATGAAAGTTTGATTTTATTTCCGCTATTTATATATGTTCCGTCTTGTGATATTTCTGTGCATGTTTACCAATAATGCCCCTCTAAAGCTAGTGCATTCCTTTGTGAGTGACCCTAGCGGAGGCGGGGTGTTACATTTGGTATCAGAGC
This sequence comes from Allium sativum, assembly GCA_030737875.1. NCBI lineage: Eukaryota > Viridiplantae > Streptophyta > Magnoliopsida > Asparagales > Amaryllidaceae > Allium > Allium sativum. Next base: position 98,602,854 of record CM060922.1, read on the forward strand.
AGAAGGTTACCAGACTGGGCAAAAGTTTTTAAAGACCTTCTGAGAACTATTTGAAAATCGTTTATAAAGAAGCATTTTTCAAGAAAATTTTCTTTTAAAAGAAAAAGGCTATTCCCCAAAGGCCATTAGCACTATCCTTGTTTCCTTAATTGAATCTCTTTCCCTTTCTTTCCTCCATCTGTAGTCACAGTGGTTTTAACTGCGACTAGTCTTTTCTACCTACGAAAGTGCTTTCCATACGATGGAGGTGGTTCTCGAGAGACCGGTGACCGCGTTATAAGAAAGGATCGTGAGAAAGAAGGATAAAGGATACGAGCTTAAGGATGAGCAACTTGTTGGTATGGCTTAGTCCTCAAAGGAGGGAGAAAGATGAACAATGAAACCCATGACGAGAGAGTACCTTTGGCATGGTAAAACGGGACGAATAGTTAAGTATTACGGGACAAGGACAAGATCATCGGGAGGGCAGTAGTATGCTCTCATTTATAGGATGCCTCGGAAGGAGGGTAACGATCTTGTTAAATGTTTAGCTCTTCTTCTCTATCATCCCGTTAGGACTTTGTTTTGATCATCGTATCATTTAAGTCTGCTTCGATAGTTGAGTCTCTGCACCTTAAGTACTAGCGTAATAGAGAATCCCATTTTTGTCTCAAGTCCTATGGAGAACCGGTCCATTTATTCATGACTTGTTTTGTATTTGAGAATAACATGCCTCGGTTATGGATGGATTCTAGGGATGAAGTGGTTATCCAGTAAGGGGTGCCACTTTCGGTTTTGATAAGAGGGTAGTTAGACCTTTTGACGAGCCTTGGTAATACCCTCGAAGTATCGTGTAACCTTTTTGAGGTTCTGTCATGACTAGTTACTTAGAATCCCTTGATGCCTTTATTGGAAATTTGAAGCCCGATCGAGTGGTGTTCGCCAATAAAACGGATGGTTTACTTCATTTATGCATGGGTTATAGAGATCACCCTAGTAAGTGCGCATGATAACCTGATTGACAACTGTTTACTTTCAAGAGAAAGTTCTTCTACATGGAATGCCTTATAGTATATAAACGAGATCCAAGATTCACTAGTGAATTTTGGAAAGCTTGCATGAGATCATGAGTACGCAGTCATGTTTCCGTCAAGTATTCTAGGAAAAGGATAAGTGCAAGTGGAACGAGAGGCGACGAAGAAATGAGTTCCAGCTCATGTTATGGAAACAGGAATAAGAAGCTACAAAATCGCGAAGTTAAAAGACGACTTTGATGGTCAAAGACTAGATACGCGCATGATATCTCTTTTTGGGAGTATATCCTTGATCCCTGTTTTCTGTAGAGCTTACTTGTAGGCTATCTTTTGTGGACATCCTCTCGGTCCTATTCTCCGTTACAAACCCTGTAAGGAGTTTGTCCTGTTTATCTTCTCGACCCTGTTTCAGGGAATTCTAGGTAGAACCCTATGGATGTAAACATGTATTTGAAACATGTTATGATTGATATGGTTGCAAGTGGTTGCTTGTGGATGCGCGAATACACATTAGATACTAGCTCGACTCGGTCACATTTCATATTGCATATGCACGAGTATTTATACTTGTTTATGGATGAAATCGAATGTATTATCATGCGGTTGTTGCATATGAATGAATGATTGTGCACGCATATAGTATCTATATGACTAGGACTATTTGCATACATGTTGGATTCATGGCACTATACATATTTTTGCATTAGGAAGATTATCCAGGCCTGATCATTAGCATTAGCTAAGGAACATGTACACGCACGTTTTGCATATATTCATACAACATTAGAAATCATCTAAGGACAATGGTTGCTTGTGGATGATGTTTCGGGTAGATGGATGATGGATGGTAGGATATGTTCTTCCTAACTTAGAGATTTCGGGGACGAAATCCTAAAAGGTGGGGAGAATGTAACAACCCGTACTTCAATAACATGTTAAAACGAGAATCAAGGCAGAATTTAATTTTAAATTCTGAATCAAGTAAAACGGGCTATGCATTGCGTTCGTCTCGGAAAAATACGCGAAATAGAGTCCGAGTTTTCGAAAATCGGAGTCCGTATGACCCGGTTAAGGCCCAAAGAAGTTTTCGGGAAATTTGAATTTCGAAACATGCAGAAATGGGGCCAGGCGGGAAAGTTCCCGCCCAGACAAGTCGACAGGCATGTCGACAGGCATGTCGACAGGCATGTCGACATGCATGTCGACAGGGCTGTCGACCTGCCCTGTCGGCTGATTCTGTTCAGGTGCACCTGGATGCAGTCTTGGTCTGGTCTGATGGGCCTGTGACGATTTCTGTGGTCCTGATCTATCCTAGGGTTAATCTAAGGGCCTAAAACTATCCTAATCTCTATAAAAAGACCCTAAACCTACCCCTAAACCCTCATTATTCACTCATGTAACTAAACTATGGCCAAATTTCTACTCTCATGGCCTCCATCTCAAATCCCTAGAGCCTATGCATCCAAATCAAGTTCAAATCAAAAGGTGCAAGCTTGCTACACCAAATCAAGGCCAAATCAACATTGCTATGCGAGTTCCATGACGATTCTTCTACAAAGGAGGCACCTTTCTTAGCCAAGATGATTCATGCTCCTTTCCCTAGGCCTAACTAGGTAAGTTCTAGCTACTTTTAGATGGAAACGGTAGTTTTGATAATGACATGGGATAAAATGAGGCTAAACATGATTATGCGAACCTATATGAACCTTACCATGCCTCTTGTGTTCATATTTATGATCTTAGGCCATGTGAGTGACTTAATCATGCCTCTCATGCTATGCATAACCTAGTTTAACTTGCAAGTTTGGATCTTTATGCATGAAATGCTAGCATGAACCTTTAGGAACCACTTTACTTGTGAAACATTGGCTAAGACAAGATTTTGGGGCTTATGCATGTTTATGAACCCAAACCCCTTATGCTAACATGCAAGTTTGTGGCCAAATCCTTTATGAGATTATGCATGCTCGTGGCCAATCCCCTCTTTTAAGTTGTGCATGTTTATGACCAAACCCTTTTTGATAATATGCATGTTTGTGGCCAAATTACCTTATGATAATATGCATTTTTGTGACCAATCCCTTTATGATGTTATGCATGTGGAAGCCAAGCCCTTTTTGGCATCATGCATGTTTTGAGACCAATATGTGACATAGTATCCTTACTATGTTGACTCGCTTTGCTTGCGTTGGGAAAACACGATTTTTGGTAGTTAGATAAACATGAACATGTCGCAAAATCTTAACTTGAATAGGACATGGGTTTATATTTGAAAATATGACTTGAAAGATAACATGGAAGATGACATGTAAGTATGCCTAAAAACATGAGCTTGGGAATTTACCTATTAAGTTAGGTCTACCCAAATGCTTGAAAACTTGTAACATGTTTTGGAAACATGATGAACTTAGATAATATAAGTATGGCCAACTCGAGGTTGGGTTGAGTTTGCAACGTAAAACTACCCGGAACCGACCGGCCTAACTAGTAGTTGCAAACAATAGGACCCAATGTGAGAAGTTGGTCATGTTGCGCTTAAGACCCGAGGTTAGACTAAGTTGTGGTGTAAATCTACCCGGACCCGCCCGGCTTAACTAGTAACCACAACAAAGTCTAATGTGAGAGGTTGGGGTGCATTAAATAATTAATGCCACATAATAGGGTTAAGTTAATTTGATTTATGAGGCTTAACCAAATATGACATGGACAAATGGGTTAAGTAATTTGATTAGGCTAATGATACTTAACAAAACATGATAAGCTTGGGTGGGTTAAGTAACTTGATTTGCCTAATGACACTTGACCATTTTTATACGACTAGTGGACGGGATTAAGTTAACCAACACTTAATCAATCCAACACGATAACGTGATAAGGTTAAGTAAATTTTCTTAATGACACTTAACCGTATAATACAGCTAATGGATGGGGTTAAGATTAGGCTTAACTAATCTAAACATGGTAATCGGATGGGGTTAAGTTAGCCTAGACTTAATTAATCCAACTTGGTAATTTAATGGGGTTAAGTTAAACACTTAACTAATTTAACACGATGATTTGATGAGGTTAAGTGACCTATACTTAACCAATCTAACTCGTTAATTTGATGAGGTTAAGTTAATCTATACTTAACCAATCTAACGTGAAAACATGATAAGGTTAAGTCACGAATCACTTGAATACGCTTGACCGATTTGATGACAAGGTCAAGTTAATTTATATAATTAACCAATCTAAAATGATAATTAGACGAGGTTAAGTCATGGATTCCTTGATATACTTAACCAACTTGACACGTGGTCTGTAGGGTTAAGTCTTGGACTTGGATACTTAGCCAGTTTCGACATGTTTTGTAGACGGGTTAAGTTGTGAACTTAAGTGACACTTAACCCATTAGATAAACCCTAATTCGGAGGATTAGGTAAATAACCATAGTTAACAAGGATAATGGAAATAAGGCTAAGTGGTAAACCTTAGTTAAGGGAAGCTAAGTAATAATTCTTAGTCAAGGAAATTTGGACCATTTCTTAGTTAGATCAGTAACCCGATACGTTAGGTCAACGTTTAAGTATGCGTGTAGGAGCAGGCTATCTGATTTAGATAAAGGCTCCAACGAACTGGGTAACGAAGCAGCGGCTTCGGGGAACGTGAGGATATTCTTGGGATCCCTCTGTGAGCTGCCAGGTCATTATACTAGGCTCACGAGAGGTTGAGGTCTGCGGTAGAAGAACCAAGAATATGCCTTGGTTGCTATGCGAGCGACCTAAAGACTGGGGTGGATAGCAGTGAGTCGGCGAATACATAAGGTGCCCAAGATAGCAAGTTCGTCGATCATCTACCATCTTGAGTCAAGCGTGTACGTACGGAAAGGCAGGGAACACCCAACAGACCATAATTTCTATCTAATTATGGGTGAGGTAGGCCGTAGGATGTGGGCTGGCCGGAGTGTAGTTCTCATGCAAGATTTTCTCTTGTGTTGCCTTTCACTAGTTGAGGGAGGGGTTTCGTGGGACCATAGCCACGTGTAGAAAAGCAGACCTTAGTATCTGCATCGGCAGATAAATCTAAAGCTCCCGACCGAGTCCTGTATTTCTTGTTCTGCCCTGTGACAGGACTCGGATGGCACGATGTGATACATGTGCATACAGTTATAGAAAAACGATTCACGATGAATGCGTGGGAAAAAGGGCGCGGTTGAGGGTTAGCGTAATCCCTAGTGGCCTAGGTGGTTTAACCCAAACCGAAATACGAAAGCGTGCAATAGGTAAGCGTAATCCCTAGTGGTGCTAGGTGGCGTAAGTCCTAGTAGTTCAAACGATGATTCATATGGAAGACCCTAGCTAGAACAAGGGTGACAGTCCAAACAACTTCAAGGATAATACGACATGAGGGAGCCGTACGAGGTACGGCAAAGGACTGAACTTATATACATGGAAAGAAACATATGATTTGAGTAACCTATATATGTGATATTAGGTTGACATGGACCATTACACGACTTTGAGCACGGGACATTCATGGTTAACACATGACGCGGGTAGGGATACTAGTACGAGAGGTGCAGAGCAAATATACATGTTAGAACTAGGAAGAATATATATAATAGATACCGTGGGATGTTAGACGGGGTAGATACCTTGGGATAATGTACTCGATAGAAATCTGACGATGTGATACCTTGACTCATCATAACACCGTAGTTTATCACGATACCTTAGTTTACCTTGCCACAATAGTTCGACCGGCTACCCTGGTTTATCTATCTTGTAGTTATCCTTATGTTTACTTTCAGTTTATGCATGTCATGTTACCTTTACCTGTTTTTATACTGGAAGTAGATAGGACTTACTCAGTCTTTTTGACTGACCCGTTTTGTTTCGCCTCTTTTCTTCCGTCCCCCCCAGGTTTCAGGGAGGAAACAATGTTGTTTAGTTCGGACTTCTTCTGTTTGAAGGTCATCATGGATGGCTTGGACTTCTCTTGGCTATGGCTACTTTACGGTTTTACTTGGGGAATAATTTATTAAAAAGTCTTTATGCTTCTTTACTATTACAAGACAGGTTTTGATGTACTCTGATGTAAAAGGCTTTAGACCTTATTTATTCATGTTATGAAAGTTTGATTTTATTTCCGCTATTTATATATGTTCCGTCTTGTGATATTTCTGTGCATGTTTACCAATAATGCCCCTCTAAAGCTAGTGCATTCCTTTGCGAGTGACCCTAGCGGAGGCGGGGTGTTACACGATAGGGGGTGCTTGCGTAGAGACGGTAGACTTTGTGTACCGCAAGACGAGGGTTTGAGGAAGGTTATTCTTGATGATGCACACCGTTCTAGGATGACCATTCATCTCGGTGGGGACAAGATGTACCAAGACATGAAGAGGGTTTTCTTCTGGGCCGGTATGAAGAAAGATGTGGCCGAGTATGTCGCTCGATGCTTGGTGTGCCAACAAGTGAAGGCGGAGCAAAAGAAACCAGGTGGGTTGCTTCACCCATTGGAGGTTCCGCAATGGAAGTGGGATAGCGTCTCGATGGATTTTATTGACGGGTTACCCAGATCGAGAAAGAGTGATACAGGAATTTGGGTGGTGGTAGACAGACTTACTAAGAGCGCCCATTTCATACCTGTGGAGAGTAAGAGGACTGCTCCATGGCTAGCTTATGTATATCTTCGAGAGATAGTTCGATTGCATGGGGTACCCTCTAGCATAGTGAGTGATCGAGATCCTATCTTCACTAGAGAGTTTTGGAAGAGTTTGCAAGAGGCGGTAGGGACTCAGTTGTGTTTGAGTACCGCATATCATCCTCAGACGGACGGCCAGACCGAGAGGGTGAATCATGTTTTAGAAGACCTTTTGAGGCTATGTATCTTGGATTTTGGAGGTACATGGGAGGAGCATCTTCCATTGGTGGAGTTGCCCGACAGACTTAGTGGTGTACATGATGTATTCCATGGGAGGAAGTGCCTACATGAGACCGCAGAGGTGGTAGGGCCGAGTTTGCTTAGAGAAGTGGAAGTAGAGCGTGATGCGACGATTCGACGAGCTCCTACTTGCATCCTTGGGTCAGAGATGAAGAGAGCGACGCTACCTGGGAGACGGAAGCGAAGATGCGTTCGAGGTACCCTTTTCTTTCGGAGGGTATGTCCTTTTGCTTCTCCTTCATCGCATATCTTGTGCTTATCTTATCCTTAGTATGTCCTCTCGTTAGTACCTTTGACCTTCAGATAGGATAGTCCTATGGTTGAAACATGTGTTTGAGACATGTTATGTATGATGGATGCAAGTGGATGCAAGTGTTTGCTAGTGGTTGCTCGTGGATGCATATACACACACTCTAGGCACTAGATCGGCTCAGTCACTTCATATTGCATATTGCATAAAATTGTGTGTAGGAAGCTATATCTATGGATGTATAATGATTGTGTTATCATATGGATGATGCATTTTGGTGAATGATTGTGCGCTCATGTAGATATTGTATGTGTCGATAGGGTTCTCTCGCATACATAATGGATGCATGGCACTATCATGGTTTGCATATGTTCATACAGTAGATAGGGAACATATACACACACTTTTTGCATATGCTCATACATCGTTAGAAACTGTTTAAGGACAATGGATGCCTGTGTTTGATGGATTGAGTAGATGGTTGTTTGGATGGTAAGATATGCATTCTCCTTAGCTTAGAGATTTCGGGGACGAAATCCTTTAAGGAGGGGAGAATGTAACACCCCGAATTTTAGTTAATAATAAAGTTCACTAATTACAGGATAAATAATCTCAAATGCGGGAATTGGGGGTAACGGGCTGCGTCATTGCGTTCGTCTCGGAAAAATACGCGAAATAGAGTCCGAGTTTTCGAGAATCGGAGTCCGTATGGCCCAGTTATGGCCCAATGAAGTTGGCAGAAAATTTAAGATAAAAAAAAGAATTAAATATTTAAAATCAGATTTCGAATTGGGGCCAGCGGGGGCCAGGCGGGAAAAATTCCCGCCCTTACCATGTCGACAGGGCTGTCGACAGGCCTGTCGATAGGGGGGTCGACTTGCCTGTCGACTTGCCTGTCGACACGGCGTGCCGAGCCAGGGGGCTTGGGTGCACCAGATTTGGTTTTCTGGCTAGGGCTGGGCTGGGTTCTAGAGATTTCCTAAATCTAACGGACCTAATCTAACCTAGGGTTAATCTAAGGGCCTAAAACACTACCTAATCCTATAAATAAGACCCCAACCCTACCCTAATTCATTCATAATTAGATCTTGTAACTAAACTATGGCAAAATGAAACTTGATCATGGCCTCCACAAATCAATGAAGAGAGTTGCAAGCTAATCAACCTCTAATCAACATCTTCTTCAACCAAAGCTACTAGTTCTACTACATAAGTTTGCTAATCTTGGTTTTGGTGAGTTCTTATGGCTTTAATAATCAATTGTTAAATTGATTATGGTAGGATGTGATAAGACATGGCTATGTTTGTGGATAAATGTGTTTATGCAAGTTTGTATGATATGTGATTTGCAAGTTTTATGCTATATGCAAGTTTAATGCCATGTTTTATGATGCAAAACACTATGTTGAACATTTATGCATATGTAACATGTTATGCAAACTACATGTGAGAGTATATGCAAGTTATATGTAACATGATATGCAAGTTATGCATGTGATTTTATGCATGCTAAGTACTTGATTGTATGCATGCTAAGTATTGGGTTTTATGCATGCTAAGAGTTTGGGTTTATGCAAGTTAAGTGGTGGGTTCATGCATAATAAATAATTGATTTTATGCATGCTAAGTAGGTGGTTTTATGCATGCTAAATGTTTGGTATTATGCATAAATCATGACATGCAAGTTTACCCTTTTAAATGTGATGCATACATATGCAAGATGACACCTTTATATGCTATGCATGTTTACCCTCCTTTAAGATGCAAGTCATATATGCAAGTTCAACATGTTATGCAAATTATGTGTATGCTTATATGCAAGCTCAACATGTTATGCAAGTTATGTGCATAATGTTATGCAAGTTATGTGCATGATGTTATGCAAGTTATGTTTATGAGATTATGCAAGTTATGTGCATGATGTTATGCAAGTTATGTATATGCTTAAATGCAAGTTTAATGTGATATGCAAGTTATGCATGCTTATGCAAGTTATGCATGCTTATGCAAGTATGTGAATGCTTATGCAAGTATGTGAATGCTTATGCAAGTATGTGAATGCTTATGCAAGTTATGTGTATGCTTAAATGCATGTTTAACATGTTATGCAAGTTATGAGAATGCTTATATGCAAGTTCAACATGTTATGCAAGATATGTGTATGATAATATGCAAGCTCATATGCAACATGTTATGCAAATAATGTGTATGATAATATGCAAGTTTGGGTTAAATGTAGTTGGGTTAATATATGCTCATAAATGCAAGTTGACATCCTCTTAACCCATGACAAAGTTATATGCTAAACCCATGATATTTGTGATGGATCTTCCCCTTTATTATGTCATGAAATGAGAACGATTTACGTGGGGTGTTACACGATAAGACTATATCATGGCAAATCATACTAAGGCTAGTCGAACCACCGGTCGGGTTCGCCACAACTAAAAGTCTATCAACGATCTCGGGTTCCAATTCCAACCTATCTACTAGGTCAATAGATATGAAAGAATGGGAATCCCCGGTATTAAACAGTACTCGAACAGGAACATCATAAATAGAAAGCATACCTTGAATAACGACACACTTTCCCTTCTGCGCCGCAGCTGGAGCATTCGACGAAGAAGGAAAAGCATTGATAGCATATGCTTTCACGATCTGCTTCTCTTTTGGAGGTTGTGGACATTTATCCTTGTAATGTCCCGCTTGGCCGCAATTGAAGCACTTTCTTTCTCCAGGCTTTTCCCGACAATCGCTGGCATAGTGGCCCTTCTTTCCACAACTAAAGCACTCACCATCTTTCATATTCTTCTTTTTCTGACCATCCTTGGTTTGGTCTTGTTTCCTCTTATTCTGGGAATTATTCTTGCCTCCACCGCTTGCCTGCGAGTTTGGCTCCTCTGCAGATGTAATAGCAACCTCGGTCTTTGACTTAGGGTAAAGGCTATCAGATCTCACTGCCTTTCCCAAAATAGATTCGAAAGTCTCATCGATATGATTTATGAGTCTCTCCCCCAAGTACTCATCTAGGTCGGTTACGAACTTCTCGCTCTTCTTCTCGACCTTATCGATAAAGGACAATCCATACCTCGATAAGGTATCAAATTCAGTAATATACTCCGAGACTGCCCTACCATTCTGCTTAAGCTCCAAGAATTTCCTAAACAATTCCTATTTCTGAGTGGCTGGAATAAACTTATCACTGAATCGGGCCTTAAACTGATTCCAAGTAACTTGATCCTCAGGAGTAGCTGCTTTAATAGCATTCCACCAATTCATCACCCGTCCTTGAAGCTGACGTGATGCTAGCTTTCTCTTCATCGCATCATCGGTTCCCAAATCCTCGAAGAAGCGCTCACAACTATCAAGCCAATCTTGAGCCTATGCAGCCGATTCCGTTCCGTGGAATGGCTTCCACCAAGACTAGTATAATCCTTGCATAGCTTCGCGGAATCGGCTCTAGGTGCCTGCACCGCTGCACCACCACCGTTAGCAGCATTAGGAACTGCTTCCTAAGCATCCCTAAGCATCTCTCTCATAATGGTAGTAAACATCGTATTTATATCAGGGACATTCCTATTACTGGCCCTTGAACCCGTACTCCTCATATTTCGGCTCATCATCCAGTCTGTAAAGAGAAAACGATTAACCTTCTCCTCAGTAGTGCAAATGCAGTGCGATTTCTTCCTTAGATATACTAATAGTATATATATAGTTTTTGAAAACCAAAATATCACAAATACGCTCTCTCATCTATGTATACTATCTCTCCCTAATGTCTTCCCCTAGGTTAACTACGCAACCTAGATACCAAGTGTGACGGTCCGCCCCGCACCAACTGACATTTCCCTAGAAATGCACTGTACCATTGCCCAACTAGAATGAGACGGTCGTCGAAAGAAAGGGATTTTAAACTATGAATCGCCATGGAACCTGTAGTTTATCTCACAGCGCATGAAATAAAATATAATAACAACATAACTTGACATAAAATAGGCAAGACAGTGCATAAGTTGGAAACTAAATCATCATAGCAGCGAAATCCAAAATACAGCTTAAGATACAAACTATCATTATTACAATTTCAAAATACTGTCTCTAAGGAAAAATAGAAAAGGTACACTACTAATGCCTAAAGTAGTGACCAGCAATAACACATGGAGAATATATGTAGATAGTACGTGGAAGCCTCATGCTCGTCTCCGGACAGCTACTCGTGCATAACCACCTAACCTGTCTCTAGTCTACTCGTTTAGGAGTACCCAGGGTAATAAGAAGAGACATAAAACTCTGGGTTAGACAAAAGTCAGATATGAGCAATAGCAACAAAACAAAACAATGACAGGTATAAATAATCATACCTAAACCGGCAACCAAAGAGTTAGCACAACAAGATGTACTGTACTCTAAGGTATCACTAACATAAAGTGTAAAGTGGAAGTGCACATGTCATGGTGATAACAAACATCAAACATAGCAATCATCCTTACATCTCTCACTCAGTGCGTAAAACATAAGATATCCACCACTTCGATCACCCAATCCTTTGCTATGATCACTTTGCCCTTGGGAGTCACAATGACCCCATTGCACTGATCCATAGCCCATAATCCGTCTCTCAGTGGTAAGCCAAAATTGTGGATATCGATAACCCCTTTGCACGCGTCCCGCAGCAAAGCCCAACTCTAAAAGTTAACTCATTGGTTCTTAGCTGGATCCCGAGTAATAACTTCTCATTTGGGCCTCCTTTGCATCTTGGGTTTTAGTTGAATTGGTTTTGATCTTCAGAAGAGTTCACAATTGTCGTCGCGTGGTAGAAGTTCGAACCCGATTCAGTCTGGAGTCATCACCTTGGAGGAAGTGTCAAAGTATCGGAAATCTCGGATCCCCGCTCTCGGAACCCTTTTCTCGAAATCCCGCTCTCGGATTCCCGCACTCGGAATTTCTCTCTCGGATTCCCACTTTCGGAATCCCGCTCTCGGAATCCTGCTTTCGAAATCCCGCTCTCGCTTGGATGAAGTGACAAAGTAAAGCAAAGCTTATCCCTCCCCCCCGGTTCGTGACCACCCCCTTGGCTCGTGACCCCCTCCCCTGTAACACCCCACCTCCGCCAATGCCACTCTTGCAAGCACACTAGCTTTGGAGGGGCGTTAAACGAGGTAACATGCATGCAGATATCACAAGACAGAACATATAAGTAAAAACAGAGTAAATAAAGCAGCGGATAAAACTAGCATTTCAAAACCATAGTCAAGTTACATCAAAGTACTTAGTCATTATTTTCCCATAAAACAAAGTCTAGAACATAAACTGAAAACTGAAAAAGAAACATAAAGTAACTATCCCCAAAGTAGCATAAGGCCATAGCATGCTCAAACCATACGCGAGTTATCCAGAAAAGCAGCAAAAGATCCAGCTAGGTAACAGTGTTCCCACCCTGCAAACCTGGGGGGGGGGGGGGAACGGAAGAAAAGAGGCGAAAGAAAACGGGTCAGTCAAAAAGACTGGTAAGTCCTATCTACTATTAGTATAAAAACTAGTAAAGTTAACTGAACATGTAAAACAGAGATGAGATGTAGGGTGATAACTGGCATGGTGAAAAGTTAACAAGATAGATCAAGTGTGGCATCGCATATACAAGGTTAAGTTGCACCGGGAGTGTACTAGTATTCCAATCCATGTCAGGTATAATCAAGAAATGATCCCTTGGCCCAAAGCTGGCCCACATCATGAAATGACCTAAATCGAGGTCCAACTACTCGGTCTAGTCGATCGGCTCCCTATAAGCCTAACTCGTCGTGTATCGGTGTAATACGGCCCAATCACGAAGTGTAGTCAAACTGTGCTAGGTCCACCCTAGGGTGTATCAAGCCCTAGGGTGCCAACCACGGACACAGATCAAGCACGCACAGTCTAAACCTACGGGTGCCCGTGTCTGCTTTTTCAACTCCGGACCATGTGCATGACCATAGTCCGCCTGAACCTACACTGGCGCACATACTCAGCCGTCGTTTTGGTCGCTTACATGTCAATACAGTAATCGTGCCCCACCCTAGCCTAGTCCCTAGGGTATCATGATACAATCAAGAGGGTTACTGGTGAAAAGGACCATGTAACTAGGGTTTCTAGTGGGTTAAATGTGGTTAACCCTACCCAATCAAGTATCAAGTTGGTTAAGTGTACCCAAGGTTCATGACTTAACCGCGTCAACCCATCATGTTTAATTTGTTAAGTATTCAAGTGGTCCATGACTTAACCCTATCATGTGGCATTAATTATTTTAATGCACCCAACCTCTCACATTAGACTTTGTTGTGGTTACTAGTTAAGCCGGGCGGGTCCGGGTAGCTTTACACCACAACTTGGTCTAACCTCGGGTTTCTAGTGCAACATGACCAACTACTCACATTGGGTCCTATTGCTTGTAGCCACTAGTTAAGCTGGTCGGTTCCGGGTAGATTTATGCTACAAACTCAACCCAACCTCGAGTTGGCCACACTCATATTTTCTAAGTGTCATGTCCACCATTATGTTTACAAACATAATCACAAGTCAATGTTCATGTCATATTTTAAAACCATGTTTTCATGTCATTAATATTACCCAAACCCAACGCATTCCCATCGCATGTACGTTTCGCATAACATAACATAGATCAAAAGAGGGAACTTGGCAAAAGCATGACAAAAAGGGGCATAAGGTAATAAGGTTGGCCACAAGTTAAACATGGTGGCATATGAGGCATAAATAGGTTCATAAGCTTGCATATTACATCATAGGCCTCAAAACATGCATAATATCAACTTAAGCAAATAGGTGAAACATGATTATGAATGACAAAGGATGATGGCTAGAAGTTCGCATATAACAATATATGCAAGTTATCATAAAGGTTATAAGAGTTCTCATGTTGTATAATGCAACATTTCAACATAAAGCTTATAGCTTTTAGCCCACAAGGTCAAGGTGATAGGTTTACAAACATGCATAGAATATATTTATGCATAACATGATATGATCAAAGCATATATCATACTTAGGCCCAAACTCAACTTGTAACATGTCACATTTAACTTCATAGTTAGAATCTAAGAGTAGTATAGGGCTTACAATGAGCGGTTATGCGATCTAGATCAATATATATAAAGATTGAGACGAAGCCACAAGCAAAATCCGCAAAGAAAATAATAAGCTCCACTTAAACGCCTTGAAACAAGAAGCAATAACCCCAAAGACAAAGAAAGAAGGCTCTTTTACTTAAGAAAGATGGCTCTTTTATGACATAGATTGATTTGAGACACTTATGCTCTCATGAAGAAGGTGGAGGCCATGATTGGTGAACATTTGGACAGCATTTAGTTGTAGGAATGATTAATGAGGGTTTAGGCTAGGTCTAGGGGTCTTTTTATAGGTGATTAGGTTAGTTTAGACCATAGGATTAACCCTAGATCGAATCTGAGCCATCAACTCCCGTCAGAAACTTCCAGAGCAAGACCTAACCTGTCAAAATGGTGCACCAGAAAAACTGGTCCGACCGGGGGGATCGACCCCTGGGTCGACATGGGTGTCGACCCATTGGGCGGGGGGGGGGGGGGGTCGACACTGGTGTCGACCCCTGTGTCGACCCTTCCTGGGGCGGGAAAATTCCTGCCCATTCTGCCTTGGTTGAAATTTAAATCTGAATTCGAATTTGAACTGTTTTCGGGCTTGGCATTTTCTGAAAACTTCATTGGGCCATAACTTGGTCGTACGGACTCCGTTTTTCGAAAACTCGGACTCTATTTCGCGTATTTTTCTGAGACGAACGCAATGGCACAGCCTGTTTCCCTTGATTCAGATTTTAGAATTTAATTCTGCCTTGATTTACATTATAACATGTTATTAAAAATACGAGTTATTACGTTCTCTCCTCCTTAAAGGATTTCGTCCCCGAAATCTCCAAGTTAGGAAGAACGTATCCTACCATCCATCATCCATCTACTCAAAGCATCATCCACGAGTAACCATTGTCCTTAAAAAGATTCTAAATGCTGTATGAACATATGCAAAAGGTGTGTGTATATGTACTTATCTAATGCAAAAATCAGGCGGTTACTGATTCAGTAAACCTCCTTAATGCTAAGTATTTTAGTGAAATGAGTCCATATGTATGCAAATTCCTAACATAATTTATAATCTCTATATAAGTGCACATAACATTCATTCATATGCAACATCCACGTGATAACATAACAAGTTTCATCCATGAATAAGTATAAGCACTCATGCATATGCAACATGAAAGTGTGTGAGCCGATCATAGAGCTTAATGTGTATCATGCATCCACGAGTATCCACTTGCAAACACTTGCAACCACTTGCAAACATCAAGCATAACATGTTTCAAATACATGTTTCATCCAAAGGGTTTCTACCTAAGGTTCTCACGACAAGGTTAACGAGATAACAAGATAAACAGGATAAACATGGATAGCAAAAGAAAGATATGCTAATTAGGAAAGGAGATTGAGAATGTACCCTCAAAAAGGAATGGATAAAGCCCACGCATCATCTCCTCGGTTTCCCAAGTTGCATCTTCATTGGCTTCACTCCATTGAACTTTCACCAATTTGACTTCTCGATTTCTTAACTTCTTGATCTCCGTTCCTAAAATACGAATTGGAGCTCTCCTCAAGGTTGCCTCTTTCTCTACTTCCATATCTTCAAGAATGCTTGGTTCAACCACCTCAGCGGACTCATGTAAGCACTTTCGGAGATGCGAGACATGAAAGACATTATGCACTCCGGCTAGCTTCTTGGGCAATTCCACCTTATAGGCCATCTTTCCAATTCTCTCTATGATAGGGAAGGGCCCTACGAACCTTGGTGCCAGCTTCCCAATTGCTCCAAAACGTACCACATTACGCAAAAGAGAAACCTTCACGAAAACCCTATCTCCCACTTCGAATTCCAAATATGCCCTTCGCTTGTCAGCATAGGATTTCTGTCTATCTTGGGCTGCTTTCATCCGTCTTCTCACCAATTCAACTTTCTTGGATGTGTCCCGTATCATATCGGGCCCAAGTATAAGCCTATCTGTTGTCTCCCACCAATAAGATGGTGACCTACACGGCCTCCCATACAAAGCTTCAAATGGTGCCATCCCTATGCTGGCTTGATAGCTATTATTATAAGCAAACTCTACAAGAGGAAGGTGGTCTTCCCAAGTACCACCAAAGTCAAGAACACAAAGCCTCAAAAGATCTTCTAGCACTCTATTCACCCTTTCGGTTTGGCCATCCGTCTGGGGGTGATAGGCTGTACTCAGATTCAATCGCGTACCCATCGCTTCTTGCAGACTATTCCAGAACGGGCTAGTGAAAATTGGGTCACGATTGCTAACTATGCTAGAAGGAACTCCATGCAACCGCACTATCTCCCGAAGATAAATAGATGCTAGCCATGATGCGGTCCTCTTGCTCTTTGCGGGAATGAAATGAGCACTCTTCGTAAGTCTGTCAACTATGACCCATATGCTCGTGTTCCCTTTCCTTGACCTAGGCAATCCATCCACAAAATCCATAGAAATACTCTCCCACTTCCATTGCGGGACCTCCAATGGATGTAATAGCCCACCTGGTTTCTTTGACTCGGCTTTCACTTGTTGGCACACCATGCACTTTGAAACATACTCTGCCACATCTTTCTTCATTCCGGCCCAAAAGAAAATGCGCTTCATATCTCTATACATCTTATCTCCTGCAGGATGTATAGTCATCTTTGAGTGATGTGCTTCTTCGAGAAATTTATGCACCAAGTCTCCTACTTGTGGAACGCATAGCCTTCCATCACGCCTTAGCCAACCTTTATCATCAATAGTATATCTAGCAAGGTGACTAGACGTCTCACCACGAATCAACTTGTCCATGACCTCGACTATCTGTGGATCTTCCTTCTGCGAAGCCCCAACTTGATCAAGAAGTGTGGGTCTAAGCTCAAGGGATGCTAAAGAACCCGTCATCGACTCAACAGTCGTCGTGAAATCAAAGGTTGCCAAGAACTCTAAGTTCTTCATCTCAATAAACAAAGGACTCAAAGTCAACCTCCTTCTGCTTAGTGCGTCTGCCACAACATTACCCTTGCCAGGGGTATAAGCTATCTCGAAGTCATATGATGCCAAGAATTCCATCCACCTTTGCTGCCTTAAATTCAGATCTTTCTGCGAGAAGAGGTACTTGAGTGACTTGTGATCAGTATACAACTCAAACCTTTCGCCTAGAAGATAGTGGCGCCAGGATTTGAGTGCAAAGACGATCGCCGCCAGCTCCAAATCATGAGTGGGATAGTTCTTCTCATGAACTTTAAGTTGCCTACCCCCATAACATATCACTCTTCCCTCTTGCATCAGGACAACACCTAACCCCGTGCCACATGCATCTGTGTACACGGTAAACATCTTACCACTATCGGGTAATGCCAAAACTGGAGCTGTGGTAAGGGCTCTCTTGAGCCTTTGAAAAGAAAGCTCACACTCCAAGTCCCATGCAAAGACTAAGTTCTTCTTTGCCAACTTAGTAAGAGGGCCTGAAATCTTAGCGAAGTCCCTGATGAACTTCCTATAGTAGCCCGCCAGACCGAGAAAGCTTCTTACTTCGGTTGCATTCCTAGGAGTCTTCCAGTCTTGAACCACAACCACTTTCGCGGGATCCTCCACTATGCCTTGCTTAGAAACCATATGTCTAAGAAACCGAACTTCCCTTCTCCAAAAACGACATTTGGAGAACTTGGCTTTCAACTGATGCACTCTGAGCGTATCCATCACTTCCTTGAGATGTCTGGCATGTTCTTCCTCATCCTTTGAGAAGATCAGAATATCATCCACGAAGACAACCACGAACTTGTTAAGGAACTCCCTGAACACCCTACTCATCAAATCTACGAAGTAGGCGGGTGCATTAGTCAAACCGAATGGCATGACAAGCCATTCAAAGAATCCGTCTGAAGTCCTAAACGCAGTTTTATCAATACTATCCTCTGCCACTCTAAGCTGATGGAATCCGGTGGCTAGATCGAGCTGAGAGAAAATAGAAGCACCAACCAGTTGGTCAAAGAGATCATCAATCCTCGGTAACAGGTGCCTATTCTTCTTTGTCAGCTTGTTCAATTCTCGATAATCAACACATAGACGAAGCGAACCATTGCCTTAGTAGTGAATACCACAGGAGCACCCCATTCAGAAATGCTTCGCCTAATAAAAATTTTCTCAAGCAGCTCCTTGATTTTCTTACTGAGCTCTCTTCTTTCTCGTGGGGCCATGTGCCTAACGGGCAATGATACTGGCTTGGCATTATCAACAAGATAAATGCGAAAATCTATCTCTCGTTTAGGGGGTAACCCCTTAACTTCTCCAAAGACATCAGGATAGTCTCGGACCACCCTTACAGATTGCAGATCATCGATGGACGAGTCAAGAGATTCAAGACAACATAACACGACGGGACCTCTAGGGTTACAAGAAATTTCCAGGGTATTACCGAGGCGAGTCATGAGCCTCACCACCCTATGCTCACAATCGAGAATGGCTCCATAAATGGACAACCAATCCATGCCCAAGATCAACCCGTATCCCGTGAACCCGATAACATAAGCATTACACGTGAATTCCACGGTCAAGATAGAAATCTTCAAATCCACACAAATCATAGATAGATGGGCGGAACCCCCAATTGGATTTGAAACACTAACGGGATCCTCAACTAGACTAGTACTTAGGTGCAAACTTTCAACAATGTCAGAAGAAATAAAACTATGCGATGCGGCAACATCAAATAAGGTGCGAACAGGATAATTAGAAATATAAACAAGACTTTCTACAGAAATACTACCTTGGTCCTGAACTGGAGCAGTGTTGAGGGCATGCACTTGCCCTCCAGAAGGTCCTGCACGTTGATTCTGCCCTTGCCCTTGTCCTTGCTTCTTGGGGCAATCCTTGCTAAAGTGTCCAGTCTCTCCACAATGAAAGCATTCGCCCCGCTTCCTCTTCTTCTTTCTGCAATCCTTGGCTATGTGCCCAACAATCCCACAGAAGTTGCATTTTCTTGGGTCCTTTGCCTTGGCCTTGTTTCCCTTGTTGTTCTTGTTGTTTTGATTGCTCTGATTTCCTCCCCACTTGGAGTCTGTCTTCTTGGCTTGAGTCTCATTAGTCTTGACTTCCTTCTTGCCATTCTTATCGTCTCCTTGAAGCAATGCCATGTCTACTAGGCCTTCAAAAGTGGCCCCCATGGGTATATGAGATAGGGCTAAACCTTGTAATGGCTCATTCAACCCTCGTGCAAAGCGTAAAGCCTTCTTCTGGGGAGTATTAACCATGTCCAAACCGAATCGAGCAAGCTGGTTAAACTTATTCACATACTCCCTCACTGTCATGTCCCCTTGCTTCAAAGATATAAAATTCTCCAATTGCAGATTCGCCTCAGCTGATGATAGAAACTTAAGCCCAAACCTCGTCCTAAAGTCGGCCCAAGTCTCTATAGGTCTAGTAGCATTGGTGACCTCCCACCAATAAGCAGCCTCTTCTTTTAATAGCCATGCTGCCAATAAAACCTTTCTATGGTCTTCCACGTCAAAGATAGCGAAGAGATCCTCAGTTTCTTTCAACCAATTTCGTGCCTCCACAAAAGTCTCTGTCCCAATGAAATTCTTGCCACCCATCGCCTTAAAGTCTTTGCAAATCTTAGCGAAATCTGCTTGTGGATTCTGAGGAGGAGGAGGAGGAGGAACCTCAGTTACGGTGGGGGTATTTGCTGGGCCCACATTGTTGGCCCTAGCTTCCAAGTACCTCCGGAACCATCCGGGAATGGTCACTCCCTCGGGAAGGTTAAGATCGGCCATACTGAAAAAGGAAAAGATAGATTTAGAACAAGGAAATGAAGGATAGTGCTAATGGCTTTTGGGGGATAGCCTTTTCAAAATAATTAGACTTTTCTTGGAAAATACTTAATTGGTTTTGAAAATAGTTTTTCAAAAGGTAAGTTTTAAAAACCTTTTGCTCAAATCTTGTAAACCTTATGCTCTGATACCAAATGTAACACCCCACCTCCGCCAATGCCACTCTTGCAAGCACACTAGCTTTGGAGGGGCGTTAAACGAGGTAACATGCATGCAGATATCACAAGACAGAACATATAAGTAAAAACAGAGTAAATAAAGCAGCGGATAAAACTAGCATTTCAAAACAATAGTCAAGTTACATCAAAGTACTTAGTCATTATTTTCCCATAAAACAAAGTCTAGAACATAAACTGAAAACTAAAAAAGAAACATAAAGTAACTATCCCCAAAGTAGCATAAGGCCATAGCAAGCTCAAACCATACGTGATCTATCCAGAAAAGCAGCAAAAGATCCAGCTAGGTAATAGTGTTCCCACCCTGCAAACCTGGGGGGGGGGGGGGGAGGGAACGGAAGAAAAGAGGCGAAAGAAAATGGGTCAGTCAAAAAGACTGGTAAGTCCTATCTACTATTAGTATAAAAACTAGTAAAGTTAACCGAACATGTAAAACAGAGATGAGATGTAGGGTGATAACTGGCATGGTGAAAAGTTAACAAGATAAATCAAGTGTGGCATCTCATATACAAGGTTAAGTTGCACCGGGAGTGTACTAGTATTCCAATCCATGTCAGGTATAATTAAGAAATGATCCCTTGGCCCAAAGCTGGCCTACATCATGAAATGACCTAAATCGAGGTCCAACTACTCGGTCTAGTCGATCGGCTCCCTATAAGCCTAACTCATCGTGTATCAGTGTCATACGGCCCAATCACGAAGTGTAGTCAAACTGTGCTAGGTCCACCCTAGGGTGTATCAAGCCCTAGGGTGCCAACCACGAACACAGATCAAGCACGCACAGTCTAAACCTACGAGTTCCCGTGTCTGCTTTTTCAACTCCAGACCATGTGCACGACCATAGTCCGCCTGAACCTACACCGGCGCACATACTCAACCGTCGTTTTGGTCGCTTACATGTCAACCCCGTAATCGTGCCCCACTCTAGCCTAGTCCCTAGGGTATCATGATACAATCAAGAGGGTTACTGGTGAAAAGGACCACGTAACTAGGGTTTCTAGCGGGTTAAATGTGGTTAACCCTACCCAATCAAGTATCAAGTTGGTTAAGTGTACCCAAGGTTCATGACTTAACCGCGTCAACCCATCATGTTTAATTGGTTAAGTATTCAAGTGGTCCATGACTTAACCCTATCATGTGGCATTAATTATTTTAATGCACCCAACCTCTCACATTAGACTTTGTTGTGGTTACTAGTTAAGCCGGGCGGGTCCGGGTAGCTTTACACCACAACTTGGTCTAACCTCGGGTTTCTAGTGCAACATGACCAACTACTCACATTGGGTCCTATTTCTTGTAGCCACTAGTTAAGCCGGTCGGTTCCGGGTAGATTTATGCTACAAACTCAACCCAACCTCGAGTTGGCCACACTCATATTTTCTAAGTGTCATGTCCACCATTATGTTTACAAACATAATCACAAGTCAATGTTCATGTCATATTTTAAAACCATGTTTTCATGTCATTAATATTACCCAAACCCAACGCATTCCCATCGCATGTACGTTTCGCATAACATAACATAGATCAAAAGAGGGAACTTGGCAAAAGCATGACAAAAAGGGGCATAAGGTAATAAGGTTGGCCACAAGTTAAACATGGTGGCATATGAGGCATAAATAGGTTCATAAGCTTGCATATTACATCATAAGCCTCAAAACATGCATAATATCAACTTAAGCAAATAGGTGAAACATGATTATGAATGACATAGGATGATGGCTAGAAGTTCGCATATAACATTATATGCAAGTTATCATAAAGGTTATAAGAGTTCTCATGTTGTATAATGCAACATTTCAACATAAAGCTTATAGCTTTTAGCCCACAAGGTCAAGGTGATAGGTTTACAAACATGCATAGAATATATTTATGCATAACATGATATGATCAAAGCATATATCATACTTAGGCCCAAACTCAACTTGCAACATGTCACATTTAACTTCATAGTTAGAATCTAAGAGTAGTATAGGGCTTACAATGAGCGGTTATGCGATCTAGATCAATATATATAAAGATTGAGACGAAGCCACAAGCAAAATCCGCAAAGAAAATAATAAGCTCCACTTAAACGCCTTGAAACAAGAAGTAATAACCCCAAAGACAAAGAAAGAAGGCTCTTTTACTTAAGAAAGATGGCTCTTTTATGACATAGATTGATTTGAGACACTCATGCTCTCATGAAGAAGGTGGAGGCCATGATTGGTGAACATTTGGACAGCATTTAGTTGTAGGAATGATTAATGAGGGTTTAGGCTAGGTCTAGGGGTCTTTTTATAGGTGATTAGGTTAGTTTAGACCATAGGATTAACCCTAAATCGAATCTGAGCCATCAACTCCCGTCAGAAACTTCCAGAGCAAGACCTAACCTGTCAAAATGGTGCACCAGAAAAACTGGTCCGATCGGGGGGGGGGGGGGGGGGGCGTCGACCCATTGGGGGTGGGTCGACACTGGTGTCGACCCTGATTGGGGCGGGAAAATTCCCGCCCATTCTGCCTTGGTTGAAATTTAAATCTGAATTCGAATTTGAACTGTTTTCGGGCTTGGCATTTTCTGAAAACTTCATTGGGCCATAACTTGGTCATACGGACTCCGTTTTTCGAAAACTCGGACTCTATTTCGCGTATTTTTCCGAGACGAACGCAACGGCACAGCCCATTTCCCTTGATTCAGATTTTAGAATTTAATTCTGCCTTGATTTACATTATAACATGTTATTAAAAATACGGGTTGTTACATCCCCGGCTCGTGATACCCTTCCCCGGTTCGTGAGTCATCATATTGGAGCGGTTCGTGACCATCATCTTGGAGCGGTTCGTGACCATAATCTTGCAGCAGTTCATGAACATAATCTTGGAGCGATTCATGACCATCATCTTGGAGTGGTTTGTGAGGCATACCCCCTTCAGGAATCGAAGTTCTCCTGGGCGGTTTGTGAGGCATACCCCCTTCAGGAATCGGTTTTCTGCAGTTTTTCCAGCAAGCTAATTTCGCCAAATGATGGCGTTTTTAACCATTCTAATCTCACTATAAAGTCACAAAACATACCAAACAACAGTAGAAACATGTAGAATCAACCAAAAACACCAAAATATCAATCACATGAAATATTTTAGATCACACATACCCAAAAAACATGATTTTCCCCTTAATCCCCTTAAGCATGTTTTAACTATAGGATTAACAAACTTAATCCAAATTAACCCAAATTTTCACCAAAGACATAAAATAATATTTAAGAATTTCTACATACTTTTCCAAATTTTTTATGATGCATAATTTCGCTAATTATCACTAATCATCCCTAATTAGCCGTAGTTAGTGAATAAAAGTGCAAATCACTCACCTTAGCCACAAATAAATTTCATATCTGAAACTCTAACTTATTTGGCACGTATCCCAATGTATTCCAGCAGCTCTATCTCGATTTCTATGCTAATCCACCTTAGTTTGATGTAGATTTGGCTAATATGTGATTAGAAAGTGATTAAAGATGAATTTAGAAGGTGGAGGCCATTGTTAAGATTGAAGAAATGAAAGTGGCGGCTAAGAAAATGAAATGAGATGTTTTCCAAACTCATTTCAGCCTCCCTATAATCCTAATCCCAAAATGGGTTATGGGCCCACCCACTACTTACCCTATTAAGCCCGTTTAAACAGTTTTTCACCTTCCAAACATTGTTTCAGCCATATCTCCCAAATGATAAGTCCGTTTGACTTATGTGACTACTCTACGGAAAGGTAAACCATCATTTGAATCCAATGGAAGTGGTTTCAGGTCAGAACTCCTTACCAATCAAAAGTTATAGGCGAAACAAGATTCGCTAGGGGCAAAACAGTCATTTAAAATTCGCCAAAAATCGTGAACATGGGAAATGACCCCAGTAGTCATTCCCCAAAGTTACACGACTATACGACTTCCTATATGAATAAAATAAATATTCTACGATCCTCCGGTGCGTAGAGTGCGGGTCATTACATTCTTCTTCCAAGCTGTCGCAGTACTCCATTATCCTTTATGGCTTTTAAATCTTGGTTGAACCTCCCATGGAGAAGTATAACTCTAAAGTAAAATAAAAACTAATTTGATATCATTGTTTATGACATAATTCTTATTTCAGGTGTTTATGTTTGACCCATCATCCAAAAAGAATTCATCGAAATTTCTTTAAGAGAGTTTGTCATTGAAGCTGTAACCAAATCAAACTCTAGCAATGTCAGAGATGGTGTGCTAAAATCTTTTGCAATGCTAAAGCGAAAATTTGCAGCTGCGACTAGCTCTAAATCTCCCACCTTTAAAAGGCTGAATCGGTTAGAAAATTTTCTCCAGTTAGTGATAAAGAGATCAAAATTGTTAACCTTACCCAAGGCTTGATTGCAACCGATATAAATTCTTTACTTACAAAAGAATATAAATTTTGAATGAGCTCTTGTCGGGTGATCCTACATACAGGGTCACTTTTCCGATGTCGCCTGATGGCCCGGATCAAATGGAAAGAGAACCAAAGTGTAACAACCCGTAAAATCTGGGCCAGTTTAAAAATTTTATTTTTGCAATTTTAGCGAATTTTGATTATTTAATATGAATTATTTTAAATAATATCGACAATAAATTTATTTTGAATATAATTCGAACGTATATATTATACGCGTCGTCGTTAGAATAAAAATAATTATATATAATTATAAAAGGAATTGAAAATGGCGCGGTAGTTCGAAAATTCGATTTCTAATTTCAAATGAATATACAGAATTCAATATAAGTCAGAATTGAACGAAACAAGAAATATTTGAATCTGTATAACTATATCTTTGTAATGAAGTTGACAAACTGAGATTTCACTTTATAAAAGATGAGATATGTCCAGTTGAAATTTAGAAATAGTCGCTGTGGAATTTATATATATTTTGATATAATATAAGGCCCTTAAAAATGGACATTTTGCAAACGACCTCGGATTTCGACGAAACCAGTTTTGTTGGGTCCGGGATGTTAAATTATTGCTAGATTCCAAATTTCATAATTTTTCGAATCAATAGGTGAGCGTGGCAAAGGAAAACGCGTTTGACCATTTCAGTTGAATTTAATCGACTGGAAATTGGCCATTTTTCTAACGGTCTCAGAATTCGACGAAACTAGTTTTGTTAGGACCGTATCGCCAATACGAAGCTAGAAAATATTTTTCTAGAATTTTTCTAGTTAGTATGTGACCCCGGTAATTTGAAATGTACGTTTAAAATTCAATTTAGTGATTTAAATGTAAATTCAAAGAAAACTGATTGTAACGATCAAATCAGCTTGCGATACATATCCCATTGTGTTCGGAATGGGGGTAATTAGCTATGGACGACAGGCGGTGGACCTCGTTTAGGGGTCGTTTGTGAAAGTCAACCTTTTTGAATAATTAAATAAATAAAAAAAAAAATATAAAATAAATTCCTTCTCCCCCCTTTACCTTCGTACAGGCCCCCCCCCCGTTCGTTTATTTCAGAATCAAAATTAAAAAAAAAAAAAAAGAGAAGAAGAAGACGGAGGCGCGCCCACCGTTAGCCATCGCCGCCGCCCTCCCCTTATTCTCCTCCTCCTTCTTCCCCGACCCCCTTCCCTCCAGTCAAACCGCGAAGACCCCATCGCTTTCCCCCCCTTCCGACTGCGACCGAGCCCCCCCCCCCCCGCGCCATCTCCCCTTCCTCCTGCTTTCCCCCCCTAGGCGCCCCTCCTCCAGTCGATCGCCGCCGACGCCAAGAACCCCCCCCCTGTAAGTTTACTTTTTTTTTCTTTTCTTTTCTGATTTTTAGTTTTCTGTTTTTTTTTCTTTCTGATTTTTAGTTTTACTGTTTTTTTTTAACTGAAAATGTTTAGAAAAAAAAAAAAACTGATTATGTTAAAGAAGTAAAAATCAGATTTTTTTTAGAAAAGGTTTGAATTTTAAAATAGTAAAGATTAGAACTTTAAAAGGTATGATCTTTATATTTTTAAAAGTGATAAAAATATAGTTTTTATATTTTTAAAGAATTAAAAATATAGTCTTTACTATATAGGAATATTAAAAATATGATTTTTATATATTGAACTTTGAACTAAAAATATGATTTTTATATATTGAACTTCGGCATAAAAATATGATTTTTATATATTAAATAGCGAACTAAAAATTCAATTTTTATATATTGAAATTTGAAATAAAAATTCGATTTTTATATATTGAACTTTGAAATAAAAATTCGATTTTTATATATTGAACTTTGAAATAAAAATTCGATTTTTATATATTGAACTTTGAAATAAAAATTCGATTTTTATATATTGAACTTTGAAATAAAAATTCGATTTTTATATATTGAACTTTGAAATAAAAATTCGATTTTTATATATTGAACTTTGAAATAAAAATTCGATTTTTATATATTGAACTTTGAAATAAAAATTCGATTTTTATATATATAGTGGCCTTGGGCAACGAAGGTGACAAAAGGGCGAAACGACGAAGATTTCTATAAATGAAGAGTCAAGATGATTGGATAGCTATAGGTGAGAATTTCTCACCTTTCAATTTATTTTTCTAGTTATATATATACTAGGATGCAGACGGTGCTTAGTAGCAACCGACACAATCGTCCACAGACCATGGACTTGTTTGTTTGACTGTTTGGTGATTGATTGCGATATTGGTTTGAATGTGGTTTGTGGTGTGAAAAAAAATCGAATCGATAAATTGGTTAGGATTAGACGTGCGCCGTTATAAGGCGAAGGAGTAAGGCTAGGTTAGACCCTTACTCCAAATTTTGTGGTTTGCATAACGAATTGATTTGATTGATGTGTGAATGGCGTGGGCCTTCACTAGACCGGGGATAAGGCTAGGCCTCGTCCCGTTTCTAGTATCGTGCCGTTATGCCGCCGAAATTTTCTAAAATATGTTAGAAAAATAAAAATATCATTTTATTGAATAAATGAATTGAATAGAAATTCATAGGTTGAAATAAAATGTTTTATCGTTAAAAATATATTTTTTAACGTGAATATGAAAATAGTGAAGTGAATAAATAAATATTCATTTACAAACCAGATGGTTTGTTTATGTACACTTATTTGAATGACATTGATTGGGACGATAAATTTTACACATCGCCCAACTGCACAACTAAAATCTGTGTTTGATTGTTTGAAACCCCACACGGGTGTTAGGATGAAATTTGAAGTTCACTCATCCTGATTGATTAAATATGTCGATCGATTGATTGACAGGCTGTTATGAGCGTTGAATATCTATATTTGATGCTTATACAGTGTAGTGCACTTTGGTTGATGGTTGATTATTTTCAATGTTATTATATACATGTGTTGTATGAAAATCCATATAATTAATTTTATATGGTGATTGATTGGGCCTCATTCCAATCGTGAAAATAAAGAATATTTTGATAATAACAAATATTTTGATAATAGGAAATATTTGAAATAGAATATTTGAAAATAGAAATTTATGAAGCCGTGTTGATTAGATTGACGCCATTTTGACGTAAACGATATTTATATCGATTTTATTCATTTTAAAATGAATATTGAAAAGTAATCTCGAAAACGATTTCGAAATGAATTGAATTGAAAACGATTTCGAAATGAATTGAATTGAAAACGATTTCGAAATGAATTGAAAACGATGTCGAAATGAATTGAATATATAACGATTTCGAAATGAATTGAATATATAACGATTTTGAAATGAATTGAATATATAACGAATTCAAATTGAATTGAAAACGATTTCGAAATGAATTGAATTGAAAACGATTTCGAAATGAAATGAATTGAAAACGAATTCAAATTGAATTGAAAACGATTTCGAAATGAATTGAATATATAACGATTTCGAAATGAATTGAATATATAACGATTTCGAAATGAATTGAATATATAACGAATTCAAATTGAATTGAAAACGATTTCGAAATGAATTGAATTGAAAACGATTTCGAAATGAAATGAATTGAAAACGAATTCAAATTGAATTGAAAACGATTTCGAAATGAATTGAATTGAAAACGATTTCGAAATGAATTGAATTGAAAACGATTTCGAAATGAATTGAATTGAAAACGATTTCGAAATGAATTGAATTGAAAACGAATTGAAATGAATTCAAATTGAATTGAAATTTGAATTGAATAGAAATGAATTTTGAAACGAATTTATAAAGAAGAATTCAATTTTGATTTGAATTGAAAAGGAAGTTGAAATTGCTTTTGAAACGAATTTAAAACTATTTATATAATTCGTTTTAAATAGAAATCGACGAAATATATATTATATATATTATATATATAATATAATGGCCTGAATAGAACGCGCCGCGCCGCGGCAGTTCGCGAATTTCGACCATTTATTTCAAACGGACATTACGGGAGATCCGACCGTCGGATTCTCCTAAAACCGGAACCGTTGGGTTCGTATCGAAAAGAGCTTTCTAATGAATGTTAGAAATTTGAAATCTAACGGTTGGATTTGGAGATACGTCCAAATCAAATTCGAAAAAGGTCGCTGTAAGTGCAGTTCGATGGCCGTTAATGGAAATCGACTGTACGGGCCTTGATAAAATTATTAAAAATAGTAATAATTTGTGTAAAATCATAAGAAATGATTTATGAAAGTTTGGGATGAAAAAATCCATATTAGAAAAGATAAAAATAGATTTTTATCGAAATGAACTAGTTTTGAACTAGAATTATAATTCTATTTATTTTTAAATAAATAAATTGAATTTGAAATGGTTTTGAAAATAACCAAAATTTCCAATGATTGCATTGGAGTGGATTTGAATCGAAATTGTCTTCGGAATATTTCGATGTTGGAATTCGTGATATTACAGGTGTTGTTATGGAAATTTGAAAGATATATATTTGTATCGTTATTTCCAATACGACATTTGTTAGTCGTAGAATTCGATATTGAATATAAGCCGATATATTTTCTATTCAGAGCCTTGTATTGAATATCGAATGTGATTTGGGTTTGTCGTGAATGGTGTCTTCACTAACACTGTTCTTGAACCCAGTTGAGAAAAGATTAAATCTTTTTATTTAGATTTAATGAAGTGTACCAATTAAATGATATTTAATTGGAATTGAATTGGTATTGATTTTTGGGTTTATCGTGAACAGTGTTTTAAATAACACTTGTTCTTTAACCCGATAATTAATGGAATGTGATTTGGGTTTGTCGTGAATGGTGTCTTCACTAACACTGTTCTTGAACCCAGTTGAGAAAAGATTAAATCTTTTTATTTAGATTTAATGAAGTGTACCAATTAAATGATATTTAATTGGAATTGAATTGGTATTGATTTTTGGGTTTATCGTGAACAGTGTTTTAAATAACACTTGTTCTTTAACCCGATAATTAATGGAATGTGATTTGGGTTTGTCGTGAATGGTGTCTTCAGTAACACTGTTCTTGAACCCAGTTGAGAAAAGATTAAATCTTTTTATTTAGATTTAATGAAGTGTACCAATTAAATGATATTTAATTGGAATTGAATTGGTATTGATTTTTGGGTTTATCGTGAACAGTGTTTTAAATAACACTTGTTCTTTAACCCGATAATTAATGGAATGGGATTTTGGGTTTATCGTGAATCGTGTTTTAAATGACACTGATTCTTTAACCCAGATAATGATTAAAACTAAGTGGAGTTTTAATGAATCTTTAATTAGATTGAAAAGATCGAGAATGGAGTATCACCAGTTTTGCTCCAGGCGATAGTTAAATCTTTAATTAGATTTGAACGTGAAATTTAGAAACTAACTGTCGGTTAGCCAAGCAGAATGGTTTTCTGGATATTGATCTGATGTTGGTTTCGGCCTTCGGGGTTAATATTTGGGGAATTATTCTCTTGATTAATTTACGGTTAGTGACTAATGAATTGGAATGAGGCGTATGTTGTGTTTGTGTAACACTTATTTAAAATATACGCGAGTTATTCGGAAAGACTGGGTTTATCCCATTCTGAATAACTGATACGACGATAAGTCGAAGATGAAGACGATGGTCGAAGACCGGAGGTCTTCACGTCGTTTGGGTGATAACTGATGATCTTGATTGGGCTGTACACCCAAGAAGATGGAAACAGTTAGTGATCGTCCAGACGTACTTGGAGATCGATGGATATGCGGGGTACTAGGTGCCTCCGGTTTCGTTCAGACCCAGAACGGACTTGTAAATGGACTGCGTGTCTGACATCGGATTTCATTCTGTGTGACTGATATCGGTTGCATAGGATGGTTTGCCTGTGTAGCATGCTAAGATGCAAATGATCAAGGCTTCTGTTGAAAAGCAAAGTCTTGTGGTGATGATCAAAGCACGGCCTTTGTGGCGTAGCTTTGTGTAACGTTTACCTCGCGTGTTTCACACCCGGTATGAACCAAAAACGGGAGAGGACATCAGGGAGGACTTGCGTTTCCTTCTAGCTAGAAAGTGGCGTCAGTGGTTTTACACGCCCTGACGAGTTTGACTTATGTGGTTGTTGCTGTTGCGAGGCGCCTCGGATTGATCGGTCGTTCTCGAACCGATGGAGTCATTCGTTGGCTCATTGACACCCCAAAGGGTGGGGAAACGTAGTGTTCAGGCATTTTAATCCACATCGGTGGACCGGCCCTGACGATCCAAAGGCTTGACTGAGTACTTGCCTGAGACACGGGCTAGAGCGTCTCGAATCGGTTGAGGACTATCTTTTGCCTCGGTTCATAGACGGAAATCCAATTTCCAAATACGTGACATTTGCGGTTTTATTTGTAAACCTATATATGGCGACATGATATATGGTACCCATGACACCTATGATTGATACTTATGATTTGAAGTTGCTTTACACACTATGCACTTATAATAGTATTAAATGATTTGTTTTAAACGTATCAAGCATTCTTTGGCTGTTATAAGGGAAAACCCTATCCCCCGGCTTGCGTTGCATTGTGTGATAGGACCTGGGTCTTATAACAGCTTCATTTTTCTTTATTTAGCATTGCGCTGTTTGTTTTATGCACTGGTATTCTTGGGAGGAAACCCGTTCCGTGTTATACGGCGTGGTCCCTTGATTTACCTATTGATTTAAAATAAAGATTAATAACTGTTTTAGTTCTCACACCAGTCCCATGACTGACCTGGAGTTTATTGTTTTAACCTAAACTCTGGGTGCCCTTATTTTGACACGGGCAGCTAGTAGTTTTGGTTTTGCAGATTTATATTCACAGGATCCTGGTTTACAGCTGGAACGATATCCGGAAAGCTTTGTATCCGTATATCTCATCTAGTTGTGTATTGTATTATTTTCCGCTGCTATGTATTTAAATGTAATTTAAATCTCTGATATTTCTGTGTAATATTTATTTATACTCTGTATATTCTTCAAAGCTGGTGCATTATTGTAATATACAATGAAATGTTCTTCTGTATGCGTTCTGTTGTGGTTTGTTCTCGAACTATCCGACGCTTTCCTTTACGGGGAAGTTGCGGGTCTTCACAGTTGGTATCAGAGCTTTGGTTTACAAAGCTAGAGAACAAGACACATTAGAAACATACGAAAGAATTCATCAGATATTGGATTAGTAATATCCAATGGGAATGACTCGTTAGAGATAGGATCAGTAGTATCCTAGAACGAGTGTGAAGAGTATATTTTTCAAATGAAAACAGATTTTGTTTTGAAAATTTAAATCAACTATTCGTATTTGGTTATTTATTTATATTGATGTGGACAATCCAGTATATATAGATTTTGCGTATACGTCTGATCCGCGTGTATTCGAAATTTTAATATACTGGATAGATATAGAATTACGCTCTAGTCGCCCGGGAGTGATTCTGATGATTGATATATCATCATCAGAATTTATATTCGAGTGACGAACGTGTAATATCTATATATTTCCATTAGATTGGTGTGAGAACCAAAACTAATATAGATAGATTTATCGTTGTGAATTGGCATCAAAAACATGATTTTCTTTATATGTATCAAAATTATGAATTTGAAACTCTAATTCATTAATTGATTGATGTTTGTGTTGTTTGTTTA
The DNA here is from genome assembly GCA_030737875.1 of Allium sativum. NCBI lineage: Eukaryota > Viridiplantae > Streptophyta > Magnoliopsida > Asparagales > Amaryllidaceae > Allium > Allium sativum. The sequence goes on from CM060922.1 coordinate 98,635,220, forward strand.
TTTGTTTGATAATTTTGAACCATTATGCCTAACTGAATCAAATATTGACTTGTATTGAAATTTGGTCGCATTTGCTTGCATATACATATATATATTGAACAGGTCATAGCAAGGAGGCTAGAGCCAGAGAATAAAATTTGTTTGCCCGACAAATAGGTACATGTTTACTACATAATTTCCTGTTTTGTTTGGGTGATGATGATTTTGTGAGCCTATTGGCTAGCCGCTTGGCTTTTTCTTTTTCTTTTTGAGATCTGAAGGACCGGGGAAGCTATTTGAAATTCCCCGATGCTCCCGGTGCAGGGGAAGTTATGGCGAAATTTTTCGAAAATTTAGGGTGTTAGCCAAATTTTTGAAATTTTGAAAATTCTCAGAAACTGAAAAGTTGGAGAATGGAAGTTAGATCGAGCGTAGAGTTGATTAATCAAACCACTTTCGACTTTGTTCCTTTTCGGGGACGAAAAGTTTTAAGTGGGGGAGATTGTAACAACCCGTAAAATCTGGGCCAGTTTAAAAATTTTATTTTTGCAATTTTAGCGAATTTTGATTATTTAATATGAATTATTTTAAATAATATCGACAATAAATTTATTTTGAATATAATTCGAACGTATATATTATACGCGTCGTCGTTAGAATAAAAATAATTATATATAATTATAAAAGGAATTGAAAATGGCGCGGTAGTTCGAAAATTCGATTTCTAATTTCAAATGAATATACAGAATTCAATATAAGTCAGAATTGAACGAAACAAGAAATATTTGAATCTGTATAACTATATCTTTGTAATGAAGTTGACAAACTGAGATATCACTTTATAAAAGATGAGATATGTCCAGTTGAAATTTAGAAATAGTCGCTGTGGAATTTATATATATTTTGATATAATATAAGGCCCTTAAAAATGGACATTTTGCAAACGACCTCGGATTTCGACGAAACCAGTTTTGTTGGGTCCGGGATGTTAAATTATTGCTAGATTCCAAATTTCATAATTTTTCGAATCAATAGGTGAGCGTGGCAAAGGAAAACGCGTTTGACCATTTCAGTTGAATTTAATCGACTGGAAATTGGCCATTTTTCTAACGGTCTCAGAATTCGACGAAACTAGTTTTGTTAGGACCGTATCGCCAATACGAAGCTAGAAAATATTTTTCTAGAATTTTTCTAGTTAGTATGTGACCCCGGTAATTTGAAATGTACGTTTAAAATTCAATTTAGTGATTTAAATGTAAATTCAAAGAAAACTGATTGTAACGATCAAATCAGCTTGCGATACATATCCCATTGTGTTCGGAATGGGGGTAATTAGCTATGGACGACAGGCGGTGTACCTCGTTTAGGGGTCGTTTGTGAAAGTCAACCTTTTTGAATAATTAAATAAATAAATAAATAAAAAAAATATAAAATAAATTCCTTCTCCCCCCTTTACCTTCGTACAGGCCCCCCCCCCCCCCCGTTCGTTTATTTCAGAATCAAAATTAAAAAAAAAAAAAAAGAGAAGAAGAAGACGGAGGCGCGCCCACCGTCCAACCACCGCCGATCGCCCCCCCTCCGTAGCCATCGCCGCCGCCCTCCCCTTATTCTCCTCCTCCTTCTTCCCCGACCCCCTTCCCTCCAGTCAAACCGCGAAGACCCCATCGCTTTCCCCCCCTTCCGACTGCGACCGAGCCCCCCCCCCCCCCGCGCCATCTCCCCTTCCTCCTGCTTTCCCCCCCTAGGCGCCCCTCCTCCAGTCGATCGCCGCCGACGCCAAGAACCCCCCCTGTAAGTTTACTTTTTTTTTCTTTTCTTTTCTGATTTTTAGTTTTCTGTTTTTTTTTCTTTCTGATTTTTAGTTTTACTGTTTTTTTTTAACTGAAAATGTTTAGAAAAAAAAAAAACTGATTATGTTAAAGAAGTAAAAATCAGATTTTTTTTAGAAAAGGTTTGAATTTTAAAATAGTAAAGATTAGAACTTTAAAAGGTATGATCTTTATATTTTTAAAAGTGATAAAAATATAGTTTTTATATTTTTAAAGAATTAAAAATATAGTCTTTACTATATAGGAATATTAAAAATATGATTTTTATATATTGAACTTTGAACTAAAAATATGATTTTTATATATTGAACTTCGGCATAAAAATATGATTTTTATATATTAAATAGCGAACTAAAAATTCGATTTTTATATATTGAACTTTGAAATAAAAATTCGATTTTTATATATTGAACTTTGAAATAAAAATTCGATTTTTATATATTGAACTTTGAAATAAAAATTCGATTTTTATATATTGAACTTTGAAATAAAAATTCGATTTTTATATATTGAACTTTGAAATAAAAATTCGATTTTTATATATTGAACTTTGAAATAAAAATTCGATTTTTATATATTGAACTTTGAAATAAAAATTCGATTTTTATATATTGAACTTTGAAATAAAAATTCGATTTTTATATATATAGTGGCCTTGGGCAACGAAGGTGACAAAAGGGCGAAACGACGAAGATTTCTATAAATGAAGAGTCAAGATGATTGGATAGCTATAGGTGAGAATTTCTCACCTTTCAATTTATTTTTCTAGTTATATATATACTAGGATGCAGACGGTGCTTAGTAGCACCCGACACAATCGTCCACAGACCATGGACTTGTTTGTTTGACTGTTTGGTGATTGATTGCGATATTGGTTTGAATGTGGTTTGTGGTGTGAAAAAAAATCGAATCGATAAATTGGTTAGGATTAGACGTGCGCCGTTATAAGGCGAAGGAGTAAGGCTAGGTTAGACCCTTACTCCAAATTTTGTGGTTTGCATAACGAATTGATTTGATTGATGTGTGAATGGCGTGGGCCTTCACTAGACCGGGGATAAGGCTAGGCCTCGTCCCGTTTCTAGTATCGTGCCGTTATGCCGCCGAAATTTTCTAAAATATGTTAGAAAAATAAAAATATCATTTTATTGAATAAATGAATTGAATAGAAATTCATAGGTTGAAATAAAATGTTTTATCGTTAAAAATATATTTTTTAACGTGAATATGAAAATAGTGAAGTGAATAAATAAATATTCATTTACAAACCAGATGGTTTGTTTATGTACACTTATTTGAATGACATTGATTGGGACGATAAATTTTACACATCGCCCAACTGCACAACTAAAATCTGTGTTTGATTGTTTGAAACCCCACACGGGTGTTAGGATGAAATTTGAAGTTCACTCATCCTGATTGATTAAATATGTCGATCGATTGATTGACAGGCTGTTATGAGCGTTGAATATCTATATTTGATGCTTATACAGTGTAGTGCACTTTGGTTGATGGTTGATTATTTTCAATGTTATTATATACATGTGTTGTATGAAAATCCATATAATTAATTTTATATGGTGATTGATTGGGCCTCATTCCAATCGTGAAAATAAAGAATATTTTGATAATAACAAATATTTTGATAATAGGAAATATTTGAAATAGAATATTTGAAAATAGAAATTTATGAAGCCGTGTTGATTAGATTGACGCCATTTTGACGTAAACGATATTTATATCGATTTTATTCATTTTAAAATGAATATTGAAAAGTAATCTCGAAAACGATTTCGAAATGAATTGAATTGAAAACGATTTCGAAATGAATTGAATTGAAAACGATTTCGAAATGAATTGAAAACGATGTCGAAATGAATTGAATATATAACGATTTCGAAATGAATTGAATATATAACGATTTCGAAATGAATTGAATATATAACGAATTCAAATTGAATTGAAAACGATTTCGAAATGAATTGAATTGAAAACGATTTCGAAATGAAATGAATTGAAAACGAATTCAAATTGAATTGAAAACGATTTCGAAATGAATTGAATATATAACGATTTCGAAATGAATTGAATATATAACGATTTCGAAATGAATTGAATATATAACGAATTCAAATTGAATTGAAAACGATTTCGAAATGAATTGAATTGAAAACGATTTCGAAATGAAATGAATTGAAAACGAATTCAAATTGAATTGAAAACGATTTCGAAATGAATTGAATTGAAAACGATTTCGAAATGAATTGAATTGAAAACGATTTCGAAATGAATTGAATTGAAAACGATTTCGAAATGAATTGAATTGAAAACGAATTGAAATGAATTCAAATTGAATTGAAATTTGAATTGAATAGAAATGAATTTTGAAACGAATTTATAAAGAAGAATTCAATTTTGATTTGAATTGAAAAGGAAGTTGAAATTGCTTTTGAAACGAATTTAAAACTATTTATATAATTCGTTTTAAATAGAAATCGACGAAATATATATTATATATATTATATATATAATATAATGGCCTGAATAGAACGCGCCGCGCCGCGGCAGTTCGCGAATTTCGACCATTTATTTCAAACGGACATTACGGGAGATCCGACCGTCGGATTCTCCTAAAACCGGAACCGTTGGGTTCGTATCGAAAAGAGCTTTCTAATGAATGTTAGAAATTTGAAATCTAACGGTTGGATTTGGAGATACGTCCAAATCAAATTCGAAAAGGTCGCTGTAAGTGCAGTTCGATGGCCGTTAATGGAAATCGACTGTACGGGCCTTGATAAAATTATTAAAAATAGTAATAATTTGTGTAAAATCATAAGAAATGATTTGTGAAAGTTTGGGATGAAAAACTCCATATTAGAAAAGATAAAAATAGATTTTTATCGAAATGAACTAGTTTTGAACTAGAATTATAATTCTATTTATTTTTAAATAAATAAATTGAATTTGAAATGGTTTTGAAAATAACCAAAATTTCCAATGATTGCATTGGAGTGGATTTGAATCGAAATTGTCTTCGGAATATTTCGATGTTGGAATTCGTGATATTACAGGTGTTGTTATGGAAATTTGAAAGATATATATTTGTATCGTTATTTCCAATACGACATTTGTTAGTCGTAGAATTCGATATTGAATATAAGCCGATATATTTTCTATTCAGAGCCTTGTATTGAATATCGAATGTGATTTGGGTTTGTCGTGAATGGTGTCTTCACTAACACTGTTCTTGAACCCAGTTGAGAAAAGATTAAATCTTTTTATTTAGATTTAATGAAGTGTACCAATTAAATGATATTTAATTGGAATTGAATTGGTATTGATTTTTGGGTTTATCGTGAACAGTGTTTTAAATAACACTTTTTCTTTAACCCGATAATTAATGGAATGTGATTTGGGTTTGTCGTGAATGGTGTCTTCACTAACACTGTTCTTGAACCCAGTTGAGAAAAGATTAAATCTTTTTATTTAGATTTAATGAAGTGTACCAATTAAATGATATTTAATTGGAATTGAATTGGTATTGATTTTTGGGTTTATCGTGAACAGTGTTTTAAATAACACTTGTTCTTTAACCCGATAATTAATGGAATGTGATTTGGGTTTGTCGTGAATGGTGTCTTCAGTAACACTGTTCTTGAACCCAGTTGAGAAACGATTAAATCTTTTTATTTAGATTTAATGAAGTGTACCAATTAAATGATATTTAATTGGAATTGAATTGGTATTGATTTTTGGGTTTATCGTGAACAGTGTTTTAAATAACACTTGTTCTTTAACCCGATAATTAATGGAATGGGATTTTGGGTTTATCGTGAATCGTGTTTTAAATGACACTGATTCTTTAACCCAGATAATGATTAAAACTAAGTGGAGTTTTAATGAATCTTTAATTAGATTGAAAAGATCGAGAATGGAGTATCACCAGTTTTGCTCCAGGCGATAGTTAAATCTTTAATTAGATTTGAACGTGAAATTTAGAAACTAACTGTCGGTTAGCCAAGCAGAATGGTTTTCTGGATATTGATCTGATGTTGGTTTCGGCCTTCGGGGTTAATATTTGGGGAATTATTCTCTTGATTAATTTACGGTTAGTGACTAATGAATTGGAATGAGGCGTATGTTGTGTTTGTGTAACACTTATTTAAAATATACGCGAGTTATTCGGAAAGACCGGGTTTATCCCATTCTGAATAACTGATACGACGATAAGTCGAAGATGAAGACGATGGTCGAAGACCGGAGGTCTTCACGTCGTTTGGGTGATAACTGATGATCTTGATTGGGCTGTACACCCAAGAAGATGGAAACAGTTAGTGATCGTCCAGACGTACTTGGAGATCGATGGATATGCGGGGTACTAGGTGCCTCCGGTTTCGTTCAGACCCAGAACAGACTTGTAAATGGACTGCGTGTCTGACATCGGATTTCATTCTGTGTGACTGATATCGGTTGCATAGGATGGTTTGCCTGTGTAGCATGCTAAGATGCAAATGATCAAGGCTTCTGTTGAAAAGCAAAGTCTTGTGGTGATGATCAAAGCACGGCCTTTGTGGCGTAGCTTTGTGTAACGTTTACCTCGCGTGTTTCACACCCGGTATGAACCAAAAACGGGAGAGGACATCAGGGAGGACTTGCGTTTCCTTCTAGCTAGAAAGTGGCGTCAGTGGTTTTACACGCCCTGACGAGTTTGACTTATGTGGTTGTTGCTGTTGCGAGGCGCCTCGGATTGATCGGTCGTTCTCGAACCGATGGAGTCATTCGTTGGCTCATTGACACCCCAAAGGGTGGGGAAACGTAGTGTTCAGGCATTTTAATCCACATCGGTGGACCGGCCCTGACGATCCAAAGGCTTGACTGAGTACTTGCCTGAGACACGGGCTAGAGCGTCTCGAATCGGTTGAGGACTATCTTTTGCCTCGGTTCATAGACGGAAATCCAATTTCCAAATACGTGACATTTGCGGTTTTATTTGTAAACCTATATATGGCGACATGATATATGGTACCCATGCCACCTATGATTGATACTTATGATTTGAAGTTGCTTTACACACTATGCACTTGTAATAGTATTAAATGATTTGTTTTAAACGTATCAAGCATTCTTTGGCTGTTATAAGGGAAAACCCTATCCCCCGGCTTGCGTTGCATTGTGTGATAGGACCTGGGTCTTATAACAGCTTCATTTTTCTTTATTTAGCATTGCGCTGTTTGTTTTATGCACTGGTATTCTTGGGAGGAAACCCGTTCCGTGTTATACGGCGTGGTCCCTTGATTTACCTATTGATTTAAAATAAAGATTAATAACTGTTTTAGTTCTCACACCAGTCCCATGACTGACCTGGAGTTTATTGTTTTAACCTAAACTCTGGGTGCCCTTATTTTGACACGGGCAGCTAGTAGTTTTGGTTTTGCAGATTTATATTCACAGGATCCTGGTTTACAGCTGGAACGATATCCGGAAAGCTTTGTATCCGTATATCTCATCTAGTTGTGTATTGTATTATTTTCCGCTGCTATGTATTTAAATGTAATTTAAATCTCTGATATTTCTGTGTAATATTTATTTATACTCTGTATATTCTTCAAATCTGGTGCATTGTTGTAATATACAATGAAATGTTCTTCTGTATGCGTTCTGTTGTGGTTTGTTCTCGAACTATCCGACGCTTTCCTTTACGGGGAAGTTGCGGGTCTTCACACAAAGCTCTTCATCTCCACTATTGGTCCATTACATTTAAAGTCCTTTGTTGCAACACCTATAGACAAGGACGGAGTCCGGATCTCGATGAATGGGGGACTATTTGTAAAGATTTTTTCACAAAACATAACATAAATTACCAAAATTATTTTTTGCAAGTTAGTTGCATTAACTGATATTCAATTTTTTTTGCATGTTTTTCAACATGAATAAATTGTATTTCAATTCATAAATTGAAAGGAAAAAAATGATCGTGATTCATGGTTATATGAAATAATGAATTCATATTTTATAGCTCATAACATTGCACAGTAACTTGAAATTTGAAAATTGAAAAATAAAAAGTGTAAGTAGTTATCTCAGTTTTCTTAAAATATGAATTTGATCTCTTTGCGAAACCTGGAATAGTGGAGAATAGTTGAATTAGCTCATAACATTGCATTAACCTAGAAAAAGAAAATTAAAAACATAAAGTAATTGCCTTGTTCAGAAAATAAGAACTGAATAGATTAGTAAAACCTGAAACTAGAAGTGGAAGCATAAAGAAGAAAATTGGAAGCAGGAAGCATAAAAATGAACTAGCTTCAAAGTGAGTAAAGGATAAGGGAAACATGTCATATAAAATATGTAGAAAAAGTAGAAAAGGGAGCAATGTAGAAAAGTCGGTACATTTTTTGACTTTTGAAATTTGAGGGGGGGGGGGGGGGCACGACCCCTACTTGCCCCCCGCGTTCCGTCCTTGCCTATGGAAAAGTTTAAAGAACTTGTTTAGTTGTTTTGCAATTGTTTTCTTTTTTGATTAATCATCTTCTGATTAGCCCCTTTCTTCTGAATGGAAATTTGCAATTCTACAAAACATCCTCTTGGTATATTCTTGTTTTGGAATCAAGTCAATTCCTTTTATTTCCATTGCTGGTTATAGCTTTAATCTTGTACTTATGTTAGGCTGTGAAATGAGCTTTTGAACCCAAAGGAACACTTTGGGCTTAACTGAAGATAACAAAGCTAAAAGAAAATTCTAATCGCTCAACTCGTGAGAAACTAACCTTTATACCACCAAGAACAATTTACATAAGGAGAGGGAAAAAAGAAAATGAACAATTGGTCATTGCTCTCAAGGCCGCCTAAACTTCTCTTAAAAAAGCTAATAAAAGCCAAAACTGATTTGAATACCAAGTTAGGTCACTTAACGATAAGCTTGCTTCTGTCGACTCTACCTCAACCAAGAATATGCGGCAAAATGAAAAGCTCAAGGAGGAGTGAATAGAAGAAGAAGCTACTAAATTTAGTAAACACGATTAAGGCTGCAAAGCTGAAAGTGCCAAGCTTTCTGAAGGAATCCATAGGCATCATGATTGACAGAGCTTCTAAGCAAGCTTTCTTTATTGCTTACTGCGACAACATTGACAAATGTTGCGATATAACGGCAAAGTCCTTGCCGTTATAAATTTATAACGGCAAAGCCTTAATTGCCGTTATAAACTTTTAATAATAAAAAAGAATGCAAACGCTGTTTGCTGCGGTGAAAAGGGGTAATATTGGATGGAAATGGTGTTTGTTGTTTTGTACAGTTTGTATTATATAATATATTTTTTAAGTGGTTTGTGGCTAGTTTTGTATTCTGGATGCGTTGTTGCTTGTTTGGATTAAAGAGAAGAATGAACAGAATGGATTGTTGGTTATGGTCTAATAGCGTTGATGGCGATGATTTTGATTGTGGCGATGGAGTTGGACGACACTAGCAGTAGATCCATCCTCATGATGATAATGTGAGAGGAGAAGGAAAGGAAACTCCCATTCCCAATGACATAGGGAAAGACTGATACTCCTAGAGTTTTTGGTTATGATGGCACTTCTCCTGAAACAAAGGAAAACGACAAGCTTCTCCTGCTCCCATCCCGACATGTTAGGTGTGAAATTCATTACTCAAGACCTTTAGATTTTTTCAAGAATATTTTATAAATCTATATGACATTTACTTATATTAGGATCAGATCAAAGAATAGTTTATGAAACTATTCTCGAGAAAAAACAGTATAAAACTGACTAACTAAATTGGCAGATAGACAAACAAGTGAAGGAGTTTTTTCTAACACATTTCTATCCTTGATTAACATCTAGAACAATGCCACTAGCTCGACATTCTCTTCTAAAATTTTGCTCCTATAAATGCATGCCTTTCTCAATACAAGGGAAACATCCTTTTCTTTATAGTTCTTTAAATGATAAGGATAGAAATGAGTGTTCAGGCCTGCTTAGACGCTCCGACAGAGTAAATTTAGATGAGTATGGTCGTGATCCTCATGATCGGAGATGGAGGAACCTTCCTTCGGCTAGACCTATAATTCTAATTGAATAGGTACTTCCCGTAAAATACCTTAAATAATACAAAAAGAAATTTATTTTTGAATTTGATAAAAAAAACGATTTTGTATGAGTCAATTGACTAACAATGTATCCATTCTATGTCTTTTGAATCGTTATTTGTACCTTTAGCTTATATTATGTAATGCATTTATTACACAGACCAATGATGCCTTACGTAGCCCCGTGCCCATTTCTCTTTTAAATAAGTATGTGAAGCCCAACAAAGAGTTTATGGAAAATATGTGATTTTCAAAGTTATATAGATATTTATTTATTTTTAGAAATTTTTAAGAAATTAACAATCAACTACCTGACTTCGGGTTTAACTTCTTAAGAGACAAAAGAAGAATGGATCAATGAGGCTAAAAGTTTCCATGCGAAACTACTATGAAAATAAGATATCCCTTCTACTAGAGGGATAGATTATCGAAGATTTCCTCCTATTTATACTCTCGAAGGAATAAAAGTTTCATTTTACACAATAGCTAATTTAACTCCTAGCACTCTTAGCAGGACCGGTCCTTGGACATTTTTGGCCATGGGCAAACTTTAAGTTTGGGCCCTTTCATATGGTTACAACTAATACATTCAAACGACAACAATAATATAAATAATACCCAAAAACAGTAAAAAAAATTCAAAAGCTAATTAAATTTTCATTACACCCTAAAAGTGTCAAACTGATAACTTTTCAATCATAACAATAATAATGGGTTAAACTTAAATTTTCATAGCACTGCAAAACATATCAAACTTACAACTAAGCTTTAACAATAGTAAAATAATAATAATGTAAACAAAAATCAAAACAATACAACCTGATTCATGCGCTTGCACTGTAGTCCATTCATCAAACAATTATCTCATCTTGGAACCTAAAAAATTAAGGAAAAAACCCTGGGATGCTGTAAAAACAGCGATGCTTTGAATAATTAGAATATAAACAATTATTCCATAATTTTCAATACCAGATGAACTAGAAGTACACCTTTAGTCTGCAGCTGATAAGATTAGAAATTTGCAATTCTACTGAAAATAAATAAGGAAATCGAATTGGAGCAGAACATTACAATGTTATTCCTAGAAAAAATGAAGAAATTGCTTCGTCTTCTGTGTAGTGTAGACGCGTCTGTTTAATGTTCATTAATTCACCTCAGCTAAGCGTGAGAAATTACTGCTATATGGTAATAATTAAAGAATACATGGCTGCGGTTTCAATAGCTGGCAGCTTTTTGTGCATGAGAAGGCTTCGCTGCAAGTTTCAATATATGATATTGAAGTTTTAAATAGCTGGCAGTGTGCCCCCTTGGAAGTAGGGCTCTGGGCTGTCGCCCAGGCTGCCCAGTCCAAGGGCCGGGCCTGACTCTTAGCAAAGTAAAGTCTAATGTCTCAAACTTATATTGGAGATTTGTGTGAAATGCAATTTGGAAACATAGTGTCATTAATAAAGTATTCCGTTTGTCTTTGAAGTCAATTTCTTATTATGTCGTGATCTTTTTATGAAGAGAATTTGTCTTTGGCTATCGTTAGGACAAATTTTCTCTCCTTCCTTGACGCTATTAAAAACTGACTCAATGTTGACATTAAGAAAGGCCCTTCCTCAATAAACATTTCCTAGACAAGACAACTAAAAGCTTAAGGGTGGCATGATAAATTTTTATTTTATTATCCAGTCCATGATCTTTCAAAAATAACATTTTATTATCCAGTCAATTTTGACACTCCATGATCTTTCAAAAATAACATTTTTTATTTTATTATCCAGTCCATTTTATTGTTATGAAGATCGTTTTTTTCCTAAAATAAGAATGGTTGAATTGATGAAGTAGTAATAAAGAACGATTCTGCTATATATATCATTGCAACTTATTTACTATAAGGGTAGAAACGTCAATTAGTTTTAGATTAATTTGATGGGGGTCGGAAGCTGCGTCTGCATATGATATTTACCTTGAAAACCATCTCACTTGAAGTGTATGATTGTATCGTGCCAATATACCACAAAGTCGCCCTTGATGGGGTTACCTTCTATATAAAGTAAAAATTGATGTTATACTTGTATATTGATAAACTTTGATTTACTTTTCTTCCATTTGAGTGCTTTGATTGCCATTGTTTTGTTGCTATTTCGTCAGTTTTATTTGATCGTAACTCAAAACAGAAATCTTCGTTGAATAGAAGTAGATTAGGTGTCTCTATCTGATAAGAGCAAACAGGGAATCATCGCTCAATATTTAATTGATGGTAGTTACATTCTTACAATAGCTAGATAAAGGATAAATATTTAAAATTTATGATAAAATAATTAATTGAAACTTATTATCTAAAATAACTAACTGATCGATGATAGAAAACACCTTGCACGATAGTTGATGAGCTGCAAACTTCCATCCATTATGTTGAATCAATGAACTAGAAATTAGGGGTATAAATCGGTCGGACTGGACGGAGGTGTGTTTAGTTTCTATTCTAAAAAATTCGGACTGAACATGGACCGGACGAGAGTTTTTCTCGGATAAAGTTTGTTACCCTAATCCATGTCCTAAATAAAATTGTTCAGACACAGACATATGTTTTTCGGATACGAACATGAACGTACCCGATCAGACATGAGTATTTATATCACATTTTATTCTTTTTATTTGATTTTCACTTAACTACATACCTAATAACAAGGAATTCAGACGAATTTGAATGAACACGGACCGGACATGATTTTTTCTCATATAAATTTTATTGTCTTAACATGTACCCTAAATGAGAATCGGACGAACTCGAACGGACGTATTTTGGTCACGAACATGAACGGATGTCGGACATTCATATAATATTTACAGTCCGACTAGAAACCTTCAATTGGTTTGCTAAGTTGATATACTAGAAACTTCTATCTTGTATAGTGAGCAGATAGTAGGATTGATGAACCAAAATCTTCCATTTAGTATGATTAATGAAACATAAACATTTATCTGGAATTATGAATTGATGAACCTGGAACTTATATCTGGTATGATGCCCTCCCTCTAAGAGGTAATTTATCGAGTTGTTATGCCAACCTTAAAGGCTTTGCACCTTGAAACAAGTCAATGATTTCCTTTCTCCAGGAGGTGCTCCGGTATGGAATATAGAGAGCATTAAAGGTTTGGTATCTTAAAATAGGTCAAGGGTTTCCTCCCTCTAGAAGGTGCTTTAATGAGGCCAGGTGGATGGTGCTAAAGGCTTAGTGCTTTAGATGTGTCAGGTCTAACTCTTTCTTTGGAGAAAACCCGGATGTGCCAGAACTTAGATTTAAGATGTGACCAAGTATGGTTCCTCCATCGAAGTAGGCTCGGATGTGTCGGGATTTTGGGTTATGGATATGCCGAAGACTTGTTCCCACTTTAAGGGAGGGTCATGGAAGTGTTGAGGACTTGGTGTGTAGAACACTTTTTTGTTCACTCAAATCCATCAATAGTAAGTGAATGAACTTTATTTGATAATGATTTTTATTCCTCTATACTAATTTAGTGAGTTTTCCCTATCTGATGAAGTACATAGTAAGTCCTTTGAGTGCTCAACATTGATTGGTCTTATATCCATTGAAGAGATGATAATGACAGTAAGAACCATAATGGTAATTTTCTCCTTTTGGACGCTTTTTCTTTATAGTCTAGTAATCCCGGATTAAAATGTAGATGCTCTCTTAAGAAATAGTTAGAAAGGGTTCATTTTAAGCTTAAGAATTTATAAAAGAGCTCTCTTAGACAATGCTTAATTTTCTTGGAATTAATGTTGAATCCTTATAGATTCATTTTCCTTTTAAGCAAGCCAAGGGTTTTAGGAGATTGATCGAGCTTAATTTTCCATTTAGTAGCAAGGTCATTGAATTTCCCTTCAATTATCTTTTCAAATATAGTCCCTTTAGTCATTCTTTGTGTTTCTTCCCTTAACCATAAGGAAGAAACATCTTTAGCACAATGCTTTTCCAAAGTAAATATGGAGTTAAACCTATATGGAAAGGATGTATGCTGCACTTTTTCCAAATCGTAAGGGCTCACTTTCCTTTTTTCTTGTTTTTCAAAATATAGAGAGCGACTAATTGCAATGCTTACTCGTTCCAATCTTGAATATTCTTATCAACTGATGAAGTTTGTTACATCATTAAAGGTTCTGATGATCCTCGCTTGGATCGAATTGGTCATAAGGAAGATTGGAAATGGAGTTGTAAAGATGAAAAAAAGAGAGTTGATGTTTCTTGCCATGTTTGTCAAAGAAGTCCAATAAGGTTTAATGAAACAGAAAGAGTTTTGGATAGAATTAAGAAGGAGGAGGTTTGAGAAATTATTTTAGTGTTAAAATATTAATAAGAAATATCGTAAACACCCCAAATCATGAAATAAGCTTGTTGACAAGAGATTATCGATTGTGTGGATATGATCCATAAGTCTTTAAACTTAAGCAGGCAGCGCTTATCGATTGTGTGCATATGATCCAAAAGTCTTTAAACTTAAGCAGGCAGTGCTTATCGATTGTGTGTGATATGATCCATAAGTCTTTCAACTTAAACAGGCAGTGCAGCATACATCCCCGACTGAATTTAGGATTTATAACCAGTGTAAGTAGATAAAAATTAGAAAACAAGTACTTAATATACTCTTTATCTCATCATTTGATGATGTTAAATTATAACAAAAGGAGTCTTTGATCAAAATTGAAATCAAATCGATAATCCCCGACTGAATTTAGGATTTATAACCATGGATTGAAGTACGAATGAGACAGGGTGAGTAGGTGCTAAAGAATTTATCCCATAAAATAGTGTCCTTCCACCTCTGTTTATATAAGTAGTAGGTCTTGTCGTCTTATTACCTATTGCTCTTGTCCTTATTAACTCAGTCAATAAGGTTATTTGTGGCATTTTGATACTTTTACTTTATGGTTCGTTTTAGCTTTGTCGATTTTGATTACTTTCACAAGGCTCAGGCATATATGTGACATGGAGTCTTTAATGGTTTGTCTTACATACCACTTCCATAGCTTGAATGATGTTGAGTGGATTAGCAAAATATCCAGACAACATTTGCAAGGCCTTTAGTCCATTGATCGTCAACAAGGCTTGTCGATGAAGGCAACAAAGGTGGAGATGATAATGCTTACAAGTGTTTGTGATAAGTTATTTAAGCGGCAAGCCTTCTAAGGTGATAAAGTATTCTTCCAGCTTGGGCGATAGGTTTGGTGTATCTCTTATGATACTTTGTATCCTAAGGCTTTGAAGTGAAATTATAGAACATATTGATAGATCCCCTTGTTGATCCATTTTGATAGGGATATCACTTTCTCAACTTGGATGAAGGTGATGAAACTTTAGTGTACCTAGCTTCAGTGTTGATGAGTCCTTCCTTATCGATCCAAACAATAAGCTTCGAATTTATCAACTTTGACAATCTTTAGGCATCAATGAAGGGGAAAAGAGACAAGCAAGCAAATTATTTTCACATTGACATACCTTGAATCCATATAGGAAACGATCTTCGACCATGTCGATAACAATTACCTTATCGTTATCGACTGTAGTGATGCTTGGATGATAACAGTGTTACACATTCTCTAAGAAGATATTCTAAAACTCGGCTCACTCTTCTAGTCTACCTATCAGTCTGAGGGTGATAACTTGTACTCGTATATATGCAGCTCTGCCCCCTTTATCTCTTACAAACTCTTCCAAAATCTACAAATGAAAAGTCGATCTCTATCACTTATAATGTTCTTGGGTGCCCACGAAATCGAACTATCCATCTAACATACAACTCAACCAACTAGGATATCATTCTAGTTAACTGTACAAGAATGAAGCTTTCACTTTTAGTTAGAAGATCAACAACTACCCATATATTATCATTTTCTACTCAGTCCTAGGCAATCCATAAATAAATTTTTTAGAGACTTACTCTCATTTTCATGTAAAAACTTTTAATGGTTGTAGCAATCCATTGGGCTTCTTCTAGTATACTTTCACTAATTAACAGTTCATACACTTCAAGATAAACTTCCTAACATCTCTCTCCTTACCTTTCCAGTAGCAGGTTCTCTTCACATCTCTATACATTTTTCCACCAGGATGAATATGCAAGAATGTGAAATATGGATCTAAAGGCTAATATTAACACCAAAGGGAGATGAATAGTATTACCTTGATTATATGAATCTTTTGAATTTTTAGGATAATTAAACTTAAATTGATATTACTTGTAATCACAAATTAAGAATGCAGATAAAAGTAAATGCAGCAAAGTGAAAGAAAGGAACAAACTTGGATCTTTATGCTGGTTCAGAGTTATTCTTCATACAGTCTCGCACAAACCCTATATGAAATTCTTTTGCATAGTAAATGCAAATGCAATCTCGGTATCAAGACTACATGATATATGCTCTTGGAACTTGTAACGACCCGGGAAAAATTCGACGCTCGAATCCTTGACAATAATACATCGAACCCGTTTTACTTGCCAAAAATCCAAGTATCGAACCCCAGATTGTCATGAGAAAGAATTTTAGAGGATGAGATAAGAAAGAAAGAAATGTTAGAATAGAAGAAAGAAGAAGAACACATATCAGAATCTCACAGCGGAACGAGTAAAATATAATATAACAAATCTCTTTAAATAAAAGAACTGTATATACATACCAATCATCAGAGTACAACATACATCAGTCACAGCGGAAAATAACTTTATATAACTAGCGGTGAAGCCTCCTACTTCTAGCTCCTGAAACTCCAAGCGAAAACCTAACCTGTAATTATACTCGGTCTGACCCGAGCACATTTGATTTATAACAAAATACATCGAGTCAGTCTGGAATACTATCAGTGATAAATTCACAGAACACACAACCTGTTTAACTTTTGGGAAATCCTTTATGAAATCAAAAGGATAATAGTAAGACCAGCCCACACATAAACACAGACGGTTTTTACCTTACTATAACCCAAACCATTTTTGAAATCATACTTTGTTCTGATATTATGATAATGTCTAAATACAAATAAATAACAATCTAGAGGAACGCTTGCATCTCACGCTCCCCGTATATAGCATACAAACCAAAACTGCGTGCGCTTATTGGATATTGGATTCCAACTTGACAAGGTATGGGTCCACCTTCCGCACGTGTATCTCTAGAGGCGAATACACCGGGTTCAACAAGAACGTCTTGCAACCCGGCCCTCACATGACCGACCACTCATTTCGCTTGAGTGTATCGAATGTATATCACCGACGGTTGGGATCAGCAACCGCCTGCCCGAAAAGGGACAGCATCGATCATAGATTAAGAAGCAAAAGGAATTTCTCTAGATAGGTGATCATACACCCTAATGGGAGCGACCCACATAGCCATGATGCCTGCCCGATTTTTGTCATTTCCTGGTTGATGAGGCTTGAGGCTAGAATTCCTTATCGAACATCTGGCCACCATTCACTTTGAATGCCACATCGTCAGATCCTCTGGATATCACTAATTGACATCCACAAAAATACTCTAGTTAGGAGCTAACCAACTAGGATACGTTTGAAGAAATCAACGTACGTGGTCCTTTGGAAATACTCTGTCAGACACTCGTCCATACAAGTCATCCAGGAACAGGATGAACCGAAGGTACCCTCCTACCGCATCCTTATAGGAATCACCCCAAGGATCAGTAGCGAGAAGTCCTTGCAATCCGTGGATTCAACCACGACCGAATCACAAACCAAATAACTCTGGTTGCAAGCCAGAGAAATTCGACAAGTAGTCCTTCCGCTTATGAAGATCCACGGTCTTCATTTGCTCCTTCTTCAATCGACGTCTTTACGTATTTGCTGGTCGGAATGGTTTTCGAATATAAATTCGATCCCGGTCTTTCCATACCAACAATCGCATTGGTCGGGTTTGATAGTCGGTGTTTTAACTATCAAATAACAAATGTGTCAATGAAATGATTTCACTGATTCAGTACTTGGCATGAATGGCCTCTTTAAATATATTTAACAAAATCGTTAATCAACTCTAATATTCGACTTAACTCTATTCGCTTGACTCTAGATCGCAGCGATCACAATGGTTACGCCTGATTCCCTCTGGAAACATCCGACCGCCGTAGGCTATCTGCAGCCCTACGAATTACGCTAGCAGTCGTACGCAATGGCAACTCTAATAAACAAATATTCAAAATAATTTGGAAAAATATTATTATTTATATTCATATTCCCAAAATCTCGCATTTCATTTTCAATACTTCACGAATGGAACACCACGCCAAATCACAACACCTTTCACTCGTTTCAAACCAATACCATTCTTCGATAATAGTGAAGCCAATCAAGTTGGGGTATTTTAGTTACCTCTCAGACCTTGATCGACAACGTTCTTACCTCAGAATGAGTACCAGTTTGTCACTTAACGCTTTTACAAAAATCTTGTTTACCATCTCGATTTCAAACTGGTTTTATAAACCGTTTCATATATTTGAAATCTCTTCCGATCATCTTTTTACCTAATTCCTTTGATTAAGTAAATATCGACGAAACGCCACTTTACATTCTCAAATCATACTTCGCTTATAACATTTTGATTTATAAGTATTTCCAATTATATGTATCGACCAAAGTTTGACACATTCCAATTTATATGTATTTCCTTTACATTTGTCATGCTTGTCTCTTTACAAATGTTTCGCTCAATAGAATATTTTGACCTTTAAGGTCGACATTTTGGTTTAAAGAATCCTTTTTAAAACCTTGTTGGAATTCTTAATAATAACCTATTCATTATCTTTTCGCCACTTTGCTCGGATTTCATTTCTAAAACAGTTTACACCAATTTGTTCATTACTAGTCTGTTTACTAATTGCCTTACAAATCTCGTTCTTGAATTCACTTTACTTAATTCAATAATTAAGTAAAATATTATTTAAATACCTATATATATTCGTTTACAAATCTCGTTTTGAGAACTTGTATTACACATCTCTTTATAAAACTCTTATCGTCGCTTTATATCAAACCTTATTACCTTCTTAATCATCTCTTAATCGATGCCTAATTAAAAAGTCATCGCTTAAATTCTCATTACTACAAATAATAATTTACTACTATATTAAAATAGTTACTTTGCTTATTAACTTAAAATAACATAATTATCATTCCAAGACTTATTAAATAAGAATTTACTCTATTAACACTAACACTTCACCAATTTCCTTAATATATAGTTAATCAAAGATTTACTAACCTTTTCACTATTCATTAAACTTTTAACGAATATCCAGAATATATAAACCAACCCTATCCCATTTGTCAATTTTAGGTCAAATGGTTGATGTTACCAACTGTCCATATCCGTTAACTATTAACTGATTTTTATCTTGTCATTTCCCCTTTTCAAATTAATTAAATAATTTAATTAATTTAAAAACGCCATTTAATTGTTTTACCAACAATTATTACATTTGTCAACCCGTAGGTCAATTTTATGGTTTGTGTTCTTAGCACTAGTATAAATCACAAAATCTTATTCATAACCCTTAAACGATTTCTTTTAAAAGCTTGATTAGAATATTTATTCATAAATTTCAAATTTAATAAAATCACTGAAAGACTTCAATTCAGTTATAAAATAATTTATAACTTTAAACTGCGTCAGTTCACCGAACGGTAAACCAACGTCTAAACAACACAATTTTAGGCCATTCACTGCTAATTAACAAATCAACCTTGTCGGTTGATTTTAAATACAACCCAGGTGAATATATATATCAACCATCACGCTCAACAGGGTTTACTACTATATGGGGTTCAATCAGTTCAATATAAACAATATAAACAACATATAAAATATTTGAGGAATCCGGTCGGATCCCTCCAACCTGTTCTTCCCTGCATCACAGCTCGTTATACATTTCATAACAATATATGAAATAAATTTAAATCATCCAATATTTTAAAACGATGAATAACAGCAATCAACCAAACAATAAACAACCAATGGCAACCAATCAACCAATTTATACTTTTGACGGTAAATTATATTTTAATATGAATTTACCACACCACAGAATTCCAGAAGGTGTGAGAATTAACTCACCAGTTTATTTTGGTTGGCGGTTGATGCGTTTGTTCCTTTTAATTTGAGACAGACGTTCATAATTAATTGAATTTTCAACTGCGTCAGATCGACTCCCAGTCAGTGCCATCGGATAGGTCTCGTCCCTGCGATCCCAACGGATCCAGTTTCGTCAGATTTCGTTCATGTATGTAAAAGTTATCGCGATTTTAAATTTGAATGTTTAAACGATTATATAACTAACTAATTAATTAAATTAAAACTTTAATTACCGTTATAAATGCTGACACGTCATCCTAGTATGATGCTAACCACGCGTTTTTTCCTGGAGCGAGACCTTCTTCCCCGATTTGGCCTCGTTTCTTCCTCTTTGGTCTTGGAACCCGAAACAAAATTCAACCACCACCATCAACTTAGACTGCCGGACCTCCGACTGCCATGTCCACCTCAACCGCACACTGCACCTTTCCACTTTATTCCCATGCACCATGAAAACTTCCTTCATCCAGAGTTTACGGCCACCAACACTCCAATATTTGTCGAACACCCCTCCGGCTCCTTCTGCAGTTCATCCAAAAACCCCAACTACCGCCTGACGAGATCCCGATAACATCATCACTCCACTTCAAATCACCAGACTCCATGCTTGCTACCACTTCACTAGCGCCGGCCTCCCCTCCTCACGTCGGAGCTCCGTCAGTCTGTACTCGGCCACCTGCGCATTTTCCTCTCCGCTACTTTTTTTTTTTTTTTTGAAAGTATGAATTCCACTCAGGTTCAAATGGACAGAACAAAGCTGGCTTTTGGGAAGAAAGAATAAGGGTGCATTGATATTTATAGAGTAGAAGGGCGTGGCATGCAAGCAACTGATACGTCATTTTATTTGGTTCCTTTGTCGGCACGGTTGAAAATGCTGAAAAGAAAACACATACATAGATTACAGAACTTGGTCGGCACGGTGTTCATGTATAGGCAGACAATGAGAAGAAATGAAAGGTATTAATGTGATTAAACTAGCAAAGGCTGTGTATAGCTTGGATATAGAGTAGGCGTCGTATACCACATGGGGTGGCTGCTGAGAAAATAGTATAGCTGGAGAAGTTAGGATAGAAAAGAAATGCAATTCTATTGAGCATGTGCGGTCTCCATAGCTTGTACGTGCAAATCCTTTATATATATATACACACAGGACGTTGGGAAATATATATATATATATATATATGTATGTATATATATATATATATATATATATGTACACACAGGACGTTGGGAAAAGTGCATGTAAAAAGAAAGTGACGTGGGACAAAATGCATGTAAAGAAATGAAGTTTGGCTTTGAAACGTGCCCATTTCAGAAACAAAAAATTATTTAGGTGTTTTTAAAAAATAAATTAACGAGTTTTGCAGACCCAAAATACTTAGAAAGATATGCAGGATCAGGATATGAAAACTTCGAGGTCCAGTGGCTTTGTTTCAAAAATGAACTGTGCAAGCATTTTCACAATTTCAGCGCGAACCGAGCACCGAAACAGGAAAATGAATATATTGCGCTAATCAGCGCGACGAGACGGACACAACGGTGTAAAATTTCCGGTGTCAGAACTCTCCATTCAAAAAGGCATTACGAACCCCTTTTAAACGTAAAATTTAGAAGGAAAAACTAGCAAATGGAGGTCAAAACGTCCGATTTTCGCGAAACGAATTTCGCCATCGGATTCGTGGCAACGAATAGAATATTTTTCATGTTTGTCCGAACTAGTTCCGAAGAGATTTTACGGTCGCTAAAATTTTAACCGTTAGGCGCAGCCTTGCATTGAAAAAATACGCGACCGGCAAACATTCAAATTTCCCGACGAAATTTATATAGCTACTACGTCTCACTGTACGTATTCCAATAAAAATTTAAAATAGATTTAAATATTCAAATTTAAATAACCAAAAAATCTGGGGCGTTACAGAACTTGACCTTTGGATGGAGTTGCTTTGGCTTCAAGGGCTACTAAGCGCACCCAATTGATTTCTAGGCTCGACCACACCTAGTGTATTTTCGAGACTATCACCACACCCTTAAAAATGATGGTTTTTTGCACAACTAGAAAAGTAGGCTACAACATCGATGCTTTAACATCAGTTTATAAAACTACCAATGTTAATGGAAATTTTCAACATTAGTATTTTTTTCTCGATGTTAAATTTTTTACGGACATCACTTATTAAGTTAGTCGTTGTCTATTACTCTGTTTTAATTTTTTTGAAAATAACCTGTACCATTGTCACCCCCCCTTAATTAACCAAAAACATTTCACTCACTTAACCAAAAATTATATTCCCTAACTTAGCTAATTATTATTTCCCTTATTTTTTCCTCTCTCTCTCTATTTACCCTACTCTCTATCAAATTCTGTCTCTCTCTTGAACTCTATCTTACCCCTGCCTATCACTCACCAGATCATCATCTCACACACACAAAAACCTTCATTATATCTCACCATCTCACCCTCACAAAATTACAAACCCAATTTCTGATTAGTCCAAACCTAGCTTCAAATTAGTTCGGTTTGGTGTTTCTTAGATAAACCCAGCTTGAATTAGTAAGTACAATTCAAATTTGTTTTTAAATTTTATTTTTTTATTTAACTTTTACTTTCTTCAACAGGTCTAGTGGTTGCTTGAGCTAGTGAGTTAGTAAGAAACCCTCTCTATTCAAAACCCTAATTTTATTTGCTTGTAATTGGTTTACATGTTATCTGATGGTAACTGGAGTAGCTAACTATGAGCTTGATTATGGGATTTCCTATTAAGTAGCTTAAGGTTAGCACTTTACTTACAAGCTTGACTTGTATATGAGTGTTTGAATGTGTATACGAGTGTTTGAATATGTATATGTTTGTGTATTTTGAGTTTTTAATTACTTTATTTGTTTAATTCATTATGTTTGTTAAAGGTCGTATATGCCTAATCTACCTAATACGTTCCTAAGCCACTATGTAACGTGTATTTTCTCTATTGAGTTTTTCTTTCCTTGTTTGCTTTTGTTATCTCAAGGTAATTGGAGTATTCGTCTAATCTGTTCTTAATTTTTAATTTATGTATGATATGATCCGTGATAGTACCTTGACTTGATTGGGTTTAGGTCCCTAGATTGTAGAAGAAGCTGGTTGTGCATGTGTCTTTATTATTACTTATGCTTTGCTTTTTTGTTCTTTAACTTAATCACCATAGGCTTGTAATCATCTGAGTTTGATTAGACAAACTCGATAAACAAAATGTCTCATCGAAGGCCTTTTGAGTGTAAATCTTGTTTCTTTTGGAATCATGCACAACCACAAGTGCAGAAAATCAAGTATGCTTTTTGTCTTATATGTGATTGGTTTGCATGTATATTATGCTTGTTTTTGGTCTGTTGTGTGTATTTCGTAATTAGTTTATGTATACTTTGTAATTGATTTGCTAGAGCTAGTTCGTTAATTCTTTTTCCACTAGATTTTTTCTGGTTATGGTTCTTTCTTTGGTTCTTGGTGTTCAATAAATGAAACTTGATTCTGGACCGCACTTTTTTTTTTTCTGATTTTCTTGATTGTTTTTGTGCTTGTTAATACTTATTTGTCAATATTTAAGATGTCATTTTGTGGCTTCTTTTGAATCAAGTTGTAATAAAATTCTGCCAATTAGATTAAAATTATGATAACAATTAACTGACTTAAAAAAGAAATGCACACCTTACAGTCCTACATAGTGATGGTTAGGACTATCATTCCAATTGACATATCAACTCGGCCAAATGTAGATACAGAATTAAAACTGAAGTTTTGGCAGGATATTCTGGTAAAAGATAATAAAATAATCAATTATACATTTGACACACACAATAGTAACATAATTTGATATATCGTTAAAATGTTGGAATAATGAGCATTGCTAATGGCGTCTTCCTCTTCCCCATCCACGTCTTCTTTCAACTTCGATTTGGCCTTCCCACCTCTTCCTTCTCGTCCACCTGATCCCCGTCCTTCATTGACGTCCTCCTCTGCTAATCCGTTTCAATCTAATTCCACCGCTGGAATTAATCCTTCAGATCCAGATCTGAACTTAAACTCAAATCCAATCCTTCTCCCGCAAATGGCCCCTGGCTTATCATCTTCACCCGATCCTAATCTAAGCTTTTCAAATCTTGGTTCTGCCGAAGCTAATAACTCGTTTCCACCTCAGGATCCAACTTCGTCTCATAACCACGTCAATTCTGCACCCAATAAAAACTCTCACATGAAAAATTCAACAAACACTACATCTTCTTCAAGAGATGCCCCCTCTAGCTCTAGCAATCACAACTCCTCAACTATCAAATATGATTTTGCGTCACTCTTCAAATCTTTACCACGAAACGCTGGCACTTTCAAACCGATTCAGTTTGAAATTCCGAGAGATACCTCAAAGAGGAAAATCCCTGATTTAGTCAAGCAAGAAGGCGTGAAGTTCTGGAGTGAGTACGTTGTTGGTTTTTTCCTGGATGGTACGCTATCATACATCACAGTCGTGAATTTCTTACGTAAATACTGGAAGCTTAACGGCGAAGTCGACATCAAATCAGATGGCTTTAATTTCTTCTTCAAATTTTCGAATGAACAAGACAAAGAAAAGATACTTCATGCGGATCCAATCTTCATTCGTGGTCGCATGTTTATCATCACTAGATGGGATCCATCAATTGGCAGTTCTCAGTCGCAGATTAGAAAGGTACCCATTTGGATTTATTTACATCGAATTCCCTTTATTTTGTGGACACTTTATGGAATAAACTGGCTTGTGTGTCATATTGGTCGATTGATCTGTTTTGATGAGAGTACAGAAAAAATGCAGCAATTTAAATACGCGAAAGCTTTAGTAGAAATAAGTCCGGATTTTGAATTACCAGATACCATTGAAATTGATGAACTAGGCGTCAATTGTCCTTCCTTCAAGGTTGCTTACGACTGGAGGCCCTCTATATGTACTATCTACAAAGTTTTTGGTCACTCCACTTTTGACTGTGAGCATAACGAGTGTAAGGAAGCCATGGAAAATGATTATCCTGCTGTACATAATGATTTGAAACATGGAAACAGGGAGTTTATGGGTAAGCATCAAGGGAGGAACGATGACAAACCATTCAATAATATTGCTTGGAAGGAAGATATTAATAAAAAGAAGCAAGTTTGGGTCAGGAAAGTGAATTCGAAAATGCAGCATGAGGAAGAACCATTCGCGACTAATGACCAGAAGGAACAACATGAAACATGCAACAATAACCAAGTTAAAAACAATTCAGAGAAGCTTGATAGAGTGAATACAGTGATGATCATCGATGCAAATGGTAGAGTTCATGAACAACGTGAATGCATGGAGGTGAAATTAAACTCGGAAGTGGATAATTCATCTTTTATAGCTGTGAAATCCCCTAGTAAGGCAGTCACGTACCACGTAGAAAAAGGAAAACATATAGTGGTGGACAATGAAAGTGGAAATGAAGACATACAACTTCACAATAAATTCTCTGTGCTTAATAATGTGGCTTTGGATCCTGGTCTGATCAATGCGTCCTCTTCAACTGGCCTTGATCTTGTAATCACTTCTTCATCTCCTCAAGCCTCCAGAACACCACCTGATTCCTCCATATCTTTTAACGTCGAACCCAATTCTAAGTTCAGCCGAAAGCTGAACTCCCCCGCCTCATCTCCTTACTCTCACTTAGCTTTGCCACCTCATATATCTCTACCACCACCAATGTTGCCAACCCAATCTTCGCCAGTTGTAATTACCACGTCCCACATCAGCAAAAAGGGTAAGAAAGGGAAAAAGAAAAAAAATCAGACCGTAAATGAAATGACAGATTTAAATGAAGGGAAAGATTTTGCGATTGATGAAACCTTGCCACTGTCAAACCTTAAAAATCCTTCCAAGCGCCATACCAGGAAACACCCCATTAATCCTATTAACCAATGACGAATCCAAAAATTGCATTCTGGAATATCCGATGTTTACATTTAGCCTCTAAGCAAAGTGATATCAAAGCATTTATCAGTGCAAACAAAGTACAAGTAATGTGTCTTTCTGAAAAAAAATTGGACCTGAATCTAACAGTTAAAGTTGCTTCTTTTATTTGCCCCAACTGGCATTATGATCACAACATCTCTGATGCTCCATATGGTCGTCTGCTAACCTTTTGGAATCCTTCTGTTTTTCAATTAACCAAAGTCTGTTCTTCGGATCAATTCTTGCACTACCAATGCCTTCACTTACCTTCGAATTATTCATTTGTTCTTACTTCTGTTTATGCTCAGAATTCTTCTACTTTACGCCAAGTTTTTCTGGATTACCTTCCTTCCTTGAATGCCTCTTCTGCTCCTTGGTTGATAGGGGAGATTTTAACTGCATGTTTTCTTCACTCCATAAATCTGGTGGAATTCCCCTTACTGTCAAAGACATAGCTCCGCTTAATCAAGCTTTAATTCATTCTTGCCTTACACCTGTTACTGGCTACGGCTTTGAGTTTACATGGTCTAAAAAATGTCAGTCTGGTAGTCATACACGCTGCAAGCTTGATCATATTTTTGTCAACCTTCAATTCATTCATCTTTGGCCTCATTCGTTTTATCAAGCTCTCAACTCTTCTCTTTCTGACCATTGTCCCTTGCTTTTTCATTGGGGATTGGAACATTCTATTAGCAGTGGTAATTCCTCTTTTAAATTTTTTAATTTCTGGACTAAGCATGTCGAGTTTTCTACTGTTCTTTTGTAGGCATGGTCTCAGCATTTTTCTGGAAACCCTTTGGAAAAATTATTATGCAAGTTCAAGTTACTCAAATTATCTCTTAAAGCTTGGTCCGCCTTCACGTTTGGTGCTGGTTCCAAACAGTCAACCAATATTAGACTAGAATTGGCGAATGTGCAAGAACAATTATATTATAGTCCCCTTAATTCTGGTTTGCTTCATGAAGAGCATAATTTGCAAAAAAGATTAAAGGATGCGCTTAATTATGAACTACAGGCATCACGACAATGTTCCTTTTTAAAAAGAGAGAAAGAGTATGACAGGAATACCAAGCTTTTTCATAATTCGATCAAGATCAGGAAATTCAACAACACTATTCATATGGTCAAGGACCAATTTGGTGTCAACCATTCTTCAGAGGACGGTATCAATAATGCGTTTGTGAAGTACTTCTCATCTATTCTTGCTTCTCCAAATCCACCTGACATCAATGTGCAACCTTTGTGTAATGTAACGTTGCCTTTCCTTTCTTCGGAACAGTCAAACAACATTATTAGTGCAATAACAAGTGAAGAAATCAAGGAAGCAGTCTTTAGTCTTGATGCTGACAGCTGTGGCGGGCCTGATGGTTTCAACGCCTTTTTCATTCAACAATGTTGGTCTACGATTGGCGACGATATCATCAATGCTATCAAGTTTTTCTTTTTTCATAATAAATTGCCAAAAAGTTTAGCCGCTACTGCAATTGCCTTAATTCCTAAGACTGAAAACCCAGTTTCAGTTTCAGATTATAGGCCTATTTCATGTTGTAACATCTTATACAAGATTATCACTAAGATTTTGGCAAATCGTCTGCAATCTGTGATTCCATACATTATTTCAGAAAATCAAGCGGCTTATGTCAAAGGTAGGAGTATCAGTGAGAACATTTTGATTACTCAGGAGCTATTATATGGTTATAATAGGAATAATATCTCTCCACGATGCATGCTCAAATTGGACATTAGAAAAGCTTTTGATTCAATTTCATGGCATTCCATTTTAGCTATATTGTCTCGTATGAATTTCCCTCTTCCTTTCATTGCATGGATTTACGCATGTATTTCCTCGCCATGTTTTTCCATTTCAAGAAATGGGAAATTACATGGTTTTTTCAAAGGCACTAGAGGAGTGAGACAGGGAGATCCTATTTCTCCATATCTTTTTATTATCACCATGGAGTTGTTGAATTCTTTGTTATTGGAGCAAGTTAATGGTGGAAGGCTGCAAATTCATCCAAAATGCAAAAGACCACTTATCACGCATTTCCTATTTGCTGATGATTTAATCATTTTCACAAAGCCTACCATCCAGAATATTAATTGCATCTTTGAGACTCTTGATTGTTTTACAGAATCACTGGGCTTCAAATCAATTTGGGTAAGTCACATATTCTAATTGCTGGTTTACCTGCTCCTGATAAAATGCTCATTATCAATAATTCTGGGCTAGCTGAATTGACTCACAACGCATCATACCTTGGATTACCACTGATATGCTCCAGAATAACCAAACAACAATGTCTTCCTCTCTATGAAAAATCATTTCTAAACTTCCACAATGGCCGAATTGTAGTTTATCGCAAGCAGGGAGATTAACTATTATCCAATCTATCGTGACTGCTATGACCAACTACTGGATGAGGCACTACATTCTTCCAACTAAATTAATTGATATGATCACAAGTGCGATGAATAATTTTCTGTGGCATGGAGATCCTTTCTCTAAAAAAATGATACCATTTGCTTTTCATAAGCTATATGATGATAAAAAAAAATGGCGGTCTTGGCATCACCAATATTTTTCAGTGGAATCGTGCAGCTATGTCTTCATACTATGAAAAGCTTTTTGCACTGAACAAAGGTCTTTGGGAAAAGTGGGTTCATGCCAATCATATTGGAAGAAAGAATTTTTGGTCATTGACGGTACCTCAATCTTGCAGTTGGAGCTGGAGATCCATTCTGAAGCTTAGAGAAACCTTTAGGCATCTTGTGCAATGTAATTATCGGAACATTGCAAATTTATCATTTTGGCACAGTCCTTGGGCATGTTCAGGTTTGTTTTTGAGTGATGTAGTGGAGGAAAATGTCATTTTCACCTCTGGTATTCCCTACTCGGCAATTGTTGGTGACTATTTCCATGATGGCATTATTCATCTTCCTTATAGTAGCTCCTCTTCTTTGAGAGAGCTTTGGAATCATATTTCGGATCATTATACTTTTCCCTCAGATAACTCAGTGCTTTGGATGGGTAAGGAACACTCTATCAGAACTGTTTACAAATTGCTTTCTCCTCCCAAACCTTATTTTCCATGGCACTCTAGAATCTGGAATTGTGGAAGCTCGGCTAAAGATAATTTGCTCCTTTGGAAGGTAATGGCAAATGCAATCAATACCAAAAGTAAGTTGTTCTCCTTTGGTATGCTTGATAATGACACCTGCATTCTATGTAACAATGCTCCTGAAACCAATACGCATTTGTTTTTTGAGTGTGCTTATGTGCGTCTTATTTGGTGGAGATTGTTGGCTACGGGTGGCTTTCATAGACCCTCGACATCAAGCGATATAGAATGGTACAATATCTTCAAGGCAACACGATGGAAAAGTAAGAAGACTTGTGTTCTGCTCAAGCTTCTCAAAAAGCTCATTTCTGCAGTCTGGAGAGAGCGTAACAATCGCATCTTCGGAAATGGTAGCTTGAACACTGATCAACTATATACTCAGATTTATAGATCAATGCTGAAAATTTTGGATCTGTAAAGGAATTTTGTTGTACTGTTATCTTTTTCTCATGTAATTTGTGATTATGTAAATAAAAATACCACTTTGCCTTTCAAAAAAAAAATAGTAACATAATTTGTCATTAAAAAGTATTATATAAATTTTGTTGTCTCTATCCAACCGTATGCTTTCATATTGCTCTTTAGGCTACATTCAAACTCTCTCCTGAAAGCGAATCAATGGTGCTAAAATCCGCAAGGACGAAGTGGAGACGATTTAAAACTAAGTTAACTAGTATTTTATGTTAAAGTCCGTGGGGACGAAGTGGAGACAATTTAAAACTAAGTTAACTAGTGATTATGTGCTAACATACCTTGGACAGAGGAAGAAATTGAGAAACCTCCAAAATAGTATCTATTAGTGAGTAAGAAGGATTGGAAGAATTTTGTTGCAGTGAGGACCTCCGAGAATAGGCTGGTATGTAAGATAACTTAGCTATTGTTTATTAATTTACTGCTAGCTTGATTTTGTGTAATAAAATCTCTTTAGGTGTTGGTAATATTATATACAAATACTTTTGAACTTGTAAATTTAATTATTTCAATATTTTGTTGCAGTCACTACGTAAGGAACAGAGTGAGAGTGTGAGTAAGCGAAAATATCCTCACCGCTTGTCAAGAAAGGGGTATATTAGTTTGCAAGAAAAAGTAAGAGCCTATCAGTTTTATTGCAATTTTTGTTTTGATGGATTTTAAATGGTTATACATTCTAAACAGGCAAAGGTAGAGAAATTAGAGCCTAGAGAATTTCTTGATCGGATAATTTTGTGGAAAAATACTCGTATCCCAAAGGATGAGAAGATTAATGAAGGGCTGGCGAAGGTAAATGCCAAAACTGTAGGCATCTGTTAGCATTAATTCTAGAAATCAGTTTATTGTAATACATTGTTTGCATTGTTCATAAAAATGAAAAAAGCGATATAAATATACTTTTCAGTTTTTTTTTTCTATTTTGTCAAATATATACCATTTTATTTCTACTTTAAATATGCTGAAACATGCGTTATTAAGAAAAAGGATTGTGAAACCTGTTTGCAACTAGTTGACACACACGATGAAATGTATTAAATTTAATACTCATAATTTAGCCCTACCTTGACATAAATTTGTAATTAATTTGTAATTTGAATGATGTTGTTGAAAGGATGCGTTAATAGAAATAAGAAAAGAAAAAGGTGAATTCCGACCGTCCAGATGTGGAGATGTCTCAAGTATGGCACTGGAAACTTCTGAGCATTCAGGTAGGGTACGAGGAGTTGGAGGCTTTTTCACCCCTAAACTGTTCTTCAATTTGCCAAAGGGGAAGAGGAATCGAATCATAAAGGCCAAGTTGTTGGCCTATGATCGACAATGGGACGAGGAGTTGGAGAGAATTAAGCAAGATTTTATGATGTAGATTGATGCTCTAGAGGCACTGATTAATTAATCGAATCTGCCTTCTCCAATGTCGTACACAACAAGCTGCCAACAAGTGCTTCGAGAAGGAAGAAAGGTAAAACTTATAATTACGAAAGAATTATTGGTGGAGGATAATAATGTTGCAATTGACCTCCATTCATTTGATAAAAAGGTAAAATTAGTAGTCTATTTGTATGTTCTAGTGCATATAGCACTATAACAAAAATGATCTATTACAACGCGTAATTTCCATTGTAATAGGGCTTCAACAGCGGTCGACTTGCCCGCCGTAATAGGCCACGTTGTAATATGTCCTCCTTTACAGTGGGCAAAGAACGTGGTAATAGGCGGTTGTAATAGACTTTTTACAACGGTCTTATTATGTTGTTGTATGTTCCTTCATTGGAGGAGCCAGTTATAATATTTTTTTACAATAGGTTTTGACCGTTGCAATATCATTTATAACAATATTCTTCTAACGTCGTAATTGCCTTTATTGCAAGTGATTTTGCCTGTTGTAATTAATTATTTTGCAACTGTTTTTGCCCGTTGTGTCATGTTTCCATACAATTCCACTATAGGTTTTGACAACGTACTATTTTCTTTGTGAAATTTAATTTAACAATTTAATTTGCCTGTTGCACTATAATTAAGAACAAAAAAAATTGCTGTAGCAGCCACGTACCATTAACGTATACGATTCACATAACACATACAGAGAAAATTAGATAAAACACCACATTCCAAAAGATATAGATATGTTTCCATGGTCATAATATTCACATCCCAAACGACTTTGATAAGTTTACATAAGTCATAATATTCACAAGCCAAAAGATCGGATAAGTTTTCATGACAGCCACACAAGACATTAAGTGTCATACCAGTAGGAGGTACAACGTGCTCTGTAGCAATTTTAACACCATAGGATAAAATAATTATAAATTTAATTAATGCCCAAAAGAAAAAAAGTTGTAGCAATTTTAACTGAAACGTGCTTTGTAACAATTTTAACACCATAGGCAGAGAGGATAAAACAGTACTTCATAACATACCCAAAAGAAAAAAAGTTGCGACTTACAAGTAATAAAATAATTATAAATTTAATTAATGCCCTCATTAGATATGGCTGCGGCCGGCTGCATTTTTGATATTGCTTATTTCATACACACACACACACATCTTTCTTCCTCACTTTTGAGTTCACTGTTAGTAGATTTGATATTTAATTCATGCCTACTGGGAAGGAAGGAAAGGCTAAATTAGTTAGTTTCATGCAACGTAATCCTAAAACAACATTAAGTTAATTCGAGTGATTATACGCAGCAGTGTAGCCATTTAACTGAATATTTAACTTGTCACATCACTCATTACATTTTAGTACTAAATAAGAAAAAAAAGGAATGATGATAATCTGATTATATATGTGAATAAGACTGCGGAGTCTGATATTTTGGAGCAAGTCTTGTTCTACCAACATGTGTACAGTTTTGACTCGCTTGAAGAAATTAAGGGGTTTATCATATTTACTTATTAACGGACATGGTCGAATCTAGATGTGGACATCTCTCTACTTTTTACTTAACACCTGGCTGTGTACCTACGTTCCCAGTACTGGTTCCAGTTAGGCGTGGTTTTATTTTCAACTCATCCTTCGACGCATTAATTAAGCGATTAGTTTTGATGCACACTCTTATGTGCATTTAGACGTATCCACAACATCATTAAGAAACACAGAATGCTTTTTTTTTTTGAAACAAAGCGTGAGAAGAAATGATATCTAGAGACTTTTGTGATAGTGGCAAGCATAATATTAAAATGGCACTATGGCCTCCTTGTACCAAACATGTGAACATAGTTTATTTTTCTAACAAATTATAAGATAAAACTATATATTCTAACCTGAGGAGTTTGAGTATGAGTATAAGGAGTCCCCATTTCCACCATATTATCATCACTTCTTCTCTGTAAAAGTGCAAGAGATGACTCGATGATTCATAAGCACATATCACATTTTTAAATAATAGCTAATTAACTATATATAAACTTACTGTCATAACCAAATTAGCTAGCTCGTCTACTCTAGCCAACAAATGAGTTACTTGATTTTCCAATGCAGTCACTTTTTTTGAATTACTTGAATAAATACCCATTCGAGATGGAAGTACACCAAAACCTAGTCCTCTCACCTTTCCCCTATGTTCATTTCCAAAAGCTTGAGAAACCTCATCTCCACTTTCTGATGCTGTTCCTTGAGAGCTTTGAGTATTATTGTGGTGCTCTTTTATCTTAGCCTACAAACTAAAATATACTATTTCATGAAAAACGAAATATGAATAAACTACCACCCATCAATGTTCAACGGTGGTAAATTTATTGCCACTCAGCTCTTAGACATAAATCAGAACATATCCAAAGTTCAGGTATAAAAATATGATGTGAGTCGATAATAATAGTAAGAATTTGTTTCTATTCTATTCAAAGTTGCATATATCATTCAAGCTGTTATTACATTTTAATCTGTAAACTTCTATTCTGTTCAACAAATTTTAATGGTAGAACCAAAAGGGAAAACTTACAATGCAATCGGCAACAATAGAATTCGTTGGGGCTCCATTTTTTTGTTTGGCCTTTGCACCATAGCTCGTCTCTGCTAATATCTGTTACCCCACTTTCTTTTTTCTGCAAATATTAAAATAGTAAGTAGTACCACAGAATAAATTATCACCGACGTACATGTATGTGCTTTCTTACCATATCTTCTTCTAATCTCGCATAACCTTTTATGCTCATTGTATGTGGAATTTTAATTTTACCTCTCATTGCTTTGAATTTTTTGCTAGTTTCCTATATAGAAATACATTAGTAAACTATAATTTACCTTAATTTCGTAATGAATACAATACAAACATATTACCTCAAATTCTACGATAGCTTTTCCATAACAAAGTCGTTCCACTCTTGAACATTTCTATTGTTTCTGGTCTTAGCATTGCTAATCTAGTAGAAGACCCGGGACAAGTAGAAGCTAATTTAATAGCGGAAACTAATCTAGATTTTGCCTCTCTCCATCGCACTCCCACCATCTTAAGTAATAAATCTTTGTTTGCTTCATCTACCGCGAATCTTGACTGCACAACAAAAATAACTTGAAATAAACATGATGTTCTCATAAAATTAACTAGCACATTATTTGTATACAAACAGGTTACAAGTCCATTAAAACTGCGGAATTTAACCGGTGTTTTGTTCACTTCCATATTGTTTCTATACAAAAAAGGTTACAAGTCCATTAAAACAGGATGTACTATATACACAGGATGTTCTAGATTTTGTTCATTGGCACATTGTTTCTATACAAAACAGGTTACAAGTCCATTAAAACAGGATGTACTATATACACAGGTTACAAAATAGGTCACAAGTCCATTATGCATATCTTTTGAAATGCAAATAGAATGCATTGGATCCAAATAGAGGAACAACTAATAAGTACCTCATTTTATAACTGTTTTGGATCCCTGTTAAAACTAATAAGCACCTCATTTCATCCATATTAAAACTGTTTCAACATGTTTTCGTAATCGTATCACAAACTGTTTCATCCCTACCAAAAAATTACTAACTGTAAGTCCATTAAATCTGTTTCATCCCTATCCCTATGCAAATAGCATGCTTAGGATTTGGATCCAAACAGTTTCAAGAAAAACCAAGTCCACTAAAACTCTATAAAATATCAGGAAAAATCAAGCTTAATTATAACTAGTATAACAGTGGTATGATAACATATTTCATACCTAAATACAGGTCCATTTATCTTTCATTAAGTTTGCATCGACTTTTTTCCAATCTGAAATTGTCAAAGGTACCATCTCCCTTGCCACAGTACCAATATAGGATGACAAGTGCTTTGAGTTAGAGCCTACTGGTTGACCTCGATCGTTGAATTCAACTTTAGCCCTCTCATTCGGCTTCAAAGTAAATGTTGACATCATTGTCTTCCCTCTTTTTTCCCTATCGTTTCTTCTTGAATACAATCATTAGAATCTGGGTTGCTCGAAGCATTGATTGCATTGAGTGGGTCTATGTTCATGGGATTCGAAGTCTGGTTTATATCGGGTGGAGGCTTGTTTTTATCGGGCGTGGGGTTTACATTTGAAGGCAGCTGATTTTTATAGGGAAGAGGTTGGTTTGTAACGGGCTGAGGCTGGATTTCAGTACGCTTCCGAGGGGATCTTCTAACACCAACACTTCTGTGACATTTGGATATGCAGACGAACCATTGCAAGGAGTGAGATTTGAAGACTGGTTTTTATCGGGTGGAGGCTGGTTTTTATCGGGTGTGGGGTTTAGAGTTGAAGGCAGCTGATTTTTATTGGGAAGAGACCGGTTTTTAATGGGTTTAGGCTGTAAGTCAGTACGCTTCCGAGGGGATCTTCTAACATCAACACATCACGTAATATTGATTTTTACACCAGCCGCCTTATCCTTTGTCTGTAAGCTGTAACTGCAGGTAGAGATTACTTCTTTGACGACTGTCTCGTTGCTACCTTTGATACCTGAAATTGGCGTACAAAGTCAAAAAAAAAAAAACATGATTTGCTGGAATGTAATCACACAGCATCACGTAAAATATAACTCACACCAATACTTATGCATACGTGTATAAATACAAAGTCAGAATAAATCATACAACATCATTGCTTGTTTGACAGTTTAAATTCAAAATCAGAATAAATCACACAACCCTTGCATACAACAAATAGATGATACCTTAACAATATTGTCAATAGCTACCACTAAGTACAAAGCTGTCAGTTGGCTATTTGTATTTACCAGCTTGCTTTGGTATTTGTACAATATGCTCGAAGCAAAATATTCAAATAATGTTTTTTTTCCTGAGCTAGTTTTTGGTCCCAAATCCAGCTATTCCATGTACTCAATTAAAATGTTACATATTTATTGCCACTATACCATGTTAATCACTGATTGTGCTGGTTGATTCTCTTTGCTGCTAATTAAGTGTGGAAATTAATAATGACATCGACATATGACGACAAAAAAGATATAAGCGTACGTAACCTTATAATAATTAATTATAAACTCATATTATAATTATAGTGAAAAGATATTTATACATACACTCAATGTGCTCGCAAGCTTGTGAATAAATATACACACGCACAAATGTTTATTCAGTTTTCTTAACCTTTTACATGTAGATATAAATTTGACCATGAAATAAAAAGATACATTAGTAATGTGTAACTTCGTAATGCTACTACATAATACTTATGTATCAATAGGGTACATGTAATCGCCATCTTATGGTTCATAACTTTTTTTTTGAGAAAGAGCAAATACATATTACAAGAAACATGGGCTTTGCATGTTTTGCACTGTAGTAAAATGTTTGTTGCTATATATATATATTTAAGCTTACTTTTATTTTAGTCAAAAGTAGATAAGAAATAAGATTAAAAATGAAATATTCACATCGTTTAGTGTGATCCCTTAATTTTATATTTTATCTAACTATTCTTACATTATTTATACCTTTTGAAGTGTAATTACTTCAAAGTAAATATTATAATGATGACTGATTTTTTTCTTTTATCCATTTAATTCATACTAAACATAGCAATATTGTTATTAAATTAAACTAAATATCATGCAATATTCAAGTAATAATCTTAATTTCAAGATGTATTCACAAGATGATATATCCATGCATATTATAACAAAAAAACCAGTATAAATAATTTAATAGTTGTAAATAGACAAATTTAATAAAATGAGCTGAAATTATATGATATAAAAAAGTAAACACGCATATAGTAAAAAGCTACATATTAAATCGTTTAATTTTATACACACAACATATGTAACAACCTTAAATAATCTTAACTAATGTTATCTTGGAAATATTACGCTAAAGCATATTATAAACAAAAGTAATATACATTAGCAATTATAATATTCTTATTGTCAGTTTTTATTCATTAAAAGCAGCATCATAAGCATTATTTGTTTTTATATATATTAAATCTATTCAGGGCACATATGATTTTGAAATTATCAAGGCGAAACCCTAACGACCCTCTTTTTCAACCCTCAAAGTTGACACTAATACATTTACAATATTCATGTATTAAGCTTTCGTGTAGCGGAAAGGCAGATATTTGAAAAAAAGAAGATAAAACTCTAATTTATATACATAAATTAGAGTATTAATCTGTAAACTAATCTGGAAAATTATGACTATTTGTCCTTATAAATGTTGATACATACATGAATAAACAAGGCCGAAAATACAAAAGAATACGGAGGTATGTCTCAGCCTTTTAGCTTATCTCTTGAAGCTCTAAAGTAATTCAAATCCAATCTGACAAATGCACTCAGTCTGACCCGAGCATTAAACAAAAATAATGCCCAAGTCATTCTTAGATACCAGCATGTGAAAGCTCACATCAAATGGAGTTTACTATAGTTTAGAAAACCTTTTGAAATAAAAGATATTTCACAGTACCATGTCGCCTATAAATAAGGATTGGATTTTTACCTTACGATAACACAAATACTTATGCATACATGCAGTTTGTAACACCCCACGTCCATTAATGTCACTCACAAAGGGAATGCATTAACTTCCATGGAGGTAATAAGTGAATATAGAACAGAAAAATTACAACAAGACAGATAATAAGTAGTACTTGGAAATCTAAAACTTCATTTTATTGCAGCGGAAATTAAACATGTTTATTACATCACAAAACCATTAATCAGAGTCAAGTACAATATCCATCTTCATCAAAACAAAATACATAATCCCATTACATAAATAGCCATTAAACAAAAGATAACAAGCTGGACTTTACTTCAACGGTCCAAGCTTTCCAAGAGAGAATGAGTAATCCAATCACACTCCACTAGAGCTGGGCCCAACCTGAGGACCTGGAGGGGGAAAAAGGATAGAAATGGAGGGGGTCAGACATAAAGCCTGGCGAGTATGATAATTCTAACAATACTATTATCAAAATAACTAGACTAAGGCATAAGCTGGAAGACAAGTAAATATCTATGAACTATTAGGTATGGAAGAGCAGATAAAGATAACGTTAAAGATAACGGTAAAGGCCCACCTAATTACTAACGAATGATTACTACACTGCACCGCACATTACTACACTGCACCGCACCAGTCACCCTAAAGGTTGATCCCACTTGCTTCACACAGAAACAATATACATAGCCTTACGTACCCCTAGCTGACTACATAGGTGTCGTCTGCCCCTATCTCCACTAGGTGTACCCCACTACCCACTTTCGATCGGCTCCCTACTCGTAGATACCCGTGCTGGCCCCATAGTGGCGGTGTATCACTCCCCTAAAGTGGCAACCCGATACAACTTGAGACTGCACGGCTTATACCTACACGATGCAACAACGTCTTACCTACCAGCCTAGGCCCACACACGCATATGAAACTCGTTGGACTTGCGTTGCCACCGCTCCCCGTTTTGGCCTCTTATAGTCAAACCCAGTATGGGTGTCCCGTCCTCGACTTGGGTCGAGCCCACAAAGATACGTTTGGGATACTGGTTGAAATGGGCCCCCACAAGCTACCCACCTAAGCTTGTCCACTAGTATATCCCACTTAACCCTCTTAGTCATGTTCATTTACATGTGTGTTTGGTTAAGTCTTACTAATCGTATTTCACATGCCACTAAGGGCACCCACTAGATTCCTCATGCCACCCCAGGCACCTACTTAACCCCCATGTCCCACCTTACATGTTTATCTGGTTAAGTATTTCTTAATTCATTCAGGCCATAACCTCATAAAGACCTCTCACATTAGACTGGCATTTATGGCAGCTGGATTTGCCGGGCGGGTCCGGGCAGTCTTACACCATAAAAGAGTCAAACCTCGTGTCTTTACAACTGTTATGCTTTACTTTAGACCTAGGACCTCTCACATTGGGCTTACATTTGTGACCACTGGATTTACCGGGCGGTTCCGGGCAGGTTTACGTCACAAACGAGTCCAACCTCGTGTCCTAAGCATTGATTATCACTTATAATCTTTTACCCCATCTTTAATAATTCCCTATCCAAATTATTAATTAAGTCCACTTTTATTGATGTCCATAATTGACTCAATTATGGTCATCCACTCATGGCATGCAAAATCATATCAATTATACCCCAACTTCTTATTATTAAATCCTTAATATTACCCCTACCCCACGTTTATACGTTTGCTTATTCAACGCATAATATAGGCTAGACTTGAATAGTCTAACACATAGCACAGAGATAAATTATCACAACATATAGACAATTAAAATAAATCTAATCATAATAGGGGTGAAACTTGCATAAACTACACATGTTAAGGATCAAAAGGTGTCAACTTGTTAAATGTCACAATTTACATGATATGATCATAGCCCAAATCTATACATAAACTTGCATATGGGGTTTTTAGGCAACATAATGATGGTGTGAACTAGCATAGGATATCACATATGTCATAGCATAATTCTAGATGTCACAATAAATGTCATGGCATATGTTCATAACGTTTCTAATCAATCTAACTTGCATATATGACTTGTCATATAGATCAACATAGCCCAAACATGATGATTTAATTAATATGAACTAACTAGCATAGATAGTTACATCATGGCTTTTTAACATGTATGATTCATCACAACTTAGCATAGAAACTTTCAACTTATATAACATCATCATAGCATGATTTACAACATATAGGATATCATCACCACATAACATTGAATTTATAACATACATGATAGCATAAGGTTTACAACAACATATATGACAATTCACATCATCTACTCATAATCCATTCATGACTTAACCTAATTAAAATAATAATAATCTTGTTAAGACTATCATACTCACAATTAGAGAAGAAAAGAGAGTTTTGCTTTGCTTTAGAGTTGAGTAGAATTAGGATTGATTAGCTTTTCTTCCTTCCTAGTTGGCGGCGGCTCCACTGAGTTCCATGGCGGCGGTATGACGGTAGCTATTCTATTTTTTTTATGAATTAGGGTGAGAGACTACCTAGGTATTTATAGAGTTTAGAGTTTATTTAGACCGCCAGATCAATTCAGGACTAATCCCAGCCAACCAGATTAGGTCAAAACCCTAATGGGTCATCACTCAGTCAAAAACAGGCTCAGTCAAAAACCCTAGCCGCCAGACCCAGGTCGACACCATAGTCGACCTGGGGGGGGGGGGGAGGGGGAGGGGGGGGCAGGTCGACACTAGTGTCGACCCCCCAGTCGACCTGCCTAGGCGGGAATTTTCCCCGCCCAGCCCGCTTCTGCACTTTTCTGTTTGAATTTTAAATTTCCTGCGAGCTGTTTTGAATTTTCTGAAACTTCCGATGGCCATAACTTCTTCATACGAAGTCCAATTCACGCAAACTCGAACTCTATTTCAACCAGAATTCCGAGACGAACACAATGGCGCAACCCGTTTCCTACAATTCTCATGTCTGAGATTAATTATTTTTTAATTTGTGAATATTAATATTAACAGAATTACGGGGTATTACATTCTCCCCTCCTTAAAGTATTTCGACCCCGAAATCTTCAAGTCAAGAAGAATGTATATCTTAACATCCAATCATCCATCTACTCAACCATCAAACACAGACATCCATTGTCCTTATAGACTTCTAATGCTTTCATGTTTAAATGCACAGTGTGTGTATATGCCCATATCCAATGCAAAATCAGGCGGTCCACTGATTCAGTAGACCTTCTTAATGCAAACCATGATAGTGCCATGCGTCCATTATGTATGCAAAAGTTCCTTAATGCTACATATTATCTCTACATGCGTGCACAATCATCATCCGAATGCAGCATCCATATGATAAAACAATCATCATACATCCATTTTACTAAATACAGCCATTTGTATGCAATATGAAATATGAAGTGACTGAGCCGATCTAGTGCCTAATAGTGTGTGTATATGCGTCCACGAGCAACCACTAGCAAACACTTGCATCCACTTTGCATCCATCATACATAACATGTCTCAAACACATGTTTCAACCATAGGATTATCCTAACGAGAGGATACTCTAAAGGTAAGATAAGTACAAGATAAGCGATAAAGGAGAAAATAAAGGACATACCCTCGAAAAGGAAAGGGTATCACGAACGCATCTCCTCTTCCGTCTCCCAAGTAGCGTTGCTTTCATCATCTCCCCATTGTACTTTGACTAGTTTGACCTCTCGATTTCTCAGCTTCTTGATCTCTGACCCAAGAATGCACGTAGGAGCTCGTCGAATCGTCGCATCATGCTCGATCTCCACCTCTCTAAGCAAGCTCGGCTCTACCACTTCCGCGGTCTCGTGCAAGCACTTCCTCAAATGTGACACATGGAATACGTCGTGTACACCACTAAGTCTCTTGGGCAACTCCACTCTATACGCCATCTGTCCAATCTTCTCCTTAATAGGAAACGACCCTACAAACCTTGGTGCTAACTTCCCAACGGACCCAAAGCGAACAACGTTCCGTAATGGAGACACTTTGATAAAGACCATGTCCCCAACTTCAAACTCGAGATCTGTTCTCCTCTTGTCCGCATAAGATTTCTGCCTATCTTGCACTGCTTTTATCCTCCTTCGAATCAAGTCGGTCTTCTTCGAAGTCTCCCTAATCATATCGGGCCCAAGTAAGATCTTATCCGTAGATTTCCACCAACATGTAGGTGAACGACAAGGTCGTCCATAAAGAGCTTCGAATGGTGCCATACCAATGCTAGACTGAAAGCTGTTATTATACGCGAACTCCACCTATGGAAGATGCTCTTCCCATGTACCCCCAAAGTCTAGGATACATAGCCTCAAAAGATCCTCTAGAATGCGATTCACCCTCTCGGTTTGGCCGTCCGTCTGAGGATGATATGCGGTGCTCAAACATAACTGAGTCCCTACCACCTCTTGTAAGCTTCTCCAAAATTCGCTAGTGAAAATAGGATCGCGGTCGCTCACTATGCTAGAAGGAACACCGTGCAAACGAACTATTTCTCGGACGTATACAGAAGCTAACCATGGAGCAGTCCTCTTACTCTTCACGGGAATGAAAAGGGTGCTCTTAGTAAGTCTATCTACTATAACCCAAATCCCCGTATTAACCTTCCTCGATCGCGGTAATCCATCCACAAAATCCATCGAGACACTCTCCCACTTCCATAGTGGAACCTCCAATGGGTGAAGCAGCCCACCGGGTTTCTTTTGCTCTGCTTTTACTTGTTGGAACACTAAGCATCTAGCGACATAGTCGGCCACGTCCCTCTTCATACCGGCCCAAAAGAAAACTCGCTTCATATCTTTGTACATCTTGTCCCCGCTGGGATGAATGGTCATCTTCAAACGATGTGCATCATCAAGAATAGTCTTCCTTAGGTCATCATATTTTGGTACACAAAGTCTACCGTCCCTACGTAACCAACCCTTATCATCTAGGGTATACCTACGGAGATGGCTTGATGACTCCCCTCCTTTGAGCTTTTCTACTAACTCATCCAACTGCGGGTCATCTCGCTGTGCCTCGCCAATCCGTCCCAAAAGCGTAGGTCTGACCTCCAAGGATGCTAGCAAACTGGGTACAAAGTCAATGGAAGGCTTAAAGTCAAACATAGAGCTGAACTCTGAACTTCGCTGCTCCACAAACAAAGGACTTAAGGATAACCTTTTCCTACTTAAGGCGTCCGCCACCACGTTACCCTTGCCAGGGGTATATGTTATTTCGAAATCGTAGGACGCTAAGAACTCCATCCACCTTTGCTGCCTTAAGTTCAGGTCCTTTTGAGAAAATAAGTATTTTAAATATTTGTGGTCAGTGAATAATTCGAATTTCTCGCCAAGAAGATAATGACGCCAAGACTTAAGCGCAAAAACAATAGCGGCCAACTCTAGGTCATGCGTGGGGTAATTCTTCTCATGCGCTCTCAACTGCCTTCCACCATAGGCTATTACCCTTCCCTCTTGCATTAAGACTGCGCCTAGTCCTGTCCTACAAGCGTCAGTATAAACGGTAAATGGCTTACTCCCGTCTGGCAGCACTAAGACTGGGGCTGAGGTCAAAGCTCTCTTCAAACGTTGGAACGCATCATCACAATCTACGTCCCAAGTGAAAACTAGGTTCTTCTTCGTCAAGCGTGTCAATGGAGCTGATATCTTTGCGAAGTCTTTGATAAACTTCATGTAGTAGCCAGCCAACCCCAAGAAACTTCTCACTTCGGTAGCATTTTTAGGGACCTTCCAATCTTGGATGGCCACCACCTTCGCGGGATCCACAGCTATCCCTTCCTTAGAAACCACGTGCCCTAGGAATCGTACTTCCTTCCTCCAGAAGTGACACTTAGAAAATTTAGCTTTAAGATTATGCGCTCGTAGGGTCTCCAACACTTCCCTAAGATGTAGGGCATGCTCTTCTTCATCCTTAGAAAAGATCAAGATGTCGTCTACGAAGACTACCACGAATTTGTTAAGGTACTCCCTAAACACCCTACTCATCAAATCAACAAAGTATGCGGGGGCATTTGTAAAACCGAAGGGTATCACTAGCCATTCATAGAAACCGTCCGGAGTCCTAAAGGCAGTCTTGTCTATGCTATCCTCAGCCACTCTCAACTGATGGAAACTAGTGGCTAAGTCCAACTGCGAAAACACTGAGACGCCAACTAACTGATCGAAGAGATCATCAATCCTCGGCAGTGGGTGTCTGTTTTTCTTAGTAAGCTTATTAAGTTCTCTATAGTCCACACAAAGTCTAAGGGACCCATCCGCCTTCGTGGCAAATACTACTGGAGCAACCCACTCCAATATACTTCGTCTTATGAACCCCTTCTCAAGCAACTCCTTCACTTGCTTATTGAGTTCCCTCCTTTCACGTGGAGCCATGTGGCGCACTGGCAAAGATACTGGTTTTGCATTATCCACAAGATATATTCGAAAATCTATCTCCCGCTTCGGAGGCAAACCCTTCACCTCCTCAAACACATCCGAATATTCTCGGACCACTCTAACAAATTGTAGATTTTCCTCAGACGCGTCAAGCGATTCTAAATAACTTAGCATAACAGAATTTATGGGACTACAAAAGATTTCGAGAGCGTTGCCAAGGCGAGTCACGAGCCTAACTACTCTCCTTTCACAATCAAGAACGACCCCATTTCTGGATAACCAATCCATTCCTAAAATTAGCCCATAGCCCGTGAAGCCCAACACATAAGCATCACATCTAAATTCAACGCTAAGTTTAGAAATTTTCAAATCCAAACACATCGTTGACAAATAAGCTGAGCCTCCAATTGGATTCGAAACAAGTAAGGGATCCTCTACTAAACTGGTGTTTAAGTGCAGTGATTCAACTAATGATGTAGAGATAAACGAATGCGATGCGCCCGAATCGAATAAGGTACGGACAGGATGATCAAACAGAAAAACTAAGCTTTCAACAGAAATGGTTCTACCTCGTTCTTGCAGCGGTGGGACCGTGAGAGCCTGAACTTGTCCCTTGCCTGCCCTGGTGCCATAAGAGCCTGCACCTGTCCTCCTGAGGTAGCTCCTGCCCTTCTG
Organism: Allium sativum; assembly: GCA_030737875.1. Classification (NCBI taxonomy): domain Eukaryota; kingdom Viridiplantae; phylum Streptophyta; class Magnoliopsida; order Asparagales; family Amaryllidaceae; genus Allium; species Allium sativum. The sequence goes on from CM060922.1 coordinate 98,679,796, forward strand.
CCCCTTCTTTGGGCAGTCCTTCACTAGATGTCCCGCTTCACCACAGTGGAAACAACCAGTCTTCTTTTTCTTTCGGCAATCCTTGCTGAGATGGCCTGGTGTCCCACAATTAAAGCATTCCTTCTTTCCCTTGCTGTTATTGTCTTTACCACCCTTCTTGTTTTGCTGTTGTGGTTTCTTCTGATCCCCTTTCTTCTCGGGTTCCTTATCAGCTTTAGCGCCTTTCTCCTCGTGCATGAGTGCCATGTCTACAAGCTTCTCAAAGGTGGCCCCCATAGGGATGTGGGTCATAGCCAACTCTTGCAACGGTTCATTCAGTCCATTAACGAACCTCAGTGCCTTCTTCTCCGGCGTGTTCACTAAGTCCAAGCCAAACCTTGCTAACTGATTAAATTTCTTGACATACTCTTTCACTGATGAGCTTCCTTGCTTCAATGTCAAGAACTTTTCCATATATAGATTCTCTTCTGCCCTTGAGAGAAACTTCGCCTCAAACCTACGTCTGAAATCCGCCCAAGAATCAACAGGACGCTCCCCATTAGTGACCTCCCACCAGAACGAGGCCTCTCTCTTCATCAACCAAGCTGCTAATTTAACTCTCCTTCCTTCTTCCACTTCAAAGATTTCTAGCAATTCTTCCACCTCCCTAAGCCAATCCCTAGCTTACACGAACGTTTCTGACCCTTGAAAGGGTTTTCCACCCATAGCCTTAAATTCCTTGCACGTCTTTGCAAAAGTATCTACGCGAGGAGGAGGAGGAACGGGTGCAACTGGTGGTGGAGGAACATTAGCTGGACCTGCGGCGGCCCTAGCCTCTAATAACCTCCTATACCATCCTGGTATCGTTACACCGTCAGGTATGTTAAGATCTTCAGCCATGCTGAAACGAAAAAGGAAAGATTCAAAATGGAGAATTCGTAAGATAAAGATATATGGCTAATGGGGATTATGTTTTTCTTAAATTACTCATTAAAACATGTTTTTGAAAGCACTTCTTTAAAAAATACTTTAGAAAAATAGTTTTTCTAAAAATTTTATCTGTTCTGGTAACCTTAAGCTCTGATACCACGTGTAACACCCCACGTCCATTAATGGCACTCACAAAGGGAATGCATTAACTTCCATGGAGGTTATAAGTGAATATAGAACAGAAAAATTACAACAAGACAAATAAAAAGTAGTACTTGGAAATCTAAAACTTCATTTTATTGCAGCAGAAATTAAACATGTTTATTACATCACAAAACCATTAATCAGAGTCAAGTACAATATCCATCTTCATCAAAACAAAATACATAATCCCATTACATAAATAGCTATTAAACAAAAGATAACAAGCTGGACTTTACTTCAACGGTCCAAGCTTTCCAAGAGAGAATGAGCAATCCAATCACACTCCACTAGAGCTGGGCCCAACCTGAGGACCTGAAGGGGGAAAAAGGATAGAAATGGAGGGGGTCAGACATAAAGTCTGGCGAGTATGATAATTCTAACAATACTATTATCAAAATAACTAGACTAAGGCATAAGCTGGAAGACAAGTAAATGTCTATGAACTATTAGGTATGGAAGAGCAGATAAAGATAACGTTTAAGATAACGTCAAAGATAACGGTAAAGGCCCACCTCATTACTAACGAATGATTACTACACTGCACCGCACATTACTACACTGCACCGCACCAGTCACCCTAAAGGTTGATCCCACTTGCTTCACACAGAAACAATATACATAGCCTTACGTACCCCTAGCTGAGTACATAGGTGTTGTCTGCCCCTATCTCCACTAGGTTTACCCCACTACCCACTTTCGATCGGCTCCCAACTCGTAGATACCTGTGCTAGCCCCATAGTGGGGGTGTATCACTCCCCTAAAGTGGCAACCCGATACAACTTGAGAATGCACGGCTTATACCTACACGATGCAACAACGTCTTACCTACCAGCCCGGGCCCACACACGCATATGAAACCCGTTGGACTTGCGTTGCCACCGCTCCCCGTTTTGGCCTCTTATAGTCAAACCCAGTATGCGTGTCCCGTCCTCGACTTGGGTTGAGCCCACAAAGATACGTTTGGGATACTGGTTGAAATGGGCCCCCACAAGCTACCCACCTAAGCTTGTCCACTAGTATATCGCACTTAACCCTCTTAGTCATGTTCATTTACATGTGTGTTTGGTTAATTCTTACTAATCATATTTCACATGCCACTAAGGGCACCCACTAGATTCCTCATGCCACCCAAGGCACCTACTTAACCCCCATGTCCCACCTTACATGTTTATCTGGTTAAGTATTTCTTAATTCATTCAGGCCATAACCTCATAAAGACCTCTCACATTAGACTGGCATTTATGACAGCTGGATTTGCCGGGCCGGTCCGGGCAGTCTTACACCATAAAAGAGTCTAACCTCGTGTCTTTACAACTGTTATGCTTTAGTTTAGACCTAGGACCACTCACATTGGGATAACATTTGTGACCACTGGATTTGTCGGGCGGTTCCGGGCAGGTTTACATCACAAACGAGTCCAACCTCGTGTCCTAAGCATTGATTATCACTTATAATCTTTTACCCCAGCTTTAATAATTCCCTATCCAAATTATTAATTAAGTCCACTTTTATTGATGTCCATAATTGACTCAATTATGGTCATCCACTCATGGCATGCAAAATCATATCAATTGCACCCCAACTTCTTATTATTAAATCCTTAATATTACCCCTACCCCACATTTATACGTTTGCTTATTCAACGCATAATATAGGCTAGCTTGAATAGTTTAACACATAGCACAAAGATAAATTATCACAACATATAGACAATTAAAATAAATCTAATCATAATAGGGGTGAAACTTGCATAAAGTACACATGTTAAGGATCAAAAGGTGTCAACTTGTTAAATGTCACAATTTACATGATATGATCATAGCCCAAATCTATACATAAACTTGCATATGGGGTTTTTAGGCAACATAATTATGGTGTGAACTAGCATAGGATATCACATATGTCATAGCATAATTCTAGATGCCATAATAGATGTCATGGCATATGTTCATAACGTTTCTAATCAATCTAACTTGCATATGTGACTTGTCATATAGATCAACATAGCCCAAACATGATGATTTAATTAGTATGAACTAACTAGCGTAGATAGTAACATCATGGCTTTTTAACATGTATGATTTATCACAACTTAGCATAGAAACTTTCAACATACATAACATCATCATAGCATGATTTACAACATATAGGATATCATCACCACATAGCATTGAATTTATAACATACATGATAGCATAAGGTTTATAATAACACATATGACAATTCACATCATCTACTCATAATCCATTCATGACTTAACCTAATTAAAATAATAATAATCTTGTTAAGACTATCATACTCACAATTAGAGAAGAAAAGAGAGCTTTGCTTTGCTTTAGAGTTGAGTAGAATTAGGATTGATTAGCTTTTCTTCCTTCCTAGTTGGTGGCGGCTCCACTGAGTTCCATGGCGGCGATATGACGGTAGCTATTCTATTTTTCTTATGAATTAGGGTGAGAGACTACCTAGGTATTTATAGAGTTTAGAGTTTATTTAGACCGTCAGATCAATTCAGGACTAATCCCAGCCAACCAGATTAGGTCAAAACCCTAATGGGTCATCACTCAGTCAAAAACAGGCTCGGTCAAAAACCCTAGCCGTCAGACCTAGGTTGACACCCAGGTCGATACCATAGTCGACCTGGGGGGGAGGGGCAGGTCGACACTAGTGTCGACCCCCCAGTCGACCTGCGTGGGCGGGAATTTTTCCCGCCCAGCCCGCTTCTGCACTTTTCTGTTTGAATTTTAAATTTCCTGCGAGCTGTTTTGAATTTTCTGAAACTTCCGATGGTCATAGCTTCTTCATACGAAGTCCAATTCGTGCAAACTCGGACTCTATTTCAACCAAAATTCCGAGACGAACACAATGGCGCAACCCGTTTCCCATAATTCTCATGTCTTAGATTAATTATTCTTTAATTTGTGAATATTAATATTAACAGAATTACGGGGTGTTATGCAATTCCAAACTAACTTGTGCACAATATATTATGTAAACACACAACATCATTATCCGCAATATATGAAAATTTAGCATCGGAACCTCATTTTAAAGCATGATACAAATGGAAGTCTAAATAACCATAAATGAGAAAAAATTATTAATACTCAAAAGAAAGATATAATAGTGTTTGTTCCAATGATTAAGCAGATGTAACAGACAACAAAGATGTATGATATTTAATCAACAAAAGGAATTTAAAAAACAATGTTTGTAGAATATTGATGATATCTTCTTGTTTCTTATAACCGAGACACTACTTTAGATGCTGGAATGATGAAAATTTGAGCACTAAAATTGTGTGGATATATAAAAGGGGCTTAAATCCATTAGATTTGAGGAGACGACAATTTCATGTTCCAGTTGAACCTAAATATGACCATGTTGTAATTGAAAAACATAATTAAGAGGCTGTGATTAATAAAAGAAAATAATTAATTAAGTAGAGTAGAACTGATGATGTGCATGTTCATGTTTAATAAGGAATAAATAAGGAATAACAATTAATTTACATCCATGTACATGTTTAATATGGCTTCAATTAAATGACAAAAGAAAATAATAAGCATAATAAAAGAGTGTACTTGGCATCCAAATGATGGATTTTAGTAACTCGTTAACAATAAGAGACATAACTGCTAAATCTTCTTAGTGCAATATTATTAAGACACAATAAACAAGTACAGTTAATGACTGCACCGAATAGCAGCACCGAAAACATATTTCATTGCTAAAAGTTTTAATAATTTACCTCTCCTTGATTTTGCTCCATTTTAATTATTGATGCTTCAAGTTACTATCTTCTACTGATGGAGGAACTTGAATATATATACATATACATATATATATATGTGTGTGTGTGTGTGTGTGTGTGTGTGTGTGTGGGTGTATGTGTGTGTGTGCGTGAATGATCAGAACATCATATACGAATAAATGCAATAGGTGAGTAATGAGGTACGTTAATAAATAATGTAACGAATTTTTCATCTGATCACCAATTTTCTATTGCAACTTTGAACAGGCAACAACTGTTCTTTTTTCATGATAAAATCTATGTTACACACGTATTATTAATAAAGGATTCTTATATGATACAATATTCTGATTATATGGTAATTATATTATTATATTGTTATATAACTATGTTTTAACACAATCACTAATAAAGGATTTGTATATCATACCAAAATACCATCACAATCCTTTTTTATATTAATGTCATCCCCATCATCGATATCTATATCATCAAGTAGTGACTCATCTATCGGTTTGCTAGTTGGCTCATCCTTCTATCATACATTTCCAACTCATAAAAACCTCTAGGAGATGCTTTTAGCACAACATACCAATCTGAAGAACTACATTCTCTATAAAAGAACACTTGTACGGCTTGCATTGCCAAGGTGAAAGGATCCCTAGCAAATTGATTTGGAATTGATGTAAATTGACTAACGTAAACCCATCTTCAACCTTAACTCCATGATCAATATTTTCCCAATCACACTTAAACAAAGTAATTTGAAGCTGACGATAGTCTAACAACAAAATCTCACTCAAAACACCATGATATATCACTTTCTCAATGGATCCATCTAAGCGAACAATATTTGCCTCAATGGAAACACCACCATTTTGTGTAGATTTGTCATTGTTTCTAGTATGAAAATGACGACCATTAATTATATAGCCAGTATAAGATATAACTTGATGGCGAGGTCCATGTGAAAGACAAATCAATAGTTCGCTAACAACATATGTTTTTCTATCATCATTAACCTGGAAAAGCATAAGATTATATAACGACTAATTACAATAACATATACTTCTATGTCGAACTTATCCATCTAAGATGTATAAAATTAATAACCTTATTTCTAAACCAATGACTAAAAGTCTCTGAATGCTGCTTTGAAAGTTCCAAATCATCTCGCGAAAGATGGAGATGTAAACGTTTTAGCTCTTCGTTGTGCATCCTATATATGTAAACATACAAGTCAAAATATTCCACACAAAATAACTAAACTTAACTAATGCTTATTTTATATAAGGCTCCACTTTCTCGGTATTAAACAATACATACCGATGAGCAGCATCAATCACCTCCTTAACTACGATAGGTTTTCCTTTGGAAATAGGGCACCCCTCGAGTATGGAATCACTTTGTTACACTTCATTCCTATTTTTCCTTTGTCCGACTTCTAATGCACCATCAATATATTCAGCATAATATTTCATGCATTCATCAGTAGAATAACGCTTAGCTATGCACCCTTCTGGCCGTGCTTGATTTTTAACATACCCCTTCAGTGTTCTCATGTACCTATAACGAATATTCATAAGCACATGTATTATTAACTACTGTAAGTACTAGTACCAAATTTTACCTCTCAAATGGATACATCCGCCTATACTGTACTGGTCCGCAAATTCTTGCTTCCCTAGCTAAATGTATTATCAAGTGAATTATGATATCAAAAAAAAAGGTGGAAAATATCTCTCAAGATCGCATAGTATTAATGCGACCTGATTCTCGATGCATTCTAATTTATATTTATCAAGCACTCTTTGGCAAATGTCATTGTAAAAAGAACATAGTCATAGTAATGCATTCCTTGTCCCCTTAGGTAGAAATCCTTTTAGTGATACAGACAACAATTGTTGCATCATCACATGATAATCATAGGACTTCAAACTTGAAATTTTGTTTTCTTTTGCAAAATATTTTCCAATATTTGACCTATATCAATTAGGTACTTTCAAATTCCTCATTCTATTGTAAAATATCTCCTTTTCTGGATCAGTTATGGTGTAGGGAGCAGTCGGAAGTAGTGCTTCGCTTCCCATGTCTATAGGATGTAACTTTTTCCTAATACCCAGCACTGTTAGATCTTTAGGTGAGTTAATGCCATCTTTTTATTTCTCTTTAATATCAAGTAGCGTACCAAGAACACTTTCACCAATATTTTTTTCAACATGCATTACATCTAGATTGTGACGCAAAGGAAGTACCTAAGAAAATATAGACTATACATAATTAACAATAAAGTATTGATTATGTAATAGAAAAAGAAGAAATTATGTTTCTATTTAAGTTTTACCTGCCAATAAGACAAATCAAAGAAAATAGACTTCTTTTTCCATATTTGACTTCCCCTTTTCTTCTCATCTACCCTTTTTTCCTTGTTTCTTTTTCTTCCTCCTTTGATTTTTTTCCCTAATCATTGCAAATATCTTTAACGATATCAAAGACTTGATCATCAGTTTGTATTGGAGGCCTTCGTCTTTTCTCTATGGTTCCATTAAATAAGCTTTTTCGTTGGCGATATTCATGATTAGGATCAAGGAATCGCATACGACTTAAATATGCACACTTCTTACTAAATGGTAACCATATTGAGCATGTATTAACACCACAAATAGGACAAACCCTCTTACCCTTTACGGTGCAACCTGATAAATTTCCATAAGCTGGAAAATCACTTATCGTCCACATTAGAATTGCACTTGATCTAAATTCATTGCGAGTGTATGCATCATATGCCTTCACCTCTTTATTCCATAATTTCTTCAATTCATCAATAAGTAGTTGTAGATACACATCAATATCATTCCCTGGTTGTCGCAGCCTAGGAATTAATAAAGATAGCATCATATTATCTTTGTGCACACAAAGTTACAGAGCAAAGTTGTACTCAACAAGAAATACTGGCAACAACTATATTTACTGTTCCAATCCCCAAAAGGATTAAAGCCATCACTTGCAAGACTAAGCCTTCAATTTTGTGGATCGTATGCAAAGGAAGGATATGTCCTATCAATTGTAGCCCACTGAGAAGAATCTACTGGATGACGTATGTTACCATCTTCACTCTTATGATTGTTATGCCATCTTAATTGCTCTGATGTTTCTGCGGACATAAACATTCTTTTTAGTCTTGGTATTATTGGAAAGTACTTTAAGACTTTTGCAGCTACTTTGGCTTGCTTTCCATCTTCCTTTGTCTTGTTTTTTTTCTAACGTGATTTTCCACATTTTGGACAAGAACCACTATGTGCGAGCTCTTTCCTAAAAAACAACAATCATTTACATATGCATGTATTTATCTATTGCCTAAACCAAATGATTTCAGCAGCTTCTTTTGTTGGATACGTTGAATCAGGAAGTGTGTTTTCCATAGGCAGCATATCTTTTAGAAGTTTAAGAAGTTCCGTAAATGTTGTGTCAGATATACCATTTCGAGCTTTGTGCTTGTAAAGAAGTATTGTAGTCGACAACTTTGTGTAGCTTGCACAACCAGGGTACAAAGGAATTCGAAATTGTCTATAATCTCCTTATTCTCCACTCCATGTCTTACGTCAGACTCCACTCCATGTCTTACATTAGACTCCACCCCATGTTCTACGTTAGCATGATCTTCCATCTTGTCATCATATACTTCTGTATCTAAATACATTCTATATGTATTTGTCACTTCTTCTCCTTCACTTTCTGAAGGGCGTGCCTCCTCGTGAAAAATACATACATCATACATCGAGTCAATTCTAAAACAAACCAAATGAGATACAACATCTCTTAGCGATTGGCGAATAAGATTCCTACATTTTATACAAGGGCAAATTATTTTTTTCTGGATTTCCCTTCCATTCTGCATGGTCATATACAAGCTTCCGAACAACTTTCTTGTACTCTTTGTTCGAAAATAAAATAGAAGAAACAAGATTGAAGAGAAGTTTTATTATTGATGAATTGCATTTGTAAGATGATACAAACTATATATAGATGACCTCTATTTATAATACAAGAAATAAATACAAACAGGCTTGAATAATGGAAATGTGACCGTTGTATTGTTATAATAGGCATGTGACCGTTGCTATGTTATAATGATAATGTGTCCGTTGCAGTGTTGTAATAGGCATGTGACCGTTGCTTTCCCATTATTTCGTTACTCTTCAGACATTCTATGACATGTAAAGAGATCAATAATCAACCCTAATAGTGACACCTATAAAATCGAAAATCAAAACTGACAAAACCTTGGTTGATGGATCCATCTTTTGTCCATATTGATAATCCTCTAATGTCGGAACCTAACGAAAAGATGGTCGACAGATAAGATTCCTACATTCTGAAGGGTAGCAGCAGCCTTGTGGTGCTACCACGCAGCAGCCTTGGTGGTGCTGCCTCGCAGCACAATGTAATTTGCTGGAGCCTCTCAGTGCTGCCTGCAATGGCTTGTGTTACTGCCTTATAGGCAATTCAATGCCTTCTCGGTAAATATTTGCATCCTCATACAAAAATTATTTTTGAAAATTGGATAATTATATATGCAAATACAGAAAAATATTAGATAAATTTTACATCCATTAATGGTCGGTTAGTCAAGTTAAATGAACAACAAATTTTGGTTTGACATGTGTTTCATTCAATCTCATTAATGACAAAAGTGTGAAAAATTAAATAAAATGGATTATAATAAATAGTTTTAACATCTACTTCTCGGATGGATGGATGTTGGTGAGTTTTTTTTTTTTTCAAATATCCATTAACACCATTTGATCTAACAAACTACCCATGCATGCACATATTTAATTAGTCCCTATAATTTCTATTGCAATTTGTAACTTAATCAGACCATAGTTAAATCTTTTAGCTAAAAGATTGCAAAGTGAAAAAATGGATGTTTCAACAAAATAGAATGAACCAAATGCAGGCTATACAATATTTGACTCGACAAGGAACAAGAAAAAAGGAAATCATACATATATTAAAAAAATATAACAGCATTACAAAAATAACGGAATGTGTTTCATATGCTACTCAGTTTTCTGTTAGTTGTGCTCCGTGTAATAGGGATCATGAATGTAGATAACCCTCCTAGTATGTGATATAAAAATGTTTGTTATGTGTTAATTAATAACTAATGGAACAAATATTTTAAATTAACACTTTTCAGTGCATTTTGTTATGAATGACAAAAAAATTATAAACTCGCACCACTTCCAGTTATGATAACATATGAAAAACACTGAAACATATCACTTAGTTGAAAGAAATGACAAATTTACTGTAACAAATTTACTATAAGAATGTAATTAAATAACGAAATTAAAGCATGGAATTTACTGTAAAAAAATTACCGTAAGAATGGAAAAAATGGTAAATGACATTTTATAAAATAAGAATGGAATTAAAGCACATATGCAACAAATGTCTTAACAACCAAAACTTAATGCACAAATTTACTGTAAGAAATTATTTAGTTGAAAGAAATGGTTTTATAATTAAGGTAACATACTGGTAAAACTAAAAATTCCAATATTCATCAACTTGGGTGGCGATGAACTGCAGTTGTCAACTAAGATGGCACATTAAGATAATATATCTCCCAAGGAAACATTAAAGATATAAATACCTCATTTTCTACTGTAAGGGTTACTACTAATCACACCGGTTTCCATTTGCGTGTTTTTTAAACATTCATAATGGTATTACAGCAAAAGGGTTGGCAACGAAAAGGGAACAAGGTAGTTCATTGTCAAACTGAAGGTGCGTATCTACATTCATGCGTGTATAAATGGACAACAGCCAAATGTCAAGAGTCATGACCAGCAAAACATGGCACAACCAAATACATATACTAAGCCTAATAACAAGTATTCCAAACCGAAAATCAGTTTGGCAACCAAATGATGGGAATGCAGCAATGAACATAGCCCACAACAAATTATATTCAGTGAAAATAATGTAACATATTAATTTGAAATATATATATATATGGTTGTAAAATAGTATTAAATCCTTAATTGGTAAAATAAGTACAAGTCTTACATTGAATTTATAAAATATATTTAGAAAAGTTAGAATTTAAAAGATAGTGTATATATATATATATGCTTATAGTTGAAAACAATTACAACATAGTTATGAAATAGTTATAAGGTTCGAATAGTCAAGATAGTTTAAAATTATTTACTATAAGTAGTTTGTTAAAGAGGAAAATTTGATTTTACAAAATATAGATTTATTTTAACTATGTGATCTAGTCCGATCCAATTCATATCCCAAAAGTTCCACTTTATATCAACTTGGGGGGCGACGAACTGTAGATGTCATTGTGAGAAGATTGGCAGGTTTAATCTTGTGGAACATCTTTTTTTTATTTTGAGAATTTTTGAAAAATATCGGATTGTTAATGATTTTCATGCACATCATTTTCGCTTGCTAAACCATGATCATTTTCTTTTGGTGAACTATTTTTAAGACCTTAGTAACTTCAAAAGCCAAAAGCCAAAAGCAGTAGGCTATATATTCATACATGAAGGAACGACAATATGCAAATTAAATTGTTTTAAAGTTTGAAACTGTTGTTAGTCCCGAATGGATATATTAGCTTGTCCTAAAACAACTATTTATATCGTGTTATACAAGCATACACTTACATAGGATGGCATTATTCATATATACTTCAACTATGGCAAGGTTCATACTGAATTTTATATATGATGTGCATAAAAGTAGAGTAAAAACACAATTAGTTTCTCTGTTAAAAGCACACTACATCGTCCAGGGAAGATGTAGTTGTTCTTGAAACTTGACTGGTCGAGACGCGTGTACAATAATAGATAACACATAACCAATGATCGATGAGTGTACATTTAACAATACAATCATATTTATAAATCTATTTATATATATAATTACGCGAAAAAGTTATCTCAACCGCTATATATATAAACACATTAGGGTTATATGCGTGAATAAGATGTCATTGAGTACAGTAACCAAATTTCAATACAATTTTCCAGTACACACAGATATCACTTGCAGACAATGTCTGAAACACACAAGAATTACAAACAAAAAAGAGAAGAAATCATGCCTATTCGCTCTTTAATGATTTCGATCCCTGAATTCCACCGATTTGACCTTCGACTTCGTAGGCAAGCGTCTCGGATGGATTGGAGAACGATCTGGAGAACAATCCAACCGACGATTAGTTTTTCCGTACAACAATCGAACCCAAATTGGAACTACAAATAAAATAAAGTAGAAATCATACCTATTCGCAGTGGATTAGAACTACAATCGAAGGAAGGACTGAGATTAACTGAATACTGGATTTGCCCTAGATTTTTGTTCGAAGACGATTTCGTTTGCCCTACTTGTAGGGAGAATGATTGAGAAAATTAGCCGTTTGCAAAACGAGTTATGGAGAATACGTGGAGGTATTAAATGTTGCTTCAGAATTAGCCGTTTGCCCAATTTTGCACCAATCGGTTGTGTATACCAATCTTTTTTCAAACATTGCTTGAAAATTGCTTGTATATAAAAAATTAGTTATTAATTTAAATTTATAATAGACAAATTATTATCCTATTAAATAAATTTGCTGCTGGAGTTTGATATCCAACAAAAATGCTAACAGCTATAGATATAATTAGTATGTTTTCAATTTTGATTTTTTTCTATAATATGTTGGTTTTAACGAGATTTTTCAATTTTAAATATAAATTACATACTAACAACTACGGTGCCAACAAAGATAAATGTTACTGTTTTGAAAAGTACTAATTAATGGATGTAGCTATTTATGTTTTCAAGAGCAATCAAGGCAAAGTTTGAAAGAGATCTGCATTTGTCTGGTACTTGGATTGATGCATCTAAATAGTTTATTGTTAGACTTAAAGATCTCAAAAGACCCAGAAGCTAAAAGAAAAAAAATCATTAGAAGTGAATTTATTTATACTTTTGATGATTTTGCACAAAAATTGGATAAGAACTTAGGAGAAAACACGCTTTTCATGTTAAAGAAATTCTTGATGTCAGATGTCTGGAAATTATGTCGATAAATAAATAATATTAAGATTGTTATATAACTGAATTATTGCTACCAAAAAGTTATATTTATCCTCGATTTCATTCTCATTATTTATTAGTAGAATAAATTAATTAGATGTTATAAAATAAAACAGAACATATAATAAAAGAGAAGCCATTAGAGAGATAGAAGAGATAAGAAAAGACTTTTATTTCTATTGATTCAGGCGTTTATAATTTGTATTACATTGGATCCTTTATATATAGGCTTTGGAGCTGATGTTAAACTTATTCTAATAATGTAGGACTAAATAGAATATTACAAAAGCATATTCACTCCTATATATTACAACAGTCCCCCTTGAATATGCGTCTTCAAAATCTTGAATGCTTTGCTAACTTGAAGTTGTCCCTTTAAAAACATATATGATGATTGCTCCCCCTTATAATTATCTTGCTTGTATATATCCGTTCAGTCGATACAACTATTTTCTGTTACCTTCAAAACTTTATCAGGAAAACCCAATGGGAAAAACCTTGAACGAGAAAATGAGTACAATGCCTGACATTATGATATCATATATGTACTATACTATTAAAGCTGAGTTAGAAATCCTTGATTCCCGACCCTCCTCCAATATCCCCCCGTAAGGCATTGACACGTGTATTTTGAAGTTAAATCGGCTTTCCTTTTGCTTGTGAGAAAAAATTCTATTAGCTTTCTTTTCATCATCCTGCTGGCTAACCCTAATTGGAATTTATTGTCTACTGGCCATCGCGATTATGTCCTCTGCTGCAGCACTTTTACCATTCTTCCCAACACATGAAAATTCATCTCTCTCTCTCTATGTAACAACCCTGAATTTTGGGGTAAACTTAATAATTTATTTTAAGTTATTTTAATGAGTTTTGATATTTAAAATAATTTATTTTAAATAAAAGGATTACGTTTTCCTTTGTATTATAAAAAGATTTAAGTAGTATCAATTATTACGGTAAATTATTATATGTAGTGGGAAAAATACAAGGTATTATTTTTGTTGCATTAAAAGTTTACAAAACAAAATATTCATGACACACAAAGTTTACATTTTTGTGAAATTAGTTTGACACAATACCACAATTGAGAATTAAACAATAAATCTAAATTAGAATGTATTTATTTGGAATCTAAAATATGCAATTGTTTAATAATGAAACAAATTTAGCAATGAGAACTAAATGGTTGTTATTGTAAGTATTATTTGTGTATTAACAAGATTTATATTATTCAAATTTAGATCCATTCTTTAATTTTACATAAATGTGCATGCATTCATTTATCTCTTCCACATTTTAAAACATGGTTGCCTCCTTTTACCACTTTGTTCTCCAACCTTTTTAGTCAAATTAACAAAACATATGCTACATTTAAATGCATGCACCTACAAGTCTCTCTCTCCCATTTATATTTACTTTTGAAATTTGAACAAAAATGATAATGCTACATTTGCAGGATTTATGATCAATAAATGTTGATTTAAATGAAAAAAAAGGCAAAAATATTCCGAATATATTAAGAAACAAGATATTAATTTATCCCTGCTGTATTTAGACATGGTATCTTTTTCTTAACCTACTATGCATCCAAATAAAAAGTTGCATTTAAATGTACCTTTTTTTTATTACATTGAAAAGATTGAAAGAAAAGTGTGATTTGTTTATAATAAAAGGACCAAATTGTTTTAAATAACTTACATAAGGGGGTTAAATTAATAGAATTAAAACATAATAGGATACATAAGGATTAAACAACAATTTGCAAATGTCTATATAATATCTCTTAGAACCAACCCCCCACCCCTAATGAAACCTAGCCTCCTTCTTCATAGGATCACGGCGGCTCTCCTTCACCTCCATAGAACTAATGAATTAGCAAGGTGAGAATTCCTAATTATAAAATTAAATTTTAATTAATTTCTCATTCATAAATCATTTTTATGTATGTTATTATGTCTGAATTGCGGTGTTATGATTTTTCATTGATGTTTGGGATGGTTTGAATTATAGTCTGAAATCGTAATGGGTTCATATGTATGGATGTTGACTTAAATCTTTCTAGTTATTGAATCATACTTATACCTTCTTAGATTTTTATTGGAAATGAAAATAAGAATATGGACAATATAAAAAGATTTGGTTTATATTGAAAGTTGAAAGGAAAGATTTAGAATGTCAAAAGATGGGATTTTGGTCAATGCATTTTTATTGCATTTTTTATATGAATAAAAAGATTGGGATTTTTATTGCACTTTCATATAGATAAAAGAGGTTAGAATTTTATTTGCACTTCAATGCAAATTTTGATGACAATAAAAAGATGGGATTTTTATACGATAAAAGATTGGATCTTCAATGCGATAAAAGATTGGATTATTGTTGACATTAAAAGATTAGATTTTCCCTTTTTTTTTCATTGCATCTTAATGACATTGGCGATATATTATAAAAGATGAATTTTAAAGTTTCAACTTTTTGATTCATTTTGTTATAAAACATGAAATGCAACTTTTTAATTTATTTTGTTAATTAAAATATTATCATTTATATGATAGAGGAATAGAAAAAGTTGTTCCTTTATGAAACATGTGTTGATTCATTAAAAATAGTGTCACTTAACATTGTCAGCAAAAAAAAAAAAAAAAAAAAAGGCAAAAAAAGAAGTTAGGACATGTTTAGTGAAAAAAATACATTATTTAGAATAATATCATATTAGTTGAGAATGCATTCATTTTATTAAATGTGTCATTTTGAGAATGCATTCATTTTATTAAATGTATCATTTTGAGAATGCATTCATTTTATTAAATGTGTCATTTTGAGAATGCATTCATTTTATTTAATGTGTCATTTTGAGAATGCATTCATTTTATTTAACGTGTCGATTTGAGTATGCATTAATAAAATTCAACACATGTCATCTTTATTGAGATTAGAAATATAAAATAAATAAAAAATGTCATGTATGTCAAAATAAATATCATTTATGATCATCTAGGATTGCCACAATAAAAGGTCATTTATGTCAAAGATAAAAGTGTCATTTTAGTTAGTAATGTCACCTAAGAATAAAATAGACATTTTAGTTAAAATTGTCATTTTAGACAAGAATGTCATGTTAGAAGATAAGGTCATTTTAGTTAGATATGTCACATACATTAGTATAATGGATATTTCATTTGTTGAGGATAATGTCTTGTGAGAACTCTTTCTCACTAAATCTTTATTTTCAGTAATTATTTATTTTCATAAATAAATATATTTAATTGTATGTAATGAAATGTTTGTGGTTTATTTCTATGTTATGCATGATTGTTGTGTATATATGTTTGGTCGTGATGCGATGTTTAAAATCTGAGAATTTGTAACATACCAATTAATGTTATTTTATTATGTATGATAATTCAAATATGTAACACTGCCATATACAAGTTGCCTGACTTGTATATGTTGATTGGGCTGATATTTTCACACATTGCCCAAGTGCACAAATAATCTATTGTTATTTGAATTGTGTTGTGAAAAGTTATTGTATGTTGTCAATTGAATGTATAGTGTTTGAATGTCAATTACATGAATAAATGAATGTTATTTGGATGTTGTGATTGGAATGTAATTTGGGTAATAAAAGGGTGTTTGTCATTATTTTGCAAATGCGTTGTTTGAAATCCATTAATTAATGGTACTGATGTGGGTCTCATTCCAATGAAGGATTTTTTGAAAGTTTTCAAATACGATTTTACGTTAAAGAATTAATTTTGTTTTTAATAACACTAATATCATTTAATGTGAATGAAGCTGACTGAGTAGGCTCGCGCTATGTTTACGAGAATGGTTATTACCATGAATTTCATTTATTATGTAATAAATGATGAAGGATTAGAATTTGAAATTTAACATTTTAAAATTTTATTTTAATGGTTATTATAATAAAATGAATATTGCTTAACCCGAGGTTAATGCAGTAATAAATGATTAATCAATATTGAAGATTTGAAATTCAAAAATTTTACATTTTGAAAATGCTATTATAATATTATTATAGGGACAAATACTGTATTAAATGATTAATTAATATTAAGAGTTTGTGAGTTTGTCATTCAAGAATTATTATACTGTTATTATAATATGAAAGGTTTCAATTTAAGAATAAATGGTACTTTAAGAATAATGAAGATTTTTAAAGGGATATTTTGAAATAAATGATATTTTAAAAACCAAAGTACTTTCAAAAAAAAATATTTCAAAATATTATTTTCAGTAGGATAATTATAATTATAGATTATAATTGTACTTGGACATGAAATTAGGTTACACTAGTGGTATAAGCCTGCCCGGACCCAACCGGCATATCCAGTAGCCACTTAGGTCAAACCTAATGTGAGAGGTCCAAGTGCGCAAATACGAATTGGGCCAAGACACGAGGTTAAGCCCAACTTGTGGAATAAGTCTGCCCGGAACCGACCGGCACATCCAGCATCCACAAGTCATAGGCTTAATGTGAGAGGTCTAACCCATTATAAAATATAAATAGATAAGAAAATGAGTTGGGCTATTTAATCTGTTTTAAAAAAAGCAACGCATTTTAAAAACCCGAACGAGTTTATCGATTTATTTTATCCATTTTATAATGAATATTAAAAGAGAAATTTCAAAATTAATATTTTGGAAAATAATATTATTATAAAGGATAACCTATAGAATAATCAATTTTTAGATTATAGTTGGAATAAAAGTTGGAATCGTCTTGGAAACGAATTTATAAACGTTTTAAAATACGTAAAAATAAGGAAAATCTTTTTATTTAGATTTAAATGAGATTCTCAATTATTAATTATAATTGTAATAAAAAGGGAATTGATTATGGGTTGTTTGTGAACAATGTTTTGAAGGACATTAGTTCTTGAAACTCAAATCAATAGTGAAATTTTGATTTGTTATTAATTAATCTTTTAATCAAGATTAAATGAAATTTTCTAAAAGAAGAGATGCCTAATATTATATATTAAATTGGGAATTAATGAAACATGAAATGGGGTCTCTTGTGAACTATGTTTTAAATAACATCAGTTCTTAAACCTAGATTAAAGATAAGATTATTCCAGAAAAGTGATTATTCATTTAACAATGATTTTAGAAGACTAAAACTTAATAAAGTTTTAAATAAATCTTTAATTAGATTGAAGCTGAATAAAGGAAGATTAAAGAATAAGTTGAAAGATTTATTTTTGATAAAATTTATGGGAATCTTTCCCTAATAATGTGAATACTTTATTAAAAGGATATTCTGATTTGGAATGAGGCATTGATGTGGTTTATGTATAGCACCTAATTTTAAATCACGCGAGTTATTTGGAAAGTCCAAGTTTACTCTCATTCCAAATAATGATACGACGTTCGAATAATTGAAGACGACGACTGAAGACTGACGATCTTCACATCGAATGGGTAGCTAGTGTTGAGGCCCTTGATTGATTTGCTCCCAAGATGGGGCTAAGACGGTGGTTATCCGGACGTAGTGTTGATTTGTACGGATTTGGCTTTCGCTCAGACCCAGAGCATAAGCTTATAAATGGAATGTGTGTCTGACGTTGAGTTTTGTTCTATGTAAATTGATTTCTATTAATATACAACCGTTGGTGGCGGATAATTTATTCTCTTGCTCAACACCCTTAGTGGTTGTGTATTAATAGTTATCAATTGCATGGCATGAATTTTCAATGTGGCACGCTACGATGAAGATGATCAAGGCTTTGTTGAAAAGCAGGCCTTGTGGTTATAACGTTACTTCGCGAGCCTCACAACTCGGTTGAGTCTAAAACGGGAGAAGGGAACGCAGGGAGAGCAGCACGTTTCTTTCTAGATAGAAGTGGTGTCGGTGCTTAAACTGGCTAATATTTTACTTATGTGGATGATGGAATGTGGCGCGCCTCAGATGATAGGTCCTATAGGATCGGGAAACGTGTGTTCAGGAATAACTAATCCACGAAGCTGTAGGTGTGGACCGGCCCTGCAGAATCCAAGGATTAACTGCGGGGAATCCTGAGACATTAGCTAGAGTGTCTCGAATCGGTAAGGAGCTCCTCCCTAGCCTTGACTCATGATGGAAAACCAAATTCCCAATACGACCGTGCGGACTTGATTGTATTACTAGTATGAAGGCATAGTATATGGTAGCTATGCTTCCTAGGATTGATACATTTACTTTGAAATGTTTTTGAAACATAAATACACTAACAATAATATCAAATTCATTTTTATCGTATCAAGCATTTTTGACCATTATAAGGTAAAACTCTATCCTCCGGTTTGGGTTACATTGTGTGATGGTACTTGAGTCTTATGATGGTTTCATTTTTCCAAAAAGCATTGCGTTGTTTAACGATTTACTTTAATTTATGCATGAAAATCCATTGGAGTAAACCTGTTCCGCGTTAACGGTGTGGTCCTTGGATTTATCTTATTGTTATTAGTGAAATTAGTTAAGAATTCTCACACCAGTCCCATGATTGACCCGTTGTTTGTTTCCACCTTTACAAACTCGGGTGCTCTCCTTCCACACGGGCAGTCGAGTAGTTTGTCTACAGGTTCTTATCTCGAGCAGGATTCTGGATTGAAGCCTAAAGTTGTGTCCAGAGCATAGTTGTCTTCCGCTGCCTTAGTTATTTTACTTTCGCTGCAATGTATTAAAATATTGTAATTTATCTTCTGCTGTAATTTTATTCGATGTACTCTGATATTATGTACTCTAATGTAACATTATTATGATGTTTATAAAAGTCTGCTGTTATTGTTTTGATGTGTTGTAGCCCAAAGTAAGCGTATCCGGCGATTTGCATCAAGGGCGATTTTCGGGTCGTTTCATTTTGGTGTCAGAGCTCAGGTTAGCTCAAATTTTTGGGGTACAACTCGTTAGAACTGAACAAAAGACTCATCAGAGATTGGATTAGTAATATCCAATAAGAATACTCATTAGGGATAGGATCAACAATATCCTAGAATGAGAAAACTCATTAGAGATGGGGTTAGTAATGCCCTAGATGAGTTGAGAGTGCCCAGTTTATAATTAACGTATTTGTGATTATATATAATCTATTTTAGAAAATATGATTTTTTGAATATATAAAAGTTATATATTTTAAAAGTTAATCAACTAATAAAATTATTAAATGAATAATAAAGAATAAAAAAAATTAGTAGGATAATTAAAAACTTTAAGTTCCGTTCCTTTTCGAGGACGAAAAGATTTTAAGTGAGGGAGACTGTAACAACCCTGAATTTTGGGGTAAACTTAAAAATTTATTTTAAGTTATTTTAATGAGTTTTGATATTTAAAATAATTTATTTTAAATAAAAGGATTACATTTTCCTTTGTATTATAAAAAGATTTAAGTAGTATCAATTATGTAGGGTAAATTATTATATGTAGTGGGAAAAATAAAAGGTATTATTTTTGTTGCATTAAAAGTTTACAAAACAAAATATTCATGTAACACAAATTTTACATTTTTGTGAAATTAGTTTGACACAATACCACAATTGAGAATTAAACAATAAATCTAAATTAGAATGTATTTATTTGGAATCTAAAATATGCAATTGTTTAATAATGAAACAAATTTAGCAATGAGAACTAAATGGTTGTTATTGTAAGTCTTAATTGTGTATTAACATGATTTATATTATTCAAATTTAGATCCATTATTTAATTTTACATAAATGTGCATGCATTCATTTATCTCTTCCACATTTTAAAACATGGTTGCCTCTTTTTCCTCTTTGTTCTCCAGCATTTTTAGTCAAATTAACAAAACATATGCTACATTTTAATGCATGCACCTACAAGTCTCTCTCTCCCATTTATATTTACTTTTGAAATTTGAACAAAATTGACAATGCTACATTTGTAGGATTTATGATCAATAAATGTTGATTTAAATTAAAAAAAGGCAAAAATATTCCGAATATATTAAGAAATAAGATATTAATCAATCCCTGCTGTATTTAGACATGGTGTCTTTTTCTTAACCTACTATGAGTCCAAATAAAAAGTTGCATTTAAATGTACCTTTTTTATTACATTGAAAAGATTGAAAGAAAAGTATGATTTGTTTATAATAAAAGGACCAAATTGTATTAAATAACTTACATAAGGTGGGGGGGGGGGGTTAAATTAATAGAATTAAAACATAATAGGATACATAAGGATTAAACAACAATTTGCAAATGTCTATATAATATCTCTTAGACCCAACCCCCCAACCCTAATGAAACGTAGCCTCCTTCTTCATAGGATCATGGCGGCTCTCCTTCACCTCCATAGAACTAATGAATTAGCAAGGTGAGAATTCCTAATTATAAAATTAATTTTTAATTAATTTCTCATTCATATATCTTTCTAAAGTATGTTATTATGTCTGAATTGTGGTGTTATGATTTTTCATTGATGTTGTGATGTTTGGGATGGTTTGAATTATAGTCTGAAATCATAACGGGTTCATATGTATGGATGTTGACTTAAATCTTTCTAGTTATTGAATCATATTTATACCTTCTTAGATTTTTATTGGAAATGAAAATAAGAATATGGACAATATAAAAAGATTTAATTTATATTGAAAGTTGAAAGGAAAGATTTAGAATGTCAAAAGATGGGATTTTGGTCAATGCATTTTTATTGCATTTTTCATATGAATAAAAAATTGGGATTTTTATTGCACTTTCATATAGATAAAAGTGGTTAAAATTTTATTTGCACTTCAATGCAAATTTTGATGACAATAAAAAGATGGGATTTTTAATACGATAAAAGATTGGATCTTCAATGCGATAAAAGATTGGATTATTGTTGACATTAAAATATTAGATTTTCCCTTTTTTTTTTCATTGCATCTTAATGACATTGGCGATATATTATAAAAGATGAATTTTAAAGTTTCACCTTTTTGATTCATTTTGTTATAAAACATGAAATGCAACTTTTTAATTTATTTTGTTAATTAGAACATTATCATTTATATGATAGAGGGATAGAAAAAGATGTTCCTTTATGAAACATGTGTTGATTCATTAAAAATAGTGTCACTTAACATTGTCAGCAAAAAAAAAAAAAAAAAGAATTTAGCTAGGACATGTTTAGTGAAAAAAAATACATTATTTAGAATAATATCGTATTAGTTGAGAATGCATTCATTTTATTAAATGTGTCATTTTGAGAATGCATTCATTTTATTAAATGTGTCATTTTGAGAATGCATTCATTTTATTTAATGTGTCATTTTGAGAACGCATTCATTTTATTTAACGTGTCATTTTGAGAATGCATTAATAAAATTCAACACATGTCATCTTTATTGAGATTAGAATTGGTGAATATAAAATAAATAAAAAATGTCATGTATGTCAAAATAAATATCATTTATGATCATTTAGGATTGCCACAATAAAAGGTCATTTATGTCAAAGATAAAAGTGTCATTTTAGTTAGTAGTGTCACCTAAGAATAAAATAGACATTTTAGTTAAAATTATCATTTTAGACAAGAATGTCATGTTAGAAGATAAGGTCATTTTAGTTAGATATGTCACATACATTAGTATAATGGATATGTCATTTGTTGAGGATAATGTCTTGTGAGAACTCTTTCTCATTAAATCTTTATTTTCAGTAATTATTTATTTTCATAAATAAATTTATTTAATTGTATGTAATGAAATGTTTGTGGTTTATTTCTATGTTATGCATGATTGTTGTGTATATATGTTTGGACGTTATGCGATGTTTAAAATCTGAGAATTTGTAACATACCAATTAATGTTATTTTATTATGTATGATAATTCAAATATGTTACACTGCCATATACAAGTTACCTGACTTGTATACGTTGATTGGGCTGATATTTTCACACATCGCCCGAGTGCACAAATAATCTATTGTTATTTGAATTGTCTTGTGAAAAGTTATTGTATGTTGTCAATTGAATGTATATCGTTTGAATGTCAATTACATGAATAAATGAATGTTATTTGGATGTTGTGATTGGAACGTAATTTGGGTAATAAAAGGGTGTTTGTCATTATTTTGCAAATGCGTTGTTTGAAACCCATTAATTAATGGTATTGTTGTGGGTCTCATTCCAATGAAGGATTTTTTTGAAAGTTTTCAAATATGGTTTTACGTTAAAGAATTAATTTTATTTTTAATAACACTAATATCATTAAATGTGTATGAAGCCGACTGAGTTGGCTCGCGCTATGTTTACGAGAATGGTTATTACCATGAATTTCATTTATTATGTACTAAATGGTAAAGGATTAGAATTTGAAATTTAACATTTTAAAATTTTATTTTAATGGTTATTATAATAAAATGAATATTGCTTAACCCGAGGTTAATGCAGTAATAAATGTTAATCAATATTGAAGATTTGAAATTCAAAAATTTTACATTTTGAAAATGCTATTATACTATTATTATAGGGATAAATGCTGTATTAAGTGATTAATTAATATTAAGAGTTTGTCATTCAAGAATTATTATAATGTTATTATAATATGACAGGTTTCAATTTAAGAATAAATGGTATTTCAAGAATAATGAAGATTTTTAAAGGGATATTTTGAAATAAATGATATTTTAAGAACCAAAGTACTTTCAAAAAAATATATTTCAAAATAATATTTTCAGTAGGATAATTATAATTATAGATTATAATTGTACTTGGATACGAGGTTAGGTTACACTAGTGGTATAAGCCTGCCCGGACCCAACCGACATATCCAGCAGCCACTAAGGTCAAACCTAATGTGAGAGGTCCAAGTGCACAAATACGAATTAGGCCAAGACACGAGGTTAAGCCCAACTTGTGGAATAAGTCTGCCCGGAACCGACCGACACATCTAGCATCCACAAGTTGTAGGCTTAATGTGAGAGGTCTAACCCATTATAAAATATAAATAGATAAGAAAATGAGTTGGGCTATTTAATCTGTTTTAAAAATAGCAACGCATTTTAAAAACCTGAACGAGTTTATCGATTTATTTTATCCATTTTATAATGAATATTAAAAGAGAAATTTCAAAATTAATATTTTGGAAAATAATATTATTATAAAGGATAACCTATAGAATAATCAATTTTTAGATTATAGTTGGAATAAAAGTTGGAATCGTCTTGGAAACGAATTTATAAACATTTTAAAATACGTAAAAATAAGGAAAATCTTTTTATTTAGATTTAAATGAGATTCTCAATTATTAATTATAATTGAAATAAAAAGGGAATTGATTATGGGTTGTTTGTGAACAATGTTTTGAAGGACATTAGTTCTTGAAACTCAAATCAATAGTGAAATTTTGATTTGTTATTAATTAATCTTTTAATCAAGATTAAATGAAATTTTCTAAAAGAAGAGATGCCTAATATTATATATTAAATTGGGAATTAATGAAACATGAAATGGGGTCTCTTGTGAACTATGTTTTAAATAACATCAGTTCTTAAACTCGGATTAAAGATAAGATTATTCCGGAAAAGTGATTATTCATTTAACAATGATTTTAGAAGACTAAAACTTAATAAAGTTTTAAATAAATCTTTAATTAGATTGAAGGTGAATAAAGGAAGATTAAAGAATAAGTTGAAAGATTTATTTTTGATAAAGTTTATGGGAACCTTTCCCTAATAATGTGAATACTTTATTAAAAGGATATTCTGAATTGGAATGAGGCATTGATGTGGTTATGTATAGCACCTAATTTTAAATCACGCGAGTTATTTTGTAACAACCCGTAAAATCTGAACAAATTTAAAAATTTTACATTGGCTATTTTAGTGAATTTTGAGTATTTAAAATAAATATTTTAAATAATAACGACGAAATGTATGGTTGAATCGATGTTGAAAATGAATAGGATTAATTTGAATTATAAACAAGGCCTGAAATGGCGTGGTAGTTTCGAAATTTGAATTCAAACTTTGACTGACTGTACCGGGTGCAAAACAAATCGGATTTGAGTGAAACCAAATATATTTAAATCTGTTAGTGAATACCTTTCTAACGAATCTGAAAAATTGGAGTTTCATAGCAGGAAGCAAAAATTATGGCCAAATGAATTTTCTGAAAGGTCGCTATGGAGTTTATATAGCCCGTGAAAATGGCCATTTTACAAACGACCTCGGAATTCGAGGAAATCACTTTTGTTGGATCCGGGATGTGAAGTTTTTGCTAGGTTTCAAATTTCATAATTTTTGAAGCTAATATGTGAGCGTGGCACAAGAAAACGTGTTTTGGTCAATTACAATTAAATTGGGTCAGCCAGAAAAGGGCCATTTTTCAAACGGTCTTAGAATTCGACGAAACTAGTTTTGTTGGGACCTTATCGTCAAAACATAGCTAGATTTATTTTTCTGGAATTTTTTGAATCAGTATGTGGCCCCGGCAAATTGAAATGTCCATTCAAATTAAATATTGAATGTTTTATATTTTAATTTGAGGAATAAGGGACTGAAACAGTCGAATGGGCCTACGAAACATATCCCATTATGTTCGGAATGGGGGTATTTAGCTAGTTGCGACAGTCGTTGAGTTTGAATTGGTGTTCGTATGAGAAAGGGGTATTTTCGGATTTTAAGGAATTATAAATAAAAAAGGGGGGCCAATCTTCATTCATCGTGCCCTTTCTCTCTCTCGACAATCCCAAGCGCGAACGATGATAGCAACTCCCCTCCTTCTCTCTTCTTTTTCTTTAAATCCACATAATAAAAACCCATGGAGTTTTGGAGGATTTTGCAGAGCTAGGAGAGAGCTTCACATCCATACCTACTGTGGAATTTTTCGTTGAGTATTGAGGTCGAATCACCTACACGAAGTCCGTTGTTTTGGACCTCCGCCCCGACCACATCCAGCCACCAAACTGGGCCCCACTTCCGGCGAGAGGGCGCCTCTCCTCCCCCTTCGACCTCGCGCAACCCGATCGTGAAACCGTTACACGGATTGATCGAAAAATCCAAACCTAGTTTGGAACCATTTCAGAAAAGGTACGGCCTTGTTAATTAAAACTGATTTTTACACTTTTAAGTGTTGCAAACTTGTAAAAATCATATCCTTTTCGTTTCTTGTCGAAATCCAGTGAAACAGGAGACACCGGGACTGTGAGGACGTCTTCTACATTTTAGAAGAGACCGCATATTTTTCTGAGCCTTCTACAATTTTTGGAGGAGTGGAACCCATAGTGAGATTTCTAATTTATAAATGATATGGAAAACAACGATGTATAAATTATATAGTCGATGTATGAGTTATATAAGCTTTGTACACCTCATGTATAAGCGTTGTATAAGTTGTATGTTCGATGTATAAGTTATATATGCATTGTAAAAATTATATATGCGTTGAATTGAATTGAAATATATTTATATACGAATATATATATATATATATATATATATATATACTCCCCTCGTCCACAGACCATGGACGATATTTATTGGTTGTGATATTGTTTGGATTATTTGGTTGATGTGAAATTGGGTGAATAATACGAATGGTTGATAGAATTGTTTGTGGTTGAGAATGATTGATTGTGGTTGAAAAATACCCATCTGTGGTTAAAAACAAAATTAGAATAGATTGTGGAAATGAAAATAAAACATGCCGCCTGCGTGCGAACTAGATGCATGAATCCCCATTGTCAAAAGCTGCGAGGCTTTAAGGTATAGCGAGGAGCCGTACTGGGACGGCCCCGGTTTTAACTACCCAGCCGTTATGCTGCCGAAATTTTCAATAATATTCATGTGTTAGAATTATTTTCATGTGTTGAAACTATATCCATGTGTTGAATAGAAATTCATGTGTTGAACGACATTCGTGTTTCGAAATAAATTGTTTTATAATAAAAATCATATTTTATCATCTATATGAACTATATAAAATAGTTTTGTTTTGAAATAAATTGTTTTATAATAAAAATCATATTTTTATCATCTATATGAACTATATAAAATAGTTGTGTTTTGAAATAAATTGTTTATAATAAAAATCATATTTTTATCATCTATATGAACTATATAAAATAGTTGTGTTTTGAAATAAATTGTTTTACAATAAAAATCACATTTTTATTACATACATGAATTGTTGAAAATAGTGAAGTGTTGAAATAAATGTCTGTTGGATAAAAATATCATTTTTATCAAATCTATAAAGTGGATAGGGTTTTCAAATCGATGAAAGAATTATATTTATATATATTTATATAAATATAATCAAAATATAGTGAATAACAAAGCTGCAATTCGTGTTTTGAAACCGTGATTTGAAACGATTAGTGCGGGAGATCCGACCATCGGATTTTCCCGAAACCACAACCATCGGGTTCGCCTTGGAAATACCTTTCCGACGGCACCAACTTTGTAAAGATCCAATGGTTGGATTGTCTGGAATGTTTAATTCAAATCTGAAGAAAAACAGCGCAAGAATCGATTATATATATATATAATTAAATTAAATCGAATAACGACGTTGTAGTTCGTATTTTGAAATTGTAACTTCAAACGATTTGTGCGGGAGATCCGACCGTCGGATTTTCCCAAAACTGAAACCATTGCATTCGTTTTGAAAAGATCTTTCTAATGATATAAATTTTGTGAAGATCCAATGGTTAGATTTTCAGAGATGTGTAAATCAAATCTTGAGAAAAACAGCGCCACGACCGCGTTATGGCCTGAAGCGTCGTTTGAATGAATTGGCTATTTTTAAATAAATAAAAATAGCAATAAATCATGATAAAATATTATAAACGATATGGAATGGAAATAAACTAAATTTTCTCGATTTATGTGATATTTGATGGTAGAAGGTACTTGGGGTGAAAATTACATTAAAGAACAAAATTGATGATGTCGAATAATTTAACCATTGAAATGAATTGATTTGAAATTCTAGATATACGTGAATTATTTGAAAAGGCCGAGTTAATTCTCATTTCAAATAATTGATCGACGAGTGAAAGTCGAAGATATGAAGACAGTGCAAGACCGATGATCTTTACGTCGAATGGAGGGGTGCTACTAATGCTCATGATAGGAGTAGCTACCTTGACGGGGTTAAAGTAGTAACCACCCGGACGTACTTGTTGATTGTATGGATATGTGAGGTATTGAGTGCCTCCGGTTTCGTTCAAACCCAGAATGAACATGTAAATGGACTGTGTGTCTGACATTGGATTTTGTTCTGTTCTGATTGATTTCTATTAAATATATATCTGTTTGGCAGCGGAGAATTTATTCTCTTTCTTAACGCCCTTCTCTGAGACGTACGAGCCCAGAGGTTATATATCGATAGAAATCAGTCGCACGAAGTGAATTGCCTGTGTGGCACGCCTAAGTGATAGATGATCAAGGCTTCTGTTGAAAAGCAAAGTCTTATGGTTAGTGATCAAAGCATGGCTGTGTGGCGTAGCTTTGTGTATAGCGTTGTTTCGCGAGCCTCAAACCGCGGTATGAGCCAGAAACGGGAGAAGGACTTCAGGGAGGACATGCGTTTTCTTCTAGCTAGGAGTGTTGCTTTGGGTTTTACACGCCCGTGTATTTTACTTATGTGGATGATGGAAAGCGAGGCCTCGGTTTGCTTCGGTCTCTTCGGAGCCGATGGTGTAGTCAGATATGACCAGTGACGCCCCATAGGGCGGGGAAACGCAGTGTTCAGGAATTTTAATCCACATCGGTGGACCGGCCGTGACGATTCAAGGGCCCATCTGAGTCTGGGTCCTAAGACACGGGCTAGAGCGTCTCGAATTCGATGAGGACTATCTTTTGCCTCGGTTCATGATGGAAATCCAATTTCCAAATACGACATCGTGCGGTTTTGATTGTATATATATATGACGACATGATATATGGTAACTATGCCGTCTATGATTGATAGTTATGATTGAAATTGATTTTGAAACATATATACACTAGCAATAATATCAAATGATTTGTTTTGCTCGTACCAAGCATATTTTGGCCATTATAAGGTAAAACTCTATCCTTTGGTGTGTGTTGCATTATGTGATGGGAACTGAGTCTTATAATGGCTTCATTTTTATAAAAAGCATTGCGATGTTTGAAAGAACTATTTGTTTTAAAGCACTGGCAATCCAATGGAGTGAACCCGTTTCGCGAAAGTGGCATGGTCCTATGATTGGCCATATTTGAAAGTGCGTTGAGTAGATTTCTCATACCAGTCCCATGACTGACTCGTAGTTTGTTTCACTTGCAAACTCAGGTGCCCCTATTTCTACACGGGCAGCCTTGTATTCAGGTTTTAGCAGGCTCTTTCCGGATAGCTGGAGCTGAAGATGGATTCTATCATTTATCTCTTTTTATGCTGTTGAGCTCCTGTTGTACATATTATGTTTTCCTTTCACAGTAGACATTTATGTATAGCTAAACTGTATTTTGTACTAAGTATGATCCTATATGCTGTGTAACTCTGATGATTATATTTATCCGGTGTATTCTATTGTATTTTATCTGGTGTATTTAATTATTTCTGTTCTGTTGTTATCTGTTTATGTGTTATATTCCAAAGATTACCCTTGCACCGTCTCTTCGAGAACGGGGTCGTCACATATTTTGAAAGTCCGAGTTTACTCTCATTCCAAATAATGATACGACGTTCGAAGAACTGAAGACGGCGATTGAAGACCGACGATCTTCACATCGAATGGGTAGCTAGTGTTGAGGCCCTTGATTGATTTGCTCCCAAGATGGGGCTAAGACGGTGGTTATCCGGACGTAGTGTTGATTTGTACGGATTTGGCTTTCGCTCAGACCCAGAGCATAAGCTTATAGATGGAATGTGTGTCTGTGGTTGAGTTTTGTTCTATGTAAATTGATTTCTATTAATATACAACCGTTGGTGGCGGAGAATTTATTCTCTTGCTCAACACCCTTAGAGGTTGTGTATTAATAGTTATCAATCGCATGGCGTGAATTGTCAATGTGGCACGCTAAGATGAAGATGATCAAGGCTTTGTTGAAAAGCAGACCTTGTGGTTATAACGTTACTTTACGAGCCTCACAACTCGGTTGAGTCTAAAACGGGAGAAGGGAACGCAGGGAGAGCAGCACGTTTCTTTCTAGCTCGAAGTGGTTTCGGTGCTTAAACTGGCTGATATTTACTTATGTGGATGATGGAATGTGGCGCGCCTCGGATGATAGGTCCTATAGGATCGGGAAACGTGTGTTCAGGAATAACTAATCCATGAAGCTGTAGGTGTGGACTGGCCCTGCAGGATCCAAGGGTTAACTGCGGGGAATCCTGAGGCATTATGTAACGGCTGGAAATTTCCGACTCCTCGAGAGTCGGAAATTCCGAGACGTTAGTGAAAGAATTTAGAAGGTGAGAAAGAAAAGATAGAACTAATAGAATAGAAGAAGAAGAACATCAGAATCATCAGAGTAACACGAATCTCACAGCGGAATGAATAACATAAAATATATAACATAGCTTTGAAGTAAACAGTTATATATATACAATAGCACTTATCAGAGTACAACACTTACAACACAGCGGAAATAACTATAGCTATAAAATCTTGAAGTCTCCTGCTCCAAGCTCTCCAAGTATATCTGTAAATCCCGACTACTTGACTGCCCGTACAAATTTAGGCACCCAAGAGTTTAGGGAAAACAACAAAGTAAACTCCGGGTCAGTCATGGGACTGGTATGAGTAAAACAGTTTAAAACAGGTATATGATATCTCATAAGACCACGCCGTGAATACGGAACGGGTTTTTCCTTATGAGTATCTAAACAACTTTGACAAACAATATCATTGTGATATTATAATAATGTCTAAGTACAAATAGGTATCAATCTAGTAGAAACGCTTGCATCTCACGTTCTACATACATAGTATAAAATCATAAACCGCAGGGCGCTTATCGGAAAATGGATTCCAACAGACAAGGTATGGGAGCACCTTCTGAATAGTGTACTCTAGAGGTGATACACTCAGGGTTCAACAAGAACGTCTTGCAACCCGGCCACACATGACCGCTCACTCATTTATCTTGAGTGTCGCGAATATATTGCCACCATGGTTATAGGCCATCAAACCGTCATCCGAAGATACAGAATCAAAAAGAAGTATAAATATGGATATTCCCTAGATCGGTGACAATACACCCTGCTTGGGAATGGCCCAACTAGCCATGCTGCCTAGCCCAACTTTTGTTACTTCCTGGTGTGAGGCTAGAAGCTACGTCTATCTTCAGAACATCTGATCACCATTCACTTTGAATGCCACATCGTCATACCCGCCAAATCACAAATTGACTTATCCAAAAATAACACGGGTATACAGCTAAGAGAAACGAATTCCTCCGCCACCAAACGTGAATACGTTTGAACAGATCAACTTACGCGATCCATTGGATATACTCTGTCAGACCTTCTTCCATATACGTTGTCCTGGGACTGGACAAACCGAAGGCACTATTCAGTATATCCATCTTAGTCACTGTTATCTAAGACTTATACAACAGCCCTTGCACTTTACTCCGTCTTCAATTTATCTTTGGCATATATTGCTCGCAACGCTTATGCCAATACAGAGTGGTTCTTTGGATAATAATCCAACCGGTCTCTCCATATTAACAACGTTAAAATGGTAAAAACTTTGATAGTCTGTGATTCAACTATCAAATGAAAACATGTCGGTGTACAAACAACGATCTTATTTCCAAATGGAAATTCGATCGATCAATCATCACATGTTCATATTTCCTTATTTCATATATTTAGAAAATATAGGTTATTAATCATTGGAAAACATTTCCATAGCTTATTTTCACATCACTATTATTTCGCAACTATTAGTCCCTAACTGTAACTAGTATGAGAACAATTCTCTAAGTATCAATCCGGAAGGTCGAAACCAACATCAGATCGTCACTTAGAAAACCATTCAACTTACCCTCTCCAGTCAGTTTCTGAATTTGCTTAACTCTATTTCTTAAATTCTTATCATGAAAACATTTCATTTTCTATGTTTAGAAAACATATCTGACTATATTTGGAAAACGTTTCCAAAACTCATTTACGGATTTCCAATGAACATTGTATAAAACATCGTTTCGCTTAATCCATTTATCGCTTATTCCTTAACTATATTTCAAATCAACCTTTTCTATCGAACCACAACTATTCCTTTGTCAATTCTGAAGTCAATCAAGTTGGGGTATAATTACCTCTCAGACCTTAATTGAACAACGTCCTTTACTGTGAAATAGATGAAGCTCGTCAATCACTTTTTCCAATCATCTGTTTACGCAAATTCTCGGATTCAGGTTACGAATCTACTTCTTATATGATAACGTTTGATTATAACTATAACGTTATAATTCCTACTTCTGCAATATCTAACCTAAATTATAACCTTATCTCTTAACTCGAATAATTTAACAGACACCTAATTTCTAAATCAATAACTAAATCTTGGTTTAAACCCTGGAAAGTAAATAGTACTTTCCCGAATTCGCTATAATCGAATTCGACGTATAACTCTCTTTCGAGTAATCTCTATTTGATTAACTCTTCTTCGAATAACCTATATTCGATTATCTCTCTTCGAATAACTCATATTCGAAATCTCTCTCTTTCGAATAAACAATATTCGATCTCTTTCTTTCGAATATGCTGTATTCGAAAATCTCCTTTCGATTTACTAATCGATAACTCCTTTCGATCAAACTAAAATCGATAACTCCTTTAACTCTATTCGAATAACTAATATTCGACTAACTCCTTTGGATCGACTCATTTGATTAACTCCTTCGAATAACTAATTCGAATAACTTACCTTCGAATAAACAATATTCGATTTACTCTAACTCGATTAACTTAATTCTAATCGATTTACTTCATTTCGATTCAACTTAATTCAAATTGATTAACTTAACTCAAATTGATTAACTCTTTTCGAATAACTAAATTCGATTTAACTCTTCTCGAATAACTACATTCGATTAACTCAAATTGAATAACTAATATTCAATTAACTCTTACGTGTTTAACTCTATTTGAATAAGTAATTCAAATCACTCTAATGTGTTTAACTCTATTCAAATAACAAATTCGAATAACTTATATATGTTTAACTTTATTCGAATAACTTATGTGTGTTTAACTCTATTCCAATATCTAATTCGGATAATTTATGTGTGTTTAACTCTATTCGAATAACTTACCTCTTTTAACTTTACTCGAATAACTATATTCGATTAACATTTCCTTTCGAATAACTATATTCGATTAACTCTTCGACTAACTCCATTGGATTAACTAACTTCGAATAACTCCTTTGGATTAGCTAACTTCGAATAACCAATATTCGATAACTACTCTTCGAATAAATAATATTTGATAACTCTTCTCAAATGAATCACATTTGATTTCTCCACTCTAATAAACTATATTCGATAACTCTTCTTAAATGAATCACATTTGATTTCTCCACTCTAATAAACTATATTCGATAACTCTTCTTAAATGAATCACATTTGATTTCTCCACTCGAATAAACTATATTCGATTTCTCTTCTCTCGAATACACTATATTCGATAACTCTACTTCGGATAAGTGATATTCGACAACTCTACTCGATTAACTCTACTTGGATAACTCTAACTGATCAACTCTAACTGGTCAACTCTAACTGGTCAACTCTTACTGGTCAACTCTAACTGGTTAACCCAACTGGTCAACTCAACTGGTTTAACCTAACTGGTTAACTCTAACTGGTTAACTCAACTAGTTAACTCTACTGGTTTAACCTAACTGGTTAACTCGTCTTGATTAACTGAACAAATCCACTTAGTTTAACTTAGCTAATTCACGTTGATTAACTCTAACTGATTCACTTAGTTTAACTCAACTAATTCACTTCGATTAACCACTTAGTTAACTTAACTAATTTACTTCGATTAACCACTTAATTTAACTTAGCTAATTCACATCGATTAACCACTTAGTTTAACTTACTAATTCACATTGATTTACTCTAACCGATTCACTTAGTTTAACTCCTATTTATTTAACAAATAAATATCTCCTTTAGTTTAATTCTATTTATTTAATCCCTAAATAAATATCCTTTATATTTCTTTTAACGAATATAATTCCTTTATATTTTGATTAGCAAAGATATCCCCTTATATTTGATTAACATATATATCCCCTTGCATTTGATCTACAAATATAATTCTTTTATATTTGTTTTACCAACTATATTCCTTTATATTTAGAATCCTTTTTCTTATATATATATATATATATATATATATATATATATATATATATATATAAAATCCCTTGATTTTATATAAATAAACTATTTCCAAAATATACTTTGAAAACCCCTCTCCTACATTCTGGTATTTCTCATGGTATTTAACACACCATATAACAACGATAAATATCGTTCCACCACACATAGTCATACAGATTATATACTTCACATTATATATCACAATATAAAAATCACAGTAAAATAACTGTTGAGGAATCCTGTTGGGTTCCTCCAACCTGTTTCCCTGCACCACAGATGTTAGACAATACAACAACATCGATTTCACTTCACTGTGAAATATTCTGATAGCAGAATCAACATATGACTATTTAACGGTTTATATATATACGTAAATATATATATAAAATCTCTACTAACTGACTAGCAGTTCAATCAAACAGTCAACACACAGTCAACCAGTCAAACAGATAATATTTTAACAGTTCTAAGTATACAACGTGAAAATAAAACTGTTTAGAGTTTGTGAGATTTACTCACATTGTCCGTAATCGTAAAATAACGAGTTACAGTTTTGATTTGTCCATTCAGATGTTTATTCCGTCGTTTCTTCGTTGTCCATGATCCCGACCGTATCCTTCTTCTTAGATCAAACTTGCGATCCCTTTCGATTCCAATTTAGTTTCCAATTTTGAAATCTTCAGCTACGAAATACTCGACTGCCTTTGTTTGGGAAAACTCATATACCCATAAGTTTTAACACTTCTCTCCTCTCACGAATGCTGACCCGAGCCTGCTTCTAACTACCACCTTCTCCCAGTCCTCGACTACATGCTTTGACCATCAACATACCCATTCCAGAATCAACCCAAAATGATTTTCTGTTTCCACCAATAGTCCATCCCCTTTAAAATTAAAACTCCATTTCCAGTCAACTGCTTTCACCATCCCCAAGTCAACAGCCCCGATTTCACGAACAAGCCCACCAATACAGTAAACCAATTCAAACCCGTTTTAAAAACATAAACTTGCTCACGTTTTCGAACTACACATACATGAAGGAACTCACCGTCCCCTCCATTGTTTTTCATCAGCTCCAAGACCACTTTCCTGGGACCCCGTCTTCATCTAAAACCTTGCGATCACACTGCTCTTTCTCCTTCAAGCCAATTCGACACAGAAACGAATTAAAATACTGTACCCTTTAAGACGCAGACCGATCAGCTCCTCACTCCATCTTGACTTCACAGACCCTACTTCGCCATTTCATCTCAGTCAATACCCCATCTTCCCTTTCTGCCCAGCTCGACCACTCCCATTTCTCGTTCCTGTTCCCTTCGGTTGAACACACCTTCACCGTCATGCAAGTAAACAGCTCGAATATCTTCTCGCAGCTGAACAACCCGCATCCTCCTTCTACAGACCAGACCGCCTCAAAGAACTCCACGCTTCACCCATTTCAGTTCGAGCGGTTCCAACGTAGGTCACCACTGGAGAATTCCGTGCCTTGCGAGACGTATACGAGGATGAAGAACTCGGTTTTCACGAGTTCGAATCTATATAAAATAATTAGTGGGATTTTCTTTGATCGAAGATCGTTTGAGAGGAATTATCGTTGCTTAAGCTGGCGGCTACAAATGAATTGAAGAAAATATCTGCTTAGGTTTTAGTTGGAGCTTTAGGGTTATTATATAGTGATAAATGTATAGCACGTGGACCCTTTGTTGCTACACAAAAATGGTTTAGCGTTGGGGATGTGTTTGGTCTTCGTTTTGAAAAGGAGTGGTGACCATTCAAGGGAGGCGTGGCTTATACGTGGTTGGTGCTACTCTAAGTGGTAGGTAGGACGTATGGTGGATGACAACGGAGGGGTACGTGGCTTGTTCTTGTTCATAGAAGATAATGTAGCCGATATACATTCAGTTTTGTTCACATACGAACAGCTCTGGACAGAAATAAAAACATCATCGTGATGAGCGAGGTGTTCCGACTCCAGAAATATAATAATACCGGTAGATGGACTCATATTTTGAAACTTCAAAATGTTGATTTCAGGGTGCGAAATACTTCAAATAAAAAGTCGTTTATTTAATTAATTAAAAATTACCATAAAATTCTAAAAATTAAATTAACTCTACGCCTCAAAAGAACCACGTCTAAATTCAAACCCCATATCTAGTTATATTGAAAAACCCTTTTTATAACGTAAATAAAGCGTCGCAAATTATAAAGGAATTCTACAGCGACTTTTCTGAAATTTGATTTGGACATAACTCAAAATCTCGATTTTTCTCTTCCACTAGAAAGATATACTTCACTAGCTCCACACGTTTCTTGTTTCATAGAAATCCGATTTAAAACGAACCCTGTATACTCAGTTGAAGTTCAAATCGCCAAATCGCGAACTGCAGCGCCATTTCAAGCTCGATTTTAATTATAATAAAATTATAATTATACGTTCAACTATCGTTTATTTAATATATTCGTTATTTAAATAATTAAATAACTTAATTATTATACCTTACAAAACGCGCCATTACAGACTTCCCCCCTTAAAATAATTTCGTCCTCGAAATTGCTAATTCAGAGGATGACCCTATATATTGGAACTCCTATGATTGGTTTACCCCTTATTTCTGATTTCAACCGAACCAATTAATATCGACTGAAATATTTATTCTTCCGACTAACTAAAATTTTCAAAAATTCTGAAAATTTTCTAACACTTTAAATTTTCGGAAAATTTCGCCATAACCTCCTTTGTACAGCCCTATTGGTAAAACCACAACTCGCCTCTTTAGGCCTTCTCCAACCCAAAAGAAAATCAAACCGCCAAGCGGCTTGCCAAATCGGCTCATAAATCTCATGCTTATATCAAAAATAAACTTGTACCTTTTTGTCGGGCATATCAACTTAATCACTTTCACCTGTATCAACCCAACATATACCAATGTCATCTAAATCCAACCTTCAACTCAAACACTTGGTTCTATCCAAGTCAAATTCTATTCAAATGCCAATGTTACATTTCAAACTCTTAACCTGTCAACTTAATTCCAATCCAGATTATTCTCTAACCAAATCCCGATTTATTTAACTTGGTTCGAGTTAAATTTTAATTTACTTGTTTGTTTTTACCATCTTGATTCATTCAACTTAACAAGTTAAATTTTAAATTTCAAGATTTAAATTCCTGGGTTTTATTTCAAATTCCATTTTGAAATCATACTAACAATTCAAAACCTTTGAATTTCTAAACAACTTGTTTTCTCAAAACAATTTGAAAACAAAATCCTTGGTAGTAATCCGTCACTTAGAACTCGAAAATTAACACTGATGATGTCTAGATTCATCATCAGAATCTAATTTCCAGCTATCGAAGTGAGTTCAATACTATATCATTTCCAATTTGAAAAACATTTTCAAAATCTCCCAGGAACTTAAAATTTCCTTATTTTAATTCCAACTCTGATTTAACTTCAGATTTACTTCTATTTCATATATTACATTCATATGAATTCTGATTGGTCCTTTTTAACCATTTCACCCTTTTATAATCTTATTCGATTATAATAACAACCAACACAATCAATATACTATAATAATTTCAAGATATATATTTCTTCTATAAACAAATATATTTTGGGAAAAATTATTTCATTTACCCTCTTTCAAAACATACCATGACGGTTCATCGTATTCGAGTGTTTAGTAACCCTTATCGATACAGTGGATCAACTGATCGACCAGAATTCATAAGCCACTCAACCAATGAGTCTTCACAATATAAAACCATTTTATATTGGATAACAATTACGCGCTCATATATATACACTCAAACTCAATCTAGGATATTACTAATCCCATCTCTATCGAGTTATGCCACAGAGCCAAGGTAATCACTTAACTTAAGCTCTGATACCAACTGTAACGGCTGGATTTTCGGTAGGCTTTTCAACCATCCCTCCAACCCTAACGCAGTGGGCTAACCTCCCACCGTGGCTTACAGAGGTAACCCAGCACCTTGTTTTACGGCCAGCCTCTCGACTCGACCAACCCACATTGTCGGGACATGTAGAGGTAAGAGTCTCCCGTTCGCCACCAAACCGCGAAGCGAGAACCCCCTATCATGCGTACCAAGCGCTCAAGCAACAAGGACTGGTGTGAGGCTAGAAGCTACGTCTATCTTCAGAACATCTGATCACCATTCACTTTGAATGCCACATCGTCATACCCGCCAAATCACAAATTGACTTATCCAAAAATAACACGGGTATACAGCTAAGAGAAACGAATTCCTCCGCCACCAAACGTGAATACGTTTGAACAGATCAACTTACGCGATCCATTGGATATACTCTGTCAGACCTTCTTCCATATACGTTGTCCTGGGACTGGACAAACCGAAGGCACTATTCAGTATATCCATCTTAGTCACTGTTATCTAAGACTTATACAACAGCCCTTGCACTTTACTCCGTCTTCAATTTATCTTTGGCATATATTGCTCGCAACGCTTATGCCAATACAGAGTGGTTCTTTGGATAATAATCCAACCGGTCTCTCCATATTAACAACGTTAAAATGGTAAAAACTTTGATAGTCTGTGATTCAACTATCAAATGAAAACATGTCGGTGTACAAACAACGATCTTATTTCCAAATGGAAATTCGATCGATCAATCATCACATGTTCATATTTCCTTATTTCATATATTTAGAAAATATAGGTTATTAATCATTGGAAAACATTTCCATAGCTTATTTTCACATCACTATTATTTCGCAACTATCAGTCCCTAACTGTAACTAGTATGAGAACAATTCTCTAAGTATCAATCCGGAAGGTCGAAACCAACATTAGATCGTCACTTAGAAAACCGTTCAACTTACCCTCTCCAGTCAGTTTCTGAATTTGCTTAACTCTATTTCTTAAATTCTTATCATGAAAACATTTCATTTTCTATGTTTAGAAAACATATCTGACTATATTTGGAAAACGTTTCCAAAACTCATTTACGGATTTCCAATGAACATTGTATAAAACATCGTTTCGCTTAATCCATTTATCGCTTATTCCTTAACTATATTTCAAATCAACCTTTTCTATCGAACCACAACTATTCCTTTGTCAATTCTGAAGTCAATCAAGTTGGGGTATAATTACCTCTCAGACCTTAATTGAACAACGTCCTTTACTGTGAAATAGATGAAGCTCGTCAATCACTTTTTCCAATCATCTGTTTACGCAAATTCTCGGATTCAGGTTACGAATCTACTTCTTATATGATAACGTTTGATTATAACTATAACGTTATAATTCCTACTTCTGCAATATCTAACCTAAATTATAACCTTATCTCTTAACTCGAATAATTTAACAGACACCTAATTTCTAAATCAATAACTAAATCTTGGTTTAAACCCTGGAAAGTAAATAGTACTTTCCCGAATTCGCTATAATCGAATTCGACGTATAACTCTCTTTCGAGTAATCTCTATTTGATTAACTCTTCTTCGAATAACCTATATTCGATTATCTCTCTTCGAATAACTCATATTCGAAATCTCTCTCTTTCGAATAAACAATATTCGATCTCTTTCTTTCGAATATGCTGTATTCGAAAATCTCCTTTCGATTTACTAATCGATAACTCCTTTCGATCAAACTAAAATCGATAACTCCTTTAACTCTATTCGAATAACTAATATTCGACTAACTCCTTTGGATCGACTCATTTGATTAACTCCTTCGAATAACTAATTCGAATAACTTACCTTCGAATAAACAATATTCGATTTACTCTAACTCGATTAACTTAATTCTAATCGATTTACTTCATTTCGATTCAACTTAATTCAAATTGATTAACTTAACTCAAATTGATTAACTCTTTTCGAATAACTAAATTCGATTTAACTCTTCTCGAATAACTACATTCGATTAACTCAAATTGAATAACTAATATTCAATTAACTCTTACGTGTTTAACTCTATTTGAATAAGTAATTCAAATCACTCTAATGTGTTTAACTCTATTCAAATAACAAATTCGAATAACTTATATATGTTTAACTTTATTCGAATAACTTATGTGTGTTTAACTCTATTCCAATATCTAATTCGGATAATTTATGTGTGTTTAACTCTATTCGAATAACTTACCTCTTTTAACTTTACTCGAATAACTATATTCGATTAACATTTCCTTTCGAATAACTATATTCGATTAACTCTTCGACTAACTCCATTGGATTAACTAACTTCGAATAACTCCTTTGGATTAGCTAACTTCGAATAACCAATATTCGATAACTACTCTTCGAATAAATAATATTTGATAACTCTTCTCAAATGAATCACATTTGATTTCTCCACTCTAATAAACTATATTCGATAACTCTTCTTAAATGAATCACATTTGATTTCTCCACTCTAATAAACTATATTCGATAACTCTTCTTAAATGAATCACATTTGATTTCTCCACTCGAATAAACTATATTCGATTTCTCTTCTCTCGAATACACTATATTTGATAACTCTACTTCGGATAAGTGATATTCGACAACTCTACTCGATTAACTCTACTTGGATAACTCTAACTGATCAACTCTAACTGGTCAACTCTAACTGGTCAACTCTAACTGGTTAACCCAATTGGTCAACTCAACTGGTTTAACCTAACTGGTTAACTCTAACTGGTTAACTCAACTAGTTAACTCTACTGGTTTAACCTAACTGGTTAACTCGTCTTGATTAACTGAACAAATCCACTTAGTTTAACTTAGCTAATTCACGTTGATTAACTCTAACTGATTCACTTAGTTTAACTCAACTAATTCACTTCGATTAACCACTTAGTTAACTTAACTAATTTACTTCGATTAACCACTTAATTTAACTTAGCTAATTCACATCGATTAACCACTTAGTTTAAATTACTAATTCACATTGATTTACTCTAACCGATTCACTTAGTTTAACTCCTATTTATTTAACAAATAAATATCTCCTTTAGTTTAATTCTATTTATTTAATCTCTAAATAAATATCCTTTATATTTCTTTTAACGAATATAATTCCTTTATATTTTGATTAGCAAAGATATCCCCTTATATTTGATTAACATATATATCCCCTTGCATTTGATCTACAAATATAATTCTTTTATATTTGTTTTACCAACTATATTCCTTTATATTCAGAATCCTTTTTCTTATATATATATATATATATATATATATATATATAATCCCTTGATTTTATATAAATAAACTATTTCCAAAATATACTTTGAAAACCCCTCTCCTACATTCTGGTATTTCTCATGGTATTTAACACACCATATAACAACGATAAATATCGTTCCACCACACATAGTCATACAGATTATATACTTCACATTATATATCACAATATAAAAATCACAGTAAAATAACTGTTGAGGAATCCTGTTGGATTCCTCCAACCTGTTTCCCTGCACCACAGATGTTAGACAATACAACAACATCGATTTCACTTCACTGTGAAATATTCTGATAGCAGAATCAACATATGACTATTTAACGGTTTATATATATACGTAAATATATATATAAAATCTCTACTAACTGACTAGCAGTTCAATCAAACAGTCAACACACAGTCAACCAGTCAAACAGATAATATTTTAACAGTTCTAAGTATACAACGTGAAAATAAAACTGTTTAGAGTTTGTGAGATTTACTCACATTGTCCGTAATCGTAAAATAACGAGTTACAGTTTTGATTTGTCCATTCAGATGTTTATTCCGTCGTTTCTTCGTTGTCCATGATCCCGACCGTATCCTTCTTCTTAGATCAAACTTGCGATCCCTTTCGATTCCAATTTAGTTTCCAATTTTGAAATCTTCAGCTACGAAATACTCGACTGCCTTTGTTTGGGAAAACTCATATACCCATAAGTTTTAACACTTCTCTCCTCTCACGAATGCTGACCCGAGCCTGCTTCTAACTACCACCTTCTCCCAGTCCTCGACTACATGCTTTGACCATCAACATACCCATTCCAGAATCAACCCAAAATGATTTTCTGTTTCCACCCATAGTCCATCCCCTTTAAAATTAAAACTCCATTTCCAGTCAACTGCTTTCACCATCCCCAAGTCAACAGCCCCGATTTCACGAACAAGCCCACCAATACAGTAAACCAATTCAAACCCGTTTTAAAAACATAAACTTGCTCACGTTTTCGAACTACACATACATGAAGGAACTCACCGTCCCCTCCATTGTTTTTCATCAGCTCCAAGACCACTTTCCTGGGACCCCGTCTTCATCTAAAACCTTGCGATCACACTGCTCTTTCTCCTTCAAGCCAATTCGACACAGAAACGAATTAAAATACTGTACCCTTTAAGACGCAGACCGATCAGCTCCTCACTCCATCTTGACTTCACAGACCCTACTTCGCCATTTCATCTCAGTCAATACCCCATCTTCCCTTTCTGCCCAGCTCGACCACTCCCATTTCTCGTTCCTGTTCCCTTCGGTTGAACACACCTTCACCGTCACGCAAGTAAACAGCTCGAATATCTTCTCGCAGCTGAACAACCCGCATCCTCCTTCTACAGACCAGACCGCCTCAAAGAACTCCACGCTTCACCCATTTCAGTTCGAGCGGTTCCAACGTAGGTCACCACTGGAGAATTCCGTGCCTTGCGAGACGTATACGAGGATGAAGAACTCGGTTTTCACGAGTTCGAATCTATATAAAATAATTAGTGGGATTTTCTTTGATCGAAGATCGTTTGAGAGGAATTATCGTTGCTTAAGCTGGCGGCTACAAATGAATTGAAGAAAATATCTGCTTAGGTTTTAGTTGGAGCTTTAGGGTTATTATATAGTGATAAATGTATAGCACGTGGACCCTTTGTTGCCACACAAAAATGGTTTAGCGTTGGGGATGTGTTTGGTCTTCGTTTTGAAAAGGAGTGGTGACCATTCAAGGGAGGCGTGGCTTATACGTGGTTGGTGCTACTCTAAGTGGTAGGTAGGACGTATGGTGGATGACAACGGAGGGGTACGTGGCTTGTTCTTGTTCATAGAAGATAATGTAGCCGATATACATTCAGTTTTGTTCACATACGAACAGCTCTGGACAGAAATAAAAACATCATCGTGATGAGCGAGGTGTTCCGACTCTAGAAATATAATAATACCGGTAGATGGACTCATATTTTGAAACTTCAAAATGTTGATTTCAGGGTGCGAAATACTTCAAATAAAAAGTCGTTTATTTAATTAATTAAAAATTACCATAAAATTCTAAAAATTAAATTAACTCTACGCCTCAAAAGAACCACGTCTAAATTCAAACCCCATATCTAGTTATATTGAAAAACCCTTTTTATAACGTAAATAAAGCGTCGCAAATTATAAAGGAATTCTACAGCGACTTTTCTGAAATTTGATTTGGACATAACTCAAAATCTACACGACAAAATCTCGATTTTTCTCTTCCACTAGAAAGATATACTTCACTAGCTCCACACGTTTCTTGTTTCATAGAAATCCGATTTAAAACGAACCCTGTATACTCAGTTGAAGTTCAAATCGCCAAATCGCGAACTGCAGCGCCATTTCAAGCTCGATTTTAATTATAATAAAATTATAATTATACGTTCAACTATCGTTTATTTAATACATTCGTTATTTAAATAATTAAATAACTTAATTATTATACCTTACAAAACGCGCCATTACACATTAGCTA
The DNA here is from genome assembly GCA_030737875.1 of Allium sativum. Classification (NCBI taxonomy): domain Eukaryota; kingdom Viridiplantae; phylum Streptophyta; class Magnoliopsida; order Asparagales; family Amaryllidaceae; genus Allium; species Allium sativum. The sequence continues at coordinate 98,723,829 of CM060922.1, forward strand.
GAATGTCTCGAATCGGTAAGGAGCTCCTCCCTAGCCTTGACTCATGATGGAAAACCAAATTCCCAATACGACCCTACGGACTTGATTGTATTACTAGTATGGAGGCATAGTATATGGTTGCTATGCTTCCTAGGATTGATACATTTACTTTGAAATGTTTTTGAAACATAAATACACTAATAATAATATCAAATTCGTTTTTATCGTATCAAGCATTTTTGACCAATATAAGGTAAAACTCTATCCTCCGGTTTGGGTTGCATTGTGTGATGGTACTTGAGTCTTATGATGGTTTCATTTTTCCAAAAAGCATTGCGTTGTATAACGATTTACTTTAATTTATGCACGACAATCCATTGGAGTAAACCCGTTCCGCGTTAGCGGCGTGGTCCTTGGATTTATCTTATTGTTATTAGTGAAATTAGTTAAGAATTATCACACCAGTCCCATGATTGACCTGTTGTTTGTTTCCACCTTTACAAACTCGGGTGCTCTCCTTCCATACGGGCAGTCGAGTAGTTTGTCCACATGGGCAGTCGAGTAGTTTCATTTTATCTGGAAGTTTCCTAACATTAAACATTTGGTATCGTTTTGTATGGACATTTTAAACCTTCTGCAAATTTTACATGCCATAGAACATGATTATAAAAAAATAGTAAGTTGAAATCTATGCATTATATAGATAGCATCTTGAAGTGGGATTTAGATTTACTATATTGGATATCCCGACATACATGTAGGCATATTTGTATGCCTACACCAATGCAGGGCACTGAAACTGATTGTTTCATTCTTCGTGTTACATTTAATTTGGAGAAAAATATAAATTTATAAACTGTAATCTTATCCCGCTTTCCATACACATGCGGGCATATATGTATGCCCACACCTATGCAGGCATATATGTATGCCAAAACCTATGCAGGGCACTGAAACTGATTTTTTCATTCTTCTTATTACATTTAATTCGGGAAAAATATAAATTTATAAAACTGTAATAGAAGCTTGACGTTGGCCCATATATAATGTTTATCTTTCTATACTGTGGGCATATATAATGCAATAGATTAGTCAAAACTACAATTTTGCCGATGCCAAATCATCCTAAGAGGGTAGTATGATTCATTTGGTAAATAGTAAAGGAAAATTTTCAATAGTTTTTTGTACTTACACTGTCACTTATGGGTATAATTTTTTTTATTTAAATTCCTACTATTTGAATCCCTTCCCAAATAGATAATTTTCGTTGTGAGTTGATTCAAATCTCAACTGAAATCACATTTGAAACAAATTACACGTTAACTTTTAAAATAATTCCTAAAGTACAAAATATTTCAAAAAAGAAAAGGAAAATTCATTTCTTTTACAAGCTTAGATCTTATTTGATAACCTATAAAAATACTAGTAAAATGTAAATCTATGAAAACTATATTCCTTGCAATTTGAATCCATTTTCGTTTGACATTTACAATTTTTACCTATAAGGAAAATTGCTGTTATATTTAGCTTTTAAGTAATTAGACAAATTGTTTGGCTTTAGCAAATCATTCCATTGACTTCACAAGAAACTGTGTATATTGATTCAGGTTTTCATTTTGACATTGCTTACTAGATTTACCAGGAATGAATTAAAAAGAGAATTTTAATATATGTGTTATAGAAAGCCATCAAACTGATTTGATTGTTTGGATAATGAAGATATTCAAATATTAGGCAACCATACCCTCATCATTCAAACATCACAGTGTCTTTCTTTCAAACTATGATTTCGTCAGCAGAATCATTTCAATAACGCTTCCTACAAAATCATGCTATATGTTATCTCTATATCCTTGGTCCTGCAGTGCTTGGGTCTCTTTATCAGTTACCAAGTTATGGGCATTACAATTCACCGTGTCATATTAGATTAACATAGGAATAAAATGGTCAGGTTTGAAAGTGGTAGTAGGATCTGAAAAAAAGAACCCTAGCCTTAGATGGATGTTACGACACTATCGGCAAGTGTAGAAGATGGGATTTGGATGTGGGTCTCCCGAATAGGATCGAATGGGATGCTTTTAAAGATTGCAATGTTGTAGGCTCTAAGAGATGAACTTTATTGTGTTCATAATGCTACGGTTAGATTAAGATCAGGTTGCAATCTATTCATTAGCATGTTAATTAGTTGTTGTATTGTTATTACGGATCAAACCGTCTAAGAAAAAAGTTTAGATGTGTTTGTACAAAAATTGAATTATGATGATACATGTATGTTCACCCACTGCAATTGTCAACAGCACAACGAAATTTGTTTAGCACATTAACCAACCTCTTTTTTACATGTGCTAACGGAGCTTTATAGCTTAGAATAACTAACAGTAAAGAAATGCTAATTTGATATTTAAAACTATTAATACATTTACATTATAAATAACAAATGAACCAGGTGTCAAGCACGTGTTTACACTTTTTGGGGACTTAACCACACTACTCTAACCGGTTATTTTGAGCGTCAGGTAATGTTAATTCAAATACAAAACTTTTGATGGTTAAGATGTTGGTTTTGTATAGGCCATCTTCAAGTTCTATATAGATTTCTCATATTTCGCGTAATATAGACCTTGAGTTACTGTTTGTAGGAAAATGGACAAACAATTATGTCAAAAAGTTGCCGAAACTATTCGCAATCAAGCAAGATTGATTTTTCTAAGAACTCATCACACGTTGAGCTAAAAATGGCAAGATACATGCTTTCGTAGTTAAGTTTTATAATAGATTTGTTTTTCTTTTTATAAGACATGGTTTTATAAGCCTGTATGGATTTGATTGTCATCACCATTCAATCCATGGTTGGATCTTCAAAGCAGCGACTATTTTGTTTTAAGAAATGATTGAATAATTTAGACAAATTGTTTGTTTTTCAATTATCCTCATTAAAATTTTGTTTATGGCTTATTTGAACATCATGTATTTGTTTCAAAGTTATGGGTTTTTAACGTATCCTATATTTGCGGGTGTTGTATTTGTAAAGTGCGTTGTTGCCTTTGCTGAAGATTGTTGACCAAGACATTAAATTGTTACAAAGAAAAGTAGGAATTAAGGGTTTGTCTGTATTGGTATTTTCTTTTCCACAATAGCGGTTCTTAAGCAAACAAGTGTTGATGCATCCGGGAGTAATTGTAGCAAATCGGGAAGGAAAAGAATCACGACAATGTCGAGAGGAGGAAGTAGCAGCAACCTAATCAATGGGAACCCTACCTTGATGGCTAAGGATGGTAAAGTGCTTGTCGAATGAAGAAAGATAAAAAAAATGAGGCTTCTTCTAATATCTCATCATAGCCACTGAAAGTTTCAGCAAGCAAATCGTATGCTTATCTTGGATTCTATGTTTTCATGTTCAATAAAGACCATGTTGCAAGAATGAATGCATTAGATATTCTGTAGAGATGCAAACTGTTGGTACTAATGGTTTTTCTTTTTCTTTTTGTAAGGGTGAACTCACTGAAGATATGATGACTATGTTTCTCTGATTTCCATTTTTTTTTAAAAAAAAGCGTTGATGTAAGAGAGTTTACGGACTAAATGTCCATTGTAATGTACGGAATATATATTGCAATAAATCTTTAATGTTTTATGTTTTTCAGGGATGTACTCTCTTATGTGTCCATTTAGAAATACACTTTTCTCAACTTATTATGTTAATAAATGATGTTTGAATTTTACATTGGGTTTAATTAATATTTTACAGTTAATTCCCTGCCATTTTCCAAGGCGGCTTATTAAGGTTCATCATTAGTATTCATTTTGCTGTGAATTGCTCAAATTTGTTCATCATTTAACGTAAGTTTGTAGTTTTTTTAAGAGAGTCAATTTGACAAAAAATTATAGGCTAAATGCATAGTATGCGTTGCTTGCCTGTAATTTGCAATATTTTGAAAAATATCTAACAAAAAAATTAAGTTAGTCTCGTGTGCGAAGCACGAGTCCACACTAGTTAAAATGATATTCCTTAAAAGAGTTTGATGCTTCAGGATCAAAACAATGTCTCATCAAAAACCTTCTTATGAAAAACCGTATGGGAGAAATCATAAACAAGGAAAAAAAATGCAAATTTATTTCATCTTTAGGTAACATGTTTTATAATGTTACCGTGAGGGTTGATACTTCAGGATTAAGATAATGCCTCATTAAAAACCTTACTAACAAAAACCCAGTGGGAAAAATATTTGTGAAGGAAAAAGTACATTATAGCATATTTTTATATGCTCCCCTTTGTTTATAACTAATTATACAATTAGTCTATTGATGTGGTCGACACATGCCTATTTTGTACATCATCTTGTGGAATGTTGATTTGGAAATTGCCTTTGAGAATAGTTCTACCCGCTTTTCTTAAAATGAATTTGTTTCCTCTCTTTCTTGTTATCCTTTCATTCATGTGTGAAGAGAAATTTAGAAGAAATGTGCTCCATCCTATCACCCTTGATATAATTCACTTGAATCTGAGCCATGCAAACTGCCTTTTCTTCTTCATAAATAATAGTTTACTACATCAATAAATGTTTGATACTTCTGGATCAAAATGTTGCCTCGTCAAAACCTTACTAAGAAAAACCCGATGGGAAAAATCTTAGTGAAGGAAAAATAGTACAATATACAATGTCATATTTACTACGTCAAAAGTAGTATGATACTTCTGGATCAATGTAATGCCTCGTTAAAACCTTAATAGGAAAAACCCAGTAGAAAATCCTAAATAGGGAAAAAGAGTACATTATAACTTATTTTTGTATGTTACTTTTGGGTTGATACTTCTGGATCATGACCCATGCCTCATTAAAACCTTACTAAGAAAACCCAATGGGGAAAAACTTAGTTATGGAAAAAGAGTGCATTATAACATACTTATGGATGCTTCCCCTGATTTAATAATTTCCTATGAATTCGTATTCTTCATTTAATAACTCAAATTGCGTACAAATACTTCTTAATGAAGTTTTTCTTTTAAAACTTCGTGTGCATTTCCATTGTAATAACCCGGAAAATCTGAACCAATTTAAAATTTTTATTTTGGCAATTTTAGCGAATTTTGAATATTTAAAATGAATTATTTTAAATAATAACGATGAGAAATTTATTTTGAGTATAATTAGAACTTATATGTATTTATTTGAATCGTCGTTAGAATATAAATATTTATTTTTAATTATAAAAGGAATTGAAAATGACGCGGTAGTTTGAAAATTCGATTTCAAATTTCAAATGAATGTACAGGATTCAAAATAAACCGGATTTTAGCGAAACCAAAAATATTAGAATCTATTAGAGAATATCTTTCCAACGAATCCTAAAAATTGAAATTTCATAGCGGGAATAAAAAGTTATGCCCAATTGAAATTTCAGAATAGTCGCTATGGAATCTTGGCCCTTAAAAATGGAAATTTTGCAAACGACCACTGTTTTTGATGAAACCACTTTTGTTGGATCCAGGATGTCGAATTATTGCTATATTCCAAAATTCATAATTTTCTGAATCAATATGTGAGCGTGGTGAAGTTAAATGTGTTTTGACAGTTTTAGTCAATTTCGATCAACCAGAAAATGACTATTTTTTCAAATGGTCTCAGAATTCGATGAAATTAGTTTAGTTAGGACCGTATCGTCAATGCGTAGCTAGAAATAATTTTTCGGGAATTTTTGGGGTTTATATGTGACCCTAGTAAAGTGAAATGCGCGATCAAATTCAATATATAGAGTTATATTTTGATTTTGACTGAAACTGACCGAAACAGCTGAATTGGATTACGGTACATATCCTATTGTATTCGAAATGGGGGTAGTTAACTATGGATGATAGTCGGCGGGTCTCGTTTAGAGTTCGAATGAAAAGTAAACTTTTTTTTAAAATTAAATATAAAATATATATTCTCTCCCTATGCTCTCTCTCTCTCCTCACATTCCTTAAGCCCATCATTTTAAATAAAAAGAAAATAACAAAAAAAAAATTTAAAACCCTAAAACCCCACGAAGCCCAGCCCTCCCCGCCGCTTGGCCAGCGCTGATTGACGATGCACCTCACTCGACCACCCTCCCTCCTCCTCTGCCCCTCTGCTCCCTCTCACTTCCCCTAATTCGAACCCAACCACCACCCTAGCCCTAAATCTGCAAACCCCCGCAGCCTATGGCCTCTGACCTGCCGGCGCCGCCCCCCGCTACCACCAGCGCCTCTCCTATGACGATCCTCCACCCCAATTCCGGCGTAAGTCTTTAAAGTTTTTTTTTCATGTGTATAAAAATTTGTTTTTTTATATAGATTACATGTGAAAAAAAATCTGATATGTATATATATAATAGCGATTAAAAATGTAATTTGTTTTTATATATATCGAGTAAAAGGTTTGATTATTTATTTATTTTTTTAAAGAAAAGTTATGATTTTTAAATTAGAAAAGCTTTGATTTTTCTATGAAGAAAAGGAAATATTTTTATAATGTAAAAGCTTATATTTTTAAAACTATAAAGACTCGATTTTTGAAACTATAAAGATTTGATTTTTAATCATAAAAAGTGTAATGACCCGGATCCTTATGGTTTAATTTTGAATATTTAATACAGTTTTAAATATTGGGTGGATAAATATAAATGGAATTTTTATATTAAGTTATCAGTTTAATAATCAATTTCAATTTAATATTGAATATATTAAATTATCAGAATACAAAAATGGATTTAGTTGAATTCAAATTTTAATTTGAATTGAATACAGTTCAAGTAATTAATAGGAAATTTTATTTGAATTTTATAACGATAATAATATTTATTTATTATCAAGGAGAATAAATTGTCTGAAATTAATTTATATTGATTTAAAATCTTCTACAGACAATCGAATTGGACTTCGTGACCTATCCCAATGTGTCCGGAATAGGGGTATTACCCTAGGAATGACCGTTGTTACGTTCAAAAAGGAGTTAGAAATCTATGGGATAGTTTAATTAATTTAATCATATCGGTAAATTAAATCGAAAATAAATAATTAAAATTAAGTGGGTTTCCTTTTGCCAACTAAACATAAGCGTGGCCTTCGCTTTCTCCTCAAGTTCAAAAAGGGTTTAGAAATCAACCACGTTCACTCCACAGATAAATGGCTCGCTGTTCCAATTTTACCCGCACCCTCCTCCCTTTTAAAGTCACGACTACCCTCCCTCTTCTTCATTTTATTTTCATTTCTTCTGCAATTCATTCTCAGGAAAAATCGAACGCCTCTTCTGATTCCTCCTCAAATCGTTTTCAACGAGCAAATCAAATTGAAATTGGAGACTCCGTTCGAATCCCTGAAGCTCGCGATTGGTTTCTGAAGGGGACAATGGGGCTCTGGCATCGGAAAAGAGGGATTTGCGATCCAACTGCAAAAGCAAGACTCATGTTGTTCGATTCATGGATTCAGGTGCGCGATTCCAACATCTGGTGAGGGTCGCGATGTGTCTTTTGGGATTAGAAGTTCATTAGCGAACTCAGGATGGTGAGGGGGTCATTTTGACGTCAACGAGGGGTTTCAGCAGTAAGCAATGTGAAGTGAGGTTAGTTCGATTCTTTGAGGGTGTACAGGAAGGCTGATATTGGGTTTTCAAGCAGTGAAGGGGGGGAGTTGCGATGTTCAACATAGCAGCAAGAAGTGGAAAGTAGTGAGTCGAACAAGGGATTTTGGATGATATGCTGTTAGCAGTTTTCGGTCATGACAGTGGAAGGGCAGTAGGTGTTCGATGGAATGCCGGAATGGTGGAAGTCAGTATGCGGACTGATTGGCATTAGAAATGGATCAGTGATTTTTCTTTGAGATTTGTTCCACCATTAGTCGAGTGGTTTGGCAGAGATAGTAAGGAGCTGTACCGGATGGATGTGGCGATTAGTGGAATTTCTGCTAAATTGCAAATGCAGTTCAGAATCCAATAAAATAAAATAGCGCAAGCTAAGGAATTTAAATGGGATATTCGGCGAATGAAAATCTCGGTGAGTAAATCTCACCTTTTATTTAGAATTTATTTTTATATAGTTAAAAATAATTGTCTGTGCTTGTATGAATGCTGTCTGATTGTTTTAAAAAAATATATTAGTTATTTAGGATATATATATATATATATTGGGTTGATGATTGGTTGGATTCCCGCAGTTTCATTAGCGGATGCCCGCAGTTTCATAGTGGATGATTACCCTATACGCCCCACGCTATGATTAGTGGATGACCTTCATACCGCGATATCCTGCCTCGAAGCAGGATGGGTAATTACTATGTTGACTAACGTCTGTGGATGCAGGAAAACAGGTTGGAGGAATCCAACTGGATTCCTCAAAAATATATTATCTATTTGTTGTTTGTTTGATTTCATATATATTCCTATATGATGTGTTAAAAATCAAGTGATTGAAAATTGGTTGATCTGATTGTTGAAAATACCACTAGAGCTTGAATATTGATCTTTAAAAATATCGTAAAGGGTATTTGAGATTTTTAAAAAGGAAATTCTATTTTTATAAATAGAATTTGAATTTTTTATAAAACTATAGAAAATATTAACTTGTTTGAAGGTATATATAAAACAAGTATCGAATTTATAAACTTTGTTTATAAATGAAAATATGGGATTTGAATCGAAATTATAAACGTTGTTTATAAATGAAAATATGGGATTTGAATTGAATTTATAAACGTTGCTTATAAATGAAATATGGGATTTGAATCAAATTTATAAACGTTGTTTATAAATGAAAATATGGGATTTGAATCGAATTTATAAACGTTGTTTATAAATGAAAATATGGGATTTGAATCGAATTTATAAACGTTGTTTATAAATGAAAATATGGGATTTGAATCGAAATTATAAACTTTGTTTATAAATGAAAATATGGGATTTGAATTGAATTTATAAACGTTGTTTATAAATGGAAAGGTGGGATTTGAATTGAAGTTATAAACGTTGTTTATAAATAATGCAGAGAATTCAAATGGACTTTGAATATAAGGAATTGAAATAGAATTTGAATAATAGAATTCAAATGGAGTTTAACTATAGAATTTGAATATAGTATTTAAAATGGAATTTGAATATAGAAATTCAAATGGGATTTAAAATAAATAGATTTGGATAAATAGAAGTGGATTAGACTAAGAAGTTAAGTAACAGATTTAATTAACAAATTGAGTTAAAACGATTGGTATAGTTAAAATAGATTGGACAAGCATAAATATATAGGAGACAGGTATGGAATAAAGTATAGAAGTGAAATAAATAGATTGCTCGACAAAAAGGTACGTAGTTAATTAATATATGAGATTTTATGCGCCGTATCGGCTAGCCGCTAGGCTTTTTCTTTTTCTTTTTGAGATGAGAAGGACCGGGAAAGCTATTTGAAATTTCCCGATGCTCCCGGTACAAAGGAGGTTATGGCGAATTTTTCCAGGAAATTAAGGAGATAGAATATTTTTAAGATAATTTGATAGTTAGAAATCAACGTATCGATATATATAGAAGTCGATAAGGAAACGAACTTAGAAATAGAATAGTATAATTAAAAAGGGGAGTATAAGAATAAAATCTCGTAGGAATAGAAAGAGAAAATGTATATGTGTTTAAAGGTGGATAATCAGTTGTATGGTATTGATTATTCGAGTAAGTAGTCTTGTCTGTTTTGACGTTAAATGTTATTCAGTCAAGGTCTGAGAGGTAATTATAGCCCAACTTGGTTGATTTCATGATATACCGATAAGTAGCAAGATTTCAGACTCGAAGATCAATGTGGAATAAGAATTAGTTAAATACTGTATTTGGGTTGTCGTAACGATGTTTTACACAACATCTGTTTTAACCCAAATATGTGCAAAGCTAGGAAATAGAATAATGAACGTTTCCTAAATATAGGAATAAACGAAATTGGAAAAGAGATAAGTAATTGGAATATTTTCGAATTATAAATAACATATATTTTCTAAAGTTTAGAAAATAAAGGAAGACGATATTCAGAAATGTTTTCCAAATAACGTATAAGGCCAATATGGTTATTGAAATTATTTGGTTAACAAATATTGATAAGAAATAAGAGAAGATATTTAATTAAGGAAATATTAATTAAAGGCTCAGTGATTGTTGGATGTTTGGATGAACACTTGTTTTATTCGATAGTTAAATCATCGACTATCGAAACACTTGTTTTTATTCGATAGTTAAATCACAGACTATCGAAGTTTTGACCATCGTTGTCAATATGGAGAGACCGGTTGGATTATTATCCGAAGAACCACTCCATATCGGCAGTAGCGTGCGAATCAGATTATATAAAGATAATCGAAGACGGAGTAGAGTGCAAGGACTTTTTCTATTAATAGAAAAAGTGCCTTCAGTTCATCCTGTTCCTGGGTGACTTGTATGGATGAATGTCTGACAGAGTATTTCCAGACGATCACGTATATTGATTTCTCCAACTGTACCAAGAGCGGAAGCGGAGAAGGAAACTTCTTTTAGCTAACACATAATGTATTGGTGTAGATGTCAATCGGTGATTTGATGGATTTGACGATGTGGCATTCAAAGTGAATCTGGTATGACGATAAAGCGTAGCTTCTAGCCTCATCATCCGGTAAATGACAGAAATCAGGCAGGCAGCATGGCTAAGTCGGTCGCACCGAAGTAGGGTGTATAATCACCTGATCTAGAGTTTCATTTACTTCTAAAAATCTATTGTTGATGCTGTCCCATTCGGGAAACGGTTGCTGATCCCAACTGTTGGTGATATACATTCGATACACTCAAGCGAAATGAGTGGTCGGTCATGTGTGGCCGGGTTGCAAGATGTTCTTGTCGAACCCAGTGTATTCCTCTCTAGAGGTACATTAGCGAGGGGTGGTTCCGTACCTTGTCATAGTTGGAAATACATTACCCAATACGTGTTTGCGGTTTTGATTATATACTATATATGTAGAACGTGAGATGAAAGCGTTTCTGCTAGATGATTATATATATACTGTGGTTGATAGACATTATAATAATATCAAAAGGTTTTTGATATAAAGATATTTTGGATTCTCATAAGGGAAAAACCCGTTCCGTTATGCGGCGTGGTCTTATGAGATATCGTTTACTTGTTCGAACTATTTTTAAACTGTTTTACTCATACCAATCCCATGACTGACCCGGAGTTTACTTTGTTGTTTCCCCTAAACTCTTGGGTGCCTAAATTTGTATGGGCAGTCAAGTAGTTCAGGATTTTACAGATCTATCTAAAGGAGCTTGGAGCAGGAGGCTTCAACGTTATCTAGTTATAGTTTGTTCTGCTATGTTGTAAGTGTTGTACTCTGATAAGTGTATGTTATACAGTTAAGATTTTGTATTTCAAAGATATGATATATTATATTTTGTTCCGCTGCGATGTGAGATTCTGTGTTGTTGTTTCTGTTCTGCTTCTACCTCTTTCTTCTAAAAAAAAATGTTTCGTATTTTCATGATATTTGGGTTGGACGTATGATGTATATAGTCAACTCCGATGTTACGGAAATCTGGGTCGTTACGGTTGGTATCAGAGCTTAGGTTAAGCGAATACCTAGGCTTGTTGGAATGTGCTCATTAGAGATAGGATCAGTAGTATCCTAGAATGAGTTGAGTGTATATATATACGAGAGAGCGTATTTGTTATTTGATATAAAAACTATTTTATATTGTGTTGACTAGTTTGTTGAGTGGCTTATGGATTCTGATCGAATCGTGGGATGCCACGAAGTCGATAGGAATTTATAAACACTTGAACAGAAGATTGGGCACAATATTGTTTTAAATAGTTGAGTTGATTGTTAGGATTATAATCGAATTTGATTATAAAACAGAAATAGTTATATATAACCAATGGAATTTGTATATGAAATCAAATATACAAATTAGATAAATTGAAATTGAATTCCAACCAGAATTCAGAATTTAAAATCCTGGGAGTTTGGAAAAATATTTTTTCTAAATGGGTTTTGAAAGAAATAAAGCACTGAACTCATTTAGTAGCTGGGAAATAATTTTGATGATGGTCGCAACATCATCAGCGTTCATTTTCGAGTTTCTAAGTGATAAATTGCTGCCTTAGAAAAGTTTTTGATGGAAATTTGTTTGAAAAAGAAACAAGTTGTTTGAAAATTCAAATGTTTTGAATTTGGGATAGATATAAATATATGTATATATTTATATTACTTCGAAGGAATTTTGAAATGGGAATTGGAATATAGATTTCAAATAGTAGTGAAATGGGAATTGGAATATAGATTTCAAATAGAAGTAAAATAAAGGAATTTGAATATATATATATATAGATTTCAAATAGAAGTGAAATAGAATTTGAATTCAAAGAAATTCAAATGAGTTTGAATAAAGAAAATTTCAAATAGAAATTGTATAAGAAATATTGAAATGGAATTTGAATTCAAGGGAATTCAAATGGATTTGAATAAAGAAAAGTCAAATAGAGATTTGAATATTAGAATTCAAATGGAATTTGGTTAAATAGGATTTCAAAGAGAATATAAAGTGGAGGATGAATATTAGAATTCAAAGAAAATAAAAGGAGTTAAATAGAATTTGAATTCAAGGTGAAATTAAATAGAATTTGAATTCAAAGGAGTTAAAATAGAATTTAAATTCAAAAGGATTTCAAATAGGAATTTGAATAAGGAATTTAAATAGAAATTGAATAAAGGATTTCAAATGGAATTTGACTAAGGGATTTGAAATGGGTTTTGAATAAAGGATTTCAAATAGGAATTGAAAATAAGAAATTCAAATAGAATTTGAATAGAAGAAATTCAAATAGAAATTGAATAGAAGGAAATTCAAATATAGAATTTGAATAGAAGAAATTCAAATAGAAATTGAATAGAAGGAAATTCAAATATAGAGTTTGAATAAAGAGATTCAAATGGAATTTGAATGTTGTAAATTTATATAGGATTTGAATATTAGAAGTGAAATAGATCGGGGATATTATGAAACGGATTTGATATATATTAAAAATATATCAGAATGGAGTTGAATTTATTATAAACCAAGTTAAAACGTTTATATTTATAAATATAATTAAAACGAGCTCGTTGTAGTGCGGTAGTTCGAAAATTGGCGATTCGAACTTCAATTTAGTATACAGAACTCAATTGAAGTCGGTATTCTTTGAAACAAGAATCGTCGGGACCGGTTGAACAATAGTTTTCTAATGAAGGAGAAAAATCTAGATTTCGTCAAATAGATTTTGAGATAGGTCAAAATCAAATTTTTAGAAAAGCAGCGCCAGAAACGTTATAAAACCATAACGGTTTAATTAAATAAATAAAAGAATTTTTAGGAAATAAAATCCGAATTGGCATTAGAAAAATCCAGACTAGAGATATAAAATAAATATGAACTCCAGTGAAGTAAGTGAAATGATTTTTAAGACAAAAATCATATTTTTAAATGGTTAAATAGAATTAACTAAAATTGGAAAATAATTAGTTAAAGGAAATTTGAATCGAAATTGGGTTTTTGGATAAGTGAAAGAGATTGAGGATTTATATTCGAAATCGAATATATAACTCGAGTTGAAGATATAATTAGATTAGTTTATAATAAGTTGACATATATTTGAACAAGTTATATTCAAATAAAAAGGGTGAAATAGGCAAAACGATTAATTAGCAACTAGTTAATGGGAATTTGAATGGTTGAAATTAAATTTAACTTAAGCAAGTTAAATGGATCGAAATGAATAAATTGAGTAAAATCAATGTGAATGAAATATGAATTGGGAATGAATAAAGGAAAAACCAAAAGAGTTAAAAAGTAAATATATTTGTAAAACGAATATAAAAGGAAATATATTTGTAACACAAATACAAAGGAAGTTATGTGCAAACGAATAAAGGGAGAAATATTTGTAAAAACATTTACAAATAGAATTTAGAAGGGAATATTTGTAAAACATTTACAAATAGATTAAATGGAAATATTTATTTATAGAAAATAAATAGAATGTTATAGATGAGATATTTATTTGTCAGATAAATAGAATTTAATCAAAGGAATATTCAGAAGATGAATAGAAAATGGAAATCTGTTTTTAACAGATAAATAGAAAAGATTAATTTATAAATAACAGTTTATAAATTAAATTAAATATTTATCATTCGATAGATGGAATATATAAGTCTGAGCTTATATAGAGAAGAGATATTGGTTTTTAAACACCGATAGTTTTAAATAGAAGGGGTGCACAACACTTGCATAAGTGAAGTAACGTTATTAAAGAGAACATTTATAAAGTGAAGAACCGTTACAAAAAGTAAATTTTTGTAAATGAATAAACGTTATCCAATAGGAGTTATTCGAATAGGAGAAGTCGATTAGAGTTAGAAATAATCGATTAGAGTTAGAATAAATCGATTAGAATAAGAATTAACCAGTTAGAGTTAATCAGATAAGGTTAATCCGTAGAGTTAGTGGAATATTAGTTATTCAATTAGAATTTATCGAATATTTGTTATTCAAATAAAGAGTTAACCAGATAGAGTTAATTGAACATAGTTAATCGAATTAGGATTTAATTGAATGTTAGTTATTCAATTAAAGTTGATCGAATATAGTTATTGAGATAGAGTTAGTCAACCATAGTTACTCAGGATAAGTTGCCATTTCGTACGACTGCTAGCGTAATTCGCAGGGCTGCAGATAGCCTAGGGCGGTCAGATGTTTCCTGGGGGAATTAGGCGTAACCATTGTGATCGCTGCGATCTAGAGTCAAGCGAATGGAGTTAAATCAAATGTTAGTTTATTCGAATAGAATGGAAGGAGTTATCGAATATAGTTATTCAAAAGGAGTTATCGAGTATAGTTATTCGAAAGGAGTTATCGATTATTAGTTAATCGAAAGGAGTTATCGAATATAGTTTAATCGAAAAGAGTTATCGATTAGTTTAATCGAAGTGAGTTATAGGATATTGGTTATTCGAAGGAGTTATCGAATTTAGTTATTCGATGGAGTTAATCGAAAAGAGTTAAATCCAATAGAGTTAATTGATAAGAGTAAATTGAATAGAGTAAATCGAATATAGTTTATTCGAAGAAAGGTTTTCGAATCTAGTTATTCGAAAGAGAGATTATCGAATATAGTTATTCGAAGGGAGGAGTTATCGAATAAGGATTTATTCGAAAAAGAGTTACGTAAGGAAGTCTGAATTGTTGAGTATCAACATTAATAAGTTTTGAGAAGATAAATGGGTTTGTGGCACTTTTTCTACCTTAGCAATTTCGAGGACGAAATTATTTTAAGTGGGGAAGATTGTAATGACCCGGATCCTTATGGTTTAATTTTGAATATTTAATACAGTTTTAAATATTGGGTGGATAAATATAAATGGAATTTTTATATTAAGTTATCAATTTAATAATCAATTTCAATTTAATATTGAATGTATTAAATTATCAGAATACAAAAATGGATTTAGTTGAATTCAAATTTTAATTTGAATTGAATACAGTTCAAGTAATTAATAGGAAATTTTATTTGAATTTTATAACGATAATAATATTTATTTATTATCAAGGAGAATAAATTGTCTGAAATTAATTTATATTGATTTAAAATCTTCTACAGACAATCGAATTGGACTTCGTGACCTATCCCAGTGTGTCCAGAATAGGGGTATTACCCTAGGAATGACCGTTGTTACGTTCAAAAAGGAGTTAGAAATCTGTGGGATAGTTTAATTAATTTAATCATATCGGTAGATTAAATCGAAAATAAATAATTAAAATTAAGTGGGTTTCCTTTTGCCAACTAAACATAAGCGTGGCCTTTCCTTTCTCCTCAAGTTCAAAAAGGGTTTAGAAATCAACCACGTTCACTCCACAGATAAATGGCTCGCTGTTCCAATTTTACCCGCACCCTCCTCCCTTTTAAAGTCACGACTACCCTCCCTCTTCTTCATTTTATTTTCATTTCTTCTGCAATTCATTCTCAGGAAAAATCGAACGCCTCTTCTGATTCCTCCTCAAATCGTTTTCAATGAGCAAATCAAATTGAAATTGGAGACTCCGTTCGAATCCCTGAAGCTCGCGATTGGTTTCTGAAGGGGACAATGGGGTTCTGGCATCGGAAAAGAGGGATTTGCGATCCAACTGCAAACGCGAGACTCATGTTGTTCGATTCATGGATTCAGGCGCGCGATTCCAACATCTGGTGAGGGTCGCGATGTGTCTTTTGGGATTAGAAGTTCATTAGCGAACTCAGGATGATGAGGGGGTCATTTTGACGTCGACGAGGGGTTTCAGCAGTAAGCAATGTGAAGTGAGGTTAGTTCGATTCTTTGAAGGTGTACAGGAAGGCTGATATTGGGTTTTCAAGCAGTGAAGGGGGGGGGGTTGCGATGTTCAACATAGCAGCAAGAAGTGGAAAGTAGTGAGTCGGACAAGGGATTTTGGATGATATGCTGTTAGCAGTTTTCGGTCATGACAGTGGAAGGGCAGTAGGTGTTCGATGGAATGCCGGAATGGTGGAAGTCAGTATGCGGACTGATTGGCATTAGAAATGGATCAGTGATTTTTCTTTGAGATTTGTTCCACCATTAGTCGAGTGGTTTGGCAGAGATAGTAAGGAGCTGTACCGGATGGATGTGGCGATTAGTGGAATTTCTGCTAAATTGCAAATGCAGTTCAGAATCCAATAAAATAAAATAGCGCAAGCTAAGGAATTTAAATGGGATATTCGACGAATGAAAATCTCGGTGAGTAAATCTCACCTTTTATTTAGAATTTATTTTTATATAGTTAAAAATAATTGTCTGTGCTTGTTTGAATGCTGTCTGATTGTTTTAAAAAAAAAATTAGTTATTTAGGATATATATATATATTGGGTTGATGATTGGTTGGATTCCCGCAGTTTCATTAGCGGATGCCCGCAGTTTCATAGCGGATGATTACCCTATACGCCCCATGCTATGATTAGTGGATGACCTTCATACCGCGATATCTTGCCTCGAAGCAGGATGGGTATTACTATGTTGACTAACGTCTATGGATGCAGGAAAACAGGTTGGAGGAATCCAACTGGATTCCTCAAAAATATATTATCTGTTTGTTGTTTGTTTGATTTCATATATATTCCTATATGATGTGTTAAAAATCAAGTGATTGAAAATTGGTTGATCTGATTGTTGAAAATACCACTAGAGCTTGAATATTGATCTTTAAAAATATCGTAAAGGGTATTTGAGATTTTTAAAAAGGAAATTCTATTTTTATAAATAGAATTTGAATTTTTTATAAAACTATAGAAAATATTAACTTGTTTGAAGGTATATATAAAACAAGTATCGAATTTATAAACTTTGTTTATAAATGAAAATATGGGATTTGAATCGAAATTATAAACGTTGTTTATAAATGAAAATATGGGATTTGAATTGAATTTATAAACGTTGTTTATAAATGAAATATGGGATTTGAATCAAATTTATAAACGTTGTTTATAAATGAAAATATGGGATTTGAATCGAATTTATAAACGTTGTTTATAAATGAAAATATGGGATTTGAATCGAATTTATAAACGTTGTTTATAAATGAAAATATGGGATTTGAATCGAAATTATAAACTTTGTTTATAAATGAAAATATGGGATTTGAATTGAATTTATAAACGTTGTTTATAAATGGAAAGGTGGGATTTGAATTGAAGTTATAAACGTTGTTTATAAATAATGCAGAGAATTCAAATGGACTTTGAATATAAGGAATTGAAATAGAATTTGAATAATAGAATTCAAATGGAGTTTAACTATAGAATTTGAATATAGTATTTCAAATGGAATTTGAATATAGAAATTCAAATGGGATTTAAAATAAATAGATTTGGATAAATAGAAGTGGATTAGAATAAGAAGTTAAGTAACAGATTTAATTAACAAATTGAGTTAAAACGATTGGTATAGTTAAAATAGATTGGACAAGCATAAATATACAGGAGACAGGTATGGAATAAAGTATAGAAGTGAAATAAATAGATTGCTCGACAAAAAGGTACGTAGTTAATTCATATATGAGATTTTATGCGCCGTATCGGCTAGCCGCTTGGCTTTTTCTTTTTCTTTTTGAGATGAGAAGGACTGGGAAAGCTATTTGAAATTTCCCGATGCTCCTGGTACAAAGGAGGTTATGGCGAATTTTTCCGGGAATTTAAGGAGATAGAATATTTTTAAGATAATTTGATAGTTAGAAATCAACGTATCGATATATATAGAAGTCGATAAGGAAACGAACTTAGAAATAGAATAGTATAACTAAAAAGGGGAGTATAAGAATAAAATCTCGTAGGAATAAAAAGAGAAAATGTATATGTGTTTAAAGGTGGATAATCAGTTGTATGGTATTGATTATTCGAGTAAGTAGTCTTGTCTGTTTTGACGTTAAATGTTATTCA
The DNA here is from genome assembly GCA_030737875.1 of Allium sativum. Lineage (NCBI taxonomy): Eukaryota > Viridiplantae > Streptophyta > Magnoliopsida > Asparagales > Amaryllidaceae > Allium > Allium sativum. The sequence continues at coordinate 98,742,285 of CM060922.1, forward strand.
GTCAAGGTCTGAGAGGTAATTATACCCCAACTTGGTTGATTTCATGATATACCGATAAGCAGCAAGATTTCAGGCTCGAAGATCAATGTGGAATAAGAATTAGTTAAATACTGTATTTGGGTTGTCGTAACAATGTTTTACACAACATCTGTTTTAACCCAAATATGTGCAAAGCTAGGAAATAGAATAATGAACGTTTCCTAAATATAGGAATAAACGAGAATGGAAAAGAGATATGTAATTGGAATATTTTCCAATTATAAATAAAATATATTTTCTAAAGTTTAGAAAATAAAGGAAGACGATATTCGGAAATGTTTTCCAAATAACGTATAAGGCCAATATGGTTATTGAAATTATTTGGTTAACAAATATTGATAAGAAATAAGAGAAGAGATTTAATTAAGGAAATATTAATTAAAGGCTCAGTGATTGTTGGATGTTTGGATGAACACTTGTTTTATTCGATAGTTAAATCATCGACTATCGAAACTCTTGTTTTTATTCGATAGTTAAATCACAGACTATCGAAGTTTTGACCATCGTTGTCAATATGGAAAGACCAGTTGGATTATTATCCGAAGAACCACTCCATATCGGAAGTAGCGTGCGAATCAGATTATATAAAGATAATCGAAGACGGAGTAGAGTGCAAGGACTTTTTCTATTAATAGAAATAGTGCCTTCAGTTCATCCTGTTCCTGGGTGACTTGTATGGATGAATGTCTGACAGAGTATTTCCAGACGATCACGTATATTGATTTCTCCAACCGTACCAAGAGCGGAAGCGGAGAAGGAAACTTCTTTTAGCTAACACATAATGTATTGTTGTAGACGTCAATCGGTGATTTGATGGATTTGACAATGTGGCATTCAAAGTGAATCTGGTATTATGATAAAGCGTAGCTTCTAGCCTCATCATCCGGTAAATGACAGAAATCGGGCAGGCAGCATGGCTAAGTCGGTCGCACCGAAGTAGGGTGTATAATCACCTGATCTAGAGTTTCATTTACTTCTAAAAATCTATTATTGATGCTGTCCCATTCGGGAAACGGTTGCTGATCCCAACTGTTGGTGATATACATTCGATACACTCAAGCGAAATGAGTGGTCGGTCATGTGTGGCCGGGTTGCAAGATGTTCTTGTTGAACCCAGTGTATTCCTCTCTAGAGGTACATTAGTGAGGGGTGGTTCCGTACCTTGTCATAGTTGGAAATCCATTACCCAATACGTGTTTGCGGTTTTGATTGTATAATATATATGTAGAACGTGAGATGAAAGCGTTTCTGCTAGATGATTATATATATACTGTGGTTGATAGACATTATTATAATATCAAAAGGTTTTTGATATAAAGATATTTTGGATTCTCATAAGGGAAAAAACCGTTCCGTTATGCGGTGTGGTCTTATGAGATATCGTTTACTTGTTCGAACTGTTTTTAAACTGTTTTACTCATACCAGTCCCATGACTGACCCGGTGTTTACTTTGTTGTTTTCCCTAAACTCTTGGGTGCCTAAATTTGTACGGGCAGTCAAGTAGTTCAGGATTTTACAGATCTATCTAAAGGAGCTTGGAGCAGGAGGCTTCAGCGTTATCTACTTATAGTTTGTTCTGCTATGTTGTAAGTGTTGTACTCTGATAAGTGTGTGTTATACAGTTAAGATTTTGTATTTCAAAGATATGATATATTATATTTTGTTCCGCTGCGATGTGAGATTCTGTGTTGTTGTTTCTGTTCTGCTTCTACCTCTTTCTTCTAAAAAAAAATGTTTCGTATTTTCGTGATATTTGGGTTGGACGTATGATGTATATAGTCAACTCCGATGTTACGGAAATCTGGGTCGTTACGGTTGGTATCAGAGCTTAGGTTGAGCGAATACCTAGGCTTGTTGGAATGTGCTCATTAGAGATAGGATCAGTAGTATCCTAAAATGAGTTGAGTGTATATGTATACGAGAGAGCGTATTTGTTATTTGATATAAAAACTGTTTTATATTGTGTTGGCTAGTTTGTTGAGTGGCTTATGGTTTCTGATCGAATCGTGGGATGCCACGAAGTCGATAGGAATTTATAAACACTTGAACAGAAGATTGGACACGATATTGTTTTAAATAGTTGAGTTGATTGTTAGGATTATAATCGAATTTGATTATAAAACAGAAATAGTTATATATAACCAATGGAATTTGTATATGAAATCAAATATACAAATGAGATAAATTGAAATTGAATTCCAACCAGAATTCAGAATTTAAAATCCTGGGAGTTTGGAAAAATATTTTCTCTAAATGGGTTTTGAAAGAAATAAAGCACTGAACTCATTCAGTAGCTGGGAAATAATTCTGATGATGGTCGCAACATCATCAGTGTTCATTTTCGAGTTTCTAAGTGATAAATTGCTGCCTTAGAAAAGTTTTTGATGGAAATTTGTTTGAAAAAGAAACAAGTTGTTTGAAAATTCAAATGTTTTGAATTTGGGATAGATATAAATATATGTATATATTTATATTACTTCGAAGGAATTTTGAAATGGGAATTGGAATATAGATTTCAAATAGTAGTGAAATGGGAATTGGAATATAGATTTCAAATAGAAGTAAAATAAAGGAATTTGAATATATATATATATATATATATAGATTTCAAATAGAAGTGAAATAGAATTTGAATTCAAAGAAATTTAAATGAGTTTGAATAAAGAAAATTTCAAATAGAAATTGTATAAGAAATATTGAAATGGAATTTGAATTCAAGGGAATTCAAATGGATTTGAATAAAGAAAAGTCAAATAGAGATTTGAATATTAGAATTCAAATGGAATTTGGTTAAATAGGATTTCAAAGAGAATATAAAGTGGAGGATGAATATTAGAATTCAAAGAAAATAAAAGGAGTTAAATAGAATTTGAATTCAAGATGAAATTAAATAGAATTTGAATTCAAAGGAGTTAAAATAGAATTTAAATTCAAAAGGATTTCAAATAGGAATTTGAATAAGGAATTTAAATAGAAATTGAATAAAGGATTTCAAATGGAATTTGACTAAGGGATTTGAAATGGGTTTTGAATAAAGGATTTCAAATAGGAATTGAAAATAAGAAATTCAAATAGAATTTGAACAGAAGAAATTCAAATAGAAATTGAATAGAAGGAAATTCAAATATAGATTTTGAATAGAAGAAATTCAAATAGAAATTGAATAGAAGGAAATTCAAATATAGAGTTTGAATAAAGAGATTCAAATGGAATTTGAATGTTGTAAATTTATATAGGATTTGAATATTAGAAGTGAAATAGATCGGGGATATTATGAAACGGATTTGATATATATTAAAAATATATCGGAATGGAGTTGAATTTATTATAAACCAAGTTAAAACATTTATATTTATAAATATAATTAAAACGAGCTCGTTGTAGCGCGGTAGTTCGAAAATTGACGATTCGAACTTCAATTTAGTATGCAGAACTCAATTGAAGTCGGAATTCTTTGAAACAAGAATCGTCGGGACCGGTTGAACAATAGTTTTCTAATAAAGGTGAAAAATCTAGATTTCGTCAAATAGATTTTGAGATAGGTCAAAATCAAATTTTTAGAAAAGCAGCGCCAGAAACGTTATAAAACCATAACGGTTTAATTAAATAAATAAAAGGATTTTTGGAAATAAAATCCGAATTGGCATTAGAAAAATCCAGACTGGAGATATAAAATAAATATGAACTCCAGTGAAGTAAGTGAAATGATTTTTAAGACAAAAATCATATTTTTAAATGGTTAAATAGAATTAATTAAAATTGGAAAATAATTAGTTAGAGGAAATTTGAATCAAAATTGGGTTTTTGGATAAGTGAAAGAGTCACCATGAATTGGTTTAACTAGTGGGTGAGAACTCCTTCTCACTAAAATTTGCTTTATAGTTATTTATTTTATAACTGCATATATGAATTGTTCCCCCGTGGTCCACAGACCATGGACGACTTGTTTGTTTGGTTGTGTAGTTGATTGGATTATTGGTTTGAATTTAGTTGTTTGGGTGAAATGGAATTGATTAGATTGGTATGTGTATGGCATGTGCCATTATTAGACTGGGGATAAGGCTAGGCCTTATCCCGTTTCTAGTATCGCGTCGTTATGCCGTCGAAATTTTCTAAAATATGTTAGAAGAAAATAAAAATATCATTTCTATTAGATAAACAAAAGAACAAATATTCGTTCACAAATCAAAACAATTTGTGTATGTACACCCATTTGACTAATATGGATTGGGACGATAAATATTACACATCGCCAAACTACACAAATAAAAATCTTTGTTTGTTGATTTGAAACCCCACAAAGGTGTTGAGATGATATTTGGAGTACACTAATCACAAATAATTAGATATAGGTCAATCGATTGATTGACAGACTATTAAAAGCATTAAATATTTATATTTGATGCTTATGCAGTGTAGAATGCACTCTGAATGATGGTTGATTATTTATCGTTGCTATTATATACATGTGTTGTAGGGAATCCATATAATTAACATTATATGGTAATTGATTGGGCCTCATTCCAAGTGGAAAAATAAAGAAAAGTAATGTGTTGAATAAAAGAAAATTCATGTGTTGAATAAAAGAAAATTCATGTGTTGAATAAAATATATATTCATGTGTTGAATAAAAGAAAATTTATGTGTTGAAGAAAACATTCATTTATTGAATAGAATAATGAAGTTATTGAAATATATAAAGCCGCGTTGATTAGATTTGCGCCATTTTGATGTGAACGATATCTATATCAATTTTATTCATTTTTATAATGAATATCGAAAAGGAATTGATTTCAATATAGAATATTTTGAAAATACTATCATTTATATATCGATGATATGTAATATTCAATTTTGATTTGAAATTGAATATGAAGTTGAAATCGTTTTGAAAACGAATTTAAAGCAATTTATAAAATACATTTTAAAAGGAAATCGACGAAATATATATAATATATATTATATATATAATGGTCTGAATAGAACCCGCCGCGCTGCGGTAGTTCGCGAATTTCGACCATTGACTTCGAATGGACATTACGGTAGATCCGACCGTCGGATTCTCCTGAAATCAGAACCGTTGGGTTCGTATCGAAAAGAACTTTCTAATGAATATTAGAGATTTGAAATCTAACAGCTGGATTTGGAATTATGTCCAAATAAAATTTGGAAATAATCGTTGTAAGTGCTGTTCGATGGTCGTTGATGAAAATCGATTGTATGGGCCTTGATAAAATTATTATAAATATCAATAATTAGTGTAAAATCATAATAAATGATTTGGAAAGAATTGTGATGAAAAATTCCATATTTGAAAAGATAAAAATAGATTTTTATCGAAATGAACTAGTTTTGAACTAGAATTATAATCCATTTATTTTTGAAATAAACAAATTGGATTCGAAAGGGTTTTTAAAGTAACTAGAATTTCCAATAATTGATTTGGAATGGATTTGTGTCAAAATTGTCTTTGGAATATTTTGATGTTGGATTTTGTGATTATACAGATATTGTTATGGAAATTTGAAAGATATATTTATATCGTTATTTCCAATACGATATTTGTTGGTTGTATGATTCGATAGTGAATATAAGCCGATATATTTTCTATTCAGAGCCTTGTATTTAATATCCAATGGGATTTGGGTTTGTCGTGAATGGTGACTTCATTAACACTATTCTTAAACCCAGTTGAGAAAAAGATTAAATCTTTTTATTTAGATTTAATGAAGTATACCAATTAAATGGTATTTAATTGGAATTAAATTTGAATTGATTTTTGGGTTTATCGTGAACGGTGTTCTAAATAACACTTGTTCTTTAACCCGATAATTAATGGAATGTTAATCGGGTTTACCGTGAACTGTGTTTTAACGACATTCGTTCTTTAACCCGATTTACAGTGAAATGTGATATGGAATTTATAAATCTTTTGTTAAGATTTAAAGGAGATTTCCAAAGTAAAGTTTTCCAATTTAATAAAATAAATTGGAATCGAATGGAATTCGATTTGGTAATAATCGAAGTGAATTTTTGTGGAGGAAGACTGCTAATATATCTGGAATTAAAAAGGCTTTCTGTTATTTCATTTATATTATTGGTCGGATATGGAAGTTTATATCGATTATATATATCGATTTGTTTTCCATGAAGATTCCATCATTAATGGAATGTGATTTTGGGTTTATCGTAAACCGTGTTTTAAATGACATTGGTTCTTTAACCCAGTTAAAGACAACATATGATTTCCCAAGTTCAACAATCATTAATATTGATTTTTGGGAATATTAAAACCAAGTGGAGTTTTAATGAATCTTTAATTAGATTTAAATGATCGAGAATGGAGTATCACTAGTTTTGCTCCAGGCGATAGTTAAATCTTTAATTAGATTTGAACGTGGAATGGTAATTGAATTTACCGATAACATCGTGGTGTTAGGTATGAAGTATTACAAGTTTTTCTTCATGGGATAAATAGGTTGGGATTGGGAAACTAAAACAAATGATTACTTCAGTAAGGTTCGTCAATCCCGACTAGTTTGGATAAACCATAATTTGGTTTGATTGATATTCAAAGGAAGATTAAAGAATAAATTTAAGGAATTTATCTTTGATAAAATTGATGGGAACCTTTCCCAAAGTATAAGAATATTTGAATAAAAGAATATTCTGAATTGGAACGAGGCGTATGTTGTGTTTGTGTAACACTTATTGGTTATATACGCGAGTTATTCAGAAAGACCGGGTTTATCCCATTCTGAATAATTGATTTGATGATGTGTTGAGGATGAAGACGGTGGTCGAAGACCGGAGGTCTTCACGTCGTTTGGATAATTACTAATGATCTTGATTGGGCTGTACACCCAAGAAGAGGGAATCAGTTGGTGATCGTCCAGACGTTGTAATGACCCGCAGAGCCGCAACATCGGAGTTGACTATATACATCATACGTCCAACCCAAATGTCACGAAAATACGAAACATTTTTTTTAGAAGAAAGAGATAGAAGAAGAACAAAAATAACAACACAGAATCTCACATCGCAGCGGAACAAAATACAATATATCATATCTTTGAAATACAAAATTTCAACTGTATAACATACACTTATCAGAGTACAACACTTACAGCTTAGCGGAACAAACTCTATATAACTAACGCTGAAGCCTCCTGCTCCAAGCTCCTTTAGATAGATCTGTAAAATCCTGAACTACTTGACTGACCATACAAATTTAGGCACCTAAGAGTTTAGATAAAACAAAACAAATAAACTCCGGGCCAGTCATGGGACTGGTATGAGTAAACAGTTTAAAACAGTTTCAGAAAACTAAATAATATCTCATAAGACCACGCCGTATAACGCGGAACGGGTTTTTCCCTTATGAGAATCCAAACACATGATTTAACTTTAAAAATCCCTTTGAAAGGAACGATAATCTTTATATCAAAACTCCTTTGATAATATAATATTGTCTAAATCAAGTAAATACAATCTAGTGGAACGTTTGCATCTCACGTTCCACATATATAATATACAATCATAAACCCCAAGCATGTATTGGGTATCTGATTTCCAACTATGACAAAGTATGGAACCACCTTCCGCTGGTATATCTTTAGAGGAGAATACACCGAGTTCAACAAGAACATCTTGCAACTCAGCCACACATGACCGACCACTCATTTCGCTTGAGTGTATCGAATGTATATCACCAACGGTTGGGATCAGCAACCGTTTCCCGAATGGGACAACATCGACAATAGATTTTTAGAAGTAAATAAAACTCTAGATCAGGTGATTATACACCCTAATAGGTGCGACCTACATAGCCATGCTGCCTGCACGATTTCTGTCATTTACCGGTTGACGAGGCTTGAAGCTACGCTTTATCATCACATCAGATTTACTTCGAATGCCACATTGTCAGATCCATCGAAAATCACTAATTGACGTCTACAACAGTACATTATGTGTTAGCTAAAGAAGTTTCCTTCTCCACTTCCACTCTTGGTACGGTTGAAGAAATCAATGTACGTGACCCTTCTGGAAATACTCTGTCAGACATTCATCCATACAAGTCACCCAGGAACAGGATGAACCGACGGCACTATTTCTATAAATAGAAAAAGTCCTTGCACTCTACTCCATCTTCGATTATCTTCATATAATCTAATTCGCAACGCTACTGCCAATATGGAGTGGTTCTTCGGATAATAATCCAACCGGTCTCTCCATATTGACAACGATGGTCAAAAACTTCGATAGTATGTGATTTAACTATCGAATAAAAACAAGTGTTTCGATAGTCGATGATTTAACTATAGAAGAAAACAAGTGTTCATCCAATTATCAAACAATCACTTAGCCCTTAATTAATATTCCATTAATTAAATCAATTCTCTATTTCTTTATCAATATTTGTTAACCAAATATTTTCAATAACCATATTGGCCTTATATGTTATTTGGAAAACATTTCCATATATCACCTTCCTTTATTTTCTAAACTTTAGAAAATATATGCTATTTATAATTGGAAAATATTCCAATTACTTGTCTCTTTTCCGATCTTGTTTATTTCTATACTTAGGAAATATTTAACATCTATTTCCAAGCTTACATTTATTTGGGTTAAAATGGATGTTGTGTAAAACATCGTTACGACAACCCAAATACTATATTCAACTAACTCTTATCTAACATTGATCTTCGAGCCTGAAATCTTACTATTTATTTGTTAATAATGAAATCAATCAAGTTGGGGTATAACTACCTCTCAGACCTTGACTGAATAACATTTATAACGTCAAAATAAATAAGACTACTTACTCGAATAATCAATACCATACAACTAATTCTTCACTTTTAAACACATATACACTTTCTCTTCCGATTCTTACTAGATTTTATTATTATACTTCCTTTTTGATCATACTATTCTATTTCTAACTTCGTTTTCTTATCGACTTCTATATATATTGATACGTTGATTTCTAACTATCAAATTATCTTAAAAATATTCTATCTCCTTAAATTCCCGGAAAAATTCGCCATAACCTCCTTTGTACCGGGAGCTTCGGGATATTTCAAACAGCCTCCCATGGCCCTCACCAATCCAGAAGAAAAAGAAAAAAAAAAGCCAAACGGCTAGCCAATATGGCGCATAAAATCTCATATATGAATTAAATACGTACCTTTTTGTCGAGCAGGCCCTCACCAATCCAAAAGAAAAAGAAAAAAAAAGCCAAACGGCTAGCCGATATGGCGCATAAAATCTCATATATGAATTAAATACGTACCTTTTTGTCGAGCACTCTATCTATCTCACTTCTATACTTTATTCCAAAGCTGTTTAATGTATATCCATATATTTCTAATCCATTTCAACTCAATTTAAATCCTATATTTAATTTTCCATTTCAACTCTATTTGAATTCCTATATTCAATTTTCCATTATTACTCTATATGAATTCTGTATTCAATTTCATTTCACGTTCGATATTCAAGTCCTATATTTGAATTTCCTTTATATTTTCTATATTCAAATTCTATATTTGAATTCCATTTGAATTTCTATATTCAAACTCTATTTGAATTTCTATATTCAAATTCATTTAATTCTATTTAAATTCCAAATATTCAAACTCCATTTAATTCTATTTGAATTCTATTGATTCAAATTATATATTCAATTCTATTTGCATTATTTATAAACAACGTTTATAACTTCACTTAAAATCCCACATTATATATTTATAAACAAAGTTTATAAATTCAATTCAAATCCCACATTTTGATTTATAAACAAAGTTTATAAATTCAATTCAAATCCCACATTTTGATTTATAAACAAAGTTTATAAATTCAATTCAAATCCCACATTTTGATTTATAAACAAAGTTTATAAATTCAATTCAAATCCCACATTTTATATTTATAAACAAAGTTTATAAATTCAATTCGAATCCCAAATTTTGATTTATAAACAAAGTTTATAAATTCAATTCAAATCCCACATTTTATATTTATAAACAAAGTTTATAAATTCAATTCAAATCCCCCATTTTGATTTATAAACAAAGTCTATAAATTCAATTCAAATCCCACATTTTGACTTGTAAACAAAATTTATAAATTCAATTCAAATCCCACGTTTTATATTTATCAACAAAGTTTATAAATTCAATTCAAATCCCACATTTTGATTTATAAACAAAGTTTATAAATTCAATTCAAATCCCACATTTTATATTTAAAAACAAAGTTTATAAATTCAATTCAAATCCCACATTTTGATTTATAAACAAAGTTTATAAATTCAATTCAAACCCCACATTTTGATTTATTAACAAAGTTTATAAATTCAATTCAAATCCCACATTTTCTTTTATAAACAAAGTTTATAAATTCAAAACAAGTTAATATTTCCTATAGTTCATTTAAAATTCAAATTCCAAAAATAGAATTCCCTTTTTAAATCTCAAATATCCCTTTCAGGATATTTTTAAATATCAATAATTAGGCCAATGATATTTAAACACACAAAGCAACCAATTATTTATTTTTCTAACACGTCATATATGACAGTATATATGCAAATTAATAAACAGATAATATATTTTTGAGGAATCCAGTTGGATTCCTCCAACCTGTTTCCCTGCATCCACAGACGTTACTCAACATAGTAATACCCATCCTGCTTCGAGGCAGGATATCGCGGTATGAAGGTCATCCACTATCATAACGAGGGGCGCATAGGGTAATCATCCGCTATGAAACTGCGGGCATCCGCTAATGAGACTGCGGGAATCCAACAAATCATTAACCCAATATATATATATATATATATATATATATATCCTAAATAACTAATATATATTTTAAAACAATCAGACAACATTCAAATAAGCACAGACAATTATTTTTAACTATGTAAAAATAATTCTAAATAAAAGGTGAGATTTACTCACCAGGGTTTTTATTTTCCGAATATAAAATTTTAATTTCATCTCATCACAGCTATGGATCATCTCAAGTAAATCTCTCTACACCTTAAATCTCCATTTAGTCCTCACTCCCTTTTACTTCTTAATACACAGTAAATAGCGGTGCCTCATCACCAATACCGAACCCTTAATTTACACCGTACAGTCATCAGTCTAGTTCTGGTCATCAAGTTCATCACCGAACAACAATTTACTCCAATTCACACTTTAATTTGCCAACCTAATCAATGCCCTCCATACCTGTTTTCACTTTCGAGCTTCAGATTTTGTCGTGCACCCAATCCAGCGTCGGCCTCCTGAAGAACTCGAACCCAGCTCCATCGCACTGCTCCTGACCGTCACCTCAATCCATCGCACAACCCTAAATTGCTGAGAATGTCCAACACCAGTAATTCGATCACGCCTTAATTTGGGAGTGCCTCCACCAATGCTGTCGAGATTCCGACCTTCGCGAGTACTGCGTCGAGCTCCTGAAATCCAGCAATATCAATCGCGGTTTCGAATTGAATTTGAAAGGGAGGCAGTGACTTCGAATAAGATGATGGCTTCGATTTTTAATTGAAATGTCGAATTCGATTCTTCTGAGGAAAGGATGAGTGCGGCCTCCGATTTTGATTTGGAATATTTAGAGGAGCAGAGCGATTTTATAAAGGAATGGTGTGGTGTTAATTTGAACACCAACGCATATATGTTGTGGAGATCAAGGAACAAACGTGTTTTGTTTTTATCCTTATTTTTTTTGTTTTTAAATAAATTAAAAATCCGTATCCTTTAAATAAAAACACACCTTGATTCGGAACTCCTTTCTGAACCCAACTACTGACCATCTAGGGTAATACCCCTATTCCGGACACACTGGGATATGTTACGAAGTCTGATTCGATCGTCCCTGAAAGATATTTATTTTAAATTGATTTAAGTTAAATTCAAAACCATTTACTTCTTCGATAATAAATTTAATATTATTATTCAAATTCAAACAGGAGTCTGAACTGTATTTAATTCAGTTTTAAATCTCGAACTGAATTATATTTTCGCATAATGTAACACCCCACCTCCGCCAGGGTCACTCACGAGTGATTGCACTAGCTTTGGAGGGGTGTTGTCTAGGTAAACATGCACAGAGATATCACAAGACAGAACATAGATAAATAATAAGTAAAGCAGCGGTAGAAATTTAAAAACCATGGTTAACCATTTCAAAACCAAAGTCAACTTACATCAAAATACTTAGTCATCATTTTCCAACTACCACAAGTCTAGAAACATAAACTGAAAATAACATAAAGTAAACTATCCCCAAAATAGATGTGGTGAAGCCATAGCAAGCTCAAGTCCAAACCGTACATGAGCTGTCAAGAAAGCAAGCCAAATGTCCAAGCTAAGCACTAGTGTTCCCTCCCTGAGAACCGGGGGGGGGGGGGGAACGGAAGAAAAGAGGTGAAAGAAAATGGGTCAGTCATAAAGATTGGTAAGTCCTACCTACTATTAGTATAAAAACTAATGAAGTTAACTAGACATGAGAAACTGAGATGAAACATAAAGATGGTAACTAACTGGCATGATAAATAGATAACAAGGTAGATCAAGTGTGGCATCGCATATACAAGGTTTAGTTTTGCACCAATAGTACTAGTATTCTAACCCATGTCAAGTATAAACAAGAAATGATCCCTTGGCCCAATATCATGAGATGACCCAAGTCAAGGTCCAACTATACGATCTAGTCGATAGGCTCCCTATAAGCCTTACTCGTCGAGTGTCAGTGTCGTACGGCCCAACCATGGAATGTAGTCAACTGTGCTAGGTCCACCCTAGGGTGTATCAAGCCCTAAGGTGCCAACCACTGACACAAATTAAGCATGCACAGTCTAAACCTACTGGTGCCCGTGTCTGTTTTTTTCAACTCCGAACTATGTGCACGACCATAGTCCGCCTGAACCTACACTGGCGCACCTACTCAGCCGTCTTTTTGGTTGCTTACAATCAGCCCAGTAATCGTGCCCCACCCTAGCCTAGACCCTAGGGTATCGTGATACATCTACGATGGTTACTACTGAAGAGGACCACAACTAGGGTTTCTAACGGGTTAAGTGTGGTTAACCCTATCCAATCATGTATCAAGTTGGTTAAGTGTATCCAAGTGGTTCATGACTTAACCCTATCATGTGGCATTAATTAACTTAATGCGCCCAACCTCTCACATTAGACTTTGTTGTGGTTACTGGATGTGCCGGGCGGGTCCGGGCAGATTTACACCACAACCTAGTCTAACCTCGGGTTTCAAGCGCGATATGAGCAACTACTCACATTGGGTCCTATTGTTTGTAGCCACTGGATTTGCCAGCCGGTTCCGGGCAGATTTATGCTACAAACTCAACCCAACCTCGAGTTGGCCACTTCATGGTTTTCTACATGTCATGACCACATTCAAGTTTTCAAGCATAATCAATTTTCATGTCACATTTCAAGTCATGTTTTTCATGTCATTTCAAGTTCGCCTAACTACCCATAACGTATTCCCATCGCACGTAAATTCGCATCAATACAAATAGATCAAGAAGGGGAACATAACAATATGACAAAGATGGGCATAAGGTGGTAAAGTTGGTCATAAGTTAAACATGATGATATTTTAGGCAAAGGTGTTCATCACAACTAGCATATTGGATTATTGGCCTCAAAACATGTATGACATCAAACTTAGCAAATAGGGTGATAACATGGTAATAGTTGACATAGAGTGATAACTTGTGACTAGCATGTAGTTCAACATCATAGGCAAGTTAACATCAAGGTTATGAGGGGTTCTATGTTGCATTATGCATAATCCCCAAATAAAGCTCATAGCTTTCTACCCAAAAATCAAGATGAATGGTACTAGGTTCATGATAGTTCCACAATCATAGATCAAAAGAGTCATGAATGGATCTATGCATACAATGATAGACCCAAGACAAGTATTACACAAAACTCCCATTTCAACTTGCTACATGTTCATATTAATTTCATAGTTTAAATCTAAGAGTAGAGTGGGGCTTACAAATCGTGGCTATGAGAACTAGAACAAAATAGAACAAGATAGAGACGTTGTAGAAGCTCTAGGAATGATGTAGCAACACTAGCAATCTCCAAACAATAGTAAGCTCTACACAAAGCCTTGAGAAATAAGTAGCTCCTTTGATTTGATGGAGATAGATTGCTCCCTTTGCCTTAGATCTAGTTTAGAACTCTCAAGCTCTCAAGATGAAGATGGAGGCCATGATTAGGGAGCATTTTGGCAGCACATAGTTGTTAGGATGATTTGTGGTGGTTTAGGCTGGGTCTTAGGGTGTATTTGTAGGAGCAGAGACAAGTTTAGGCCATAGGATTAACCCTAGTTTAGATCTAAACCCTCAAATCCCGTCACAGGCCAGCTGAACAGACCCAAAGGAGCAAACAGGTGCACCAGACCAACATGGGCCGACCAGGGAGGTCGACCCCCAGGTCGACACCCAGGTCGACTGGGTAGTCGACCTGGGGCTGGAATTTTGAAATGGGAATTGGAATATAGAATTCAAATAGAAGTGAAATGGAATTTGAATATAGGATTTCAAATAGAAGTGAAATAGATCGGAAATATTATGTTGAAATGGAAAAAATGGATTTGATATATATTAAAAATATATCAGAATGGAGTTGAATTTATTATAAACAAAGTTAAAACGTTTATGTTTATAAATATAATTAAAACGAGCTCGTCGTAGCGCGACAGTTCGTAAATTGGCGATTCGAACTTCAATTTAGTATACAGAACTCAATTGAAGTCGGAATTCTTTGAAACAAGAATCGTCGGGACCTGTTGAATAATAGTTATCTAATGAAAGAGAAAAATCTAGATTTCGTCGTATAGATTTTGAGTTATATAAAAATCAAATTTTTAGAAAAGCAGCGCCAGAACCATTATAAAACCATAACGGTTTAATTAAATAAATAAAAGGATTTTTAGGAAATAAAATCCGAATTGGCATTAGAAAAATCCAGACTGGAGATATAAAATAAATATGAACTCCAGTGAAGTAAGTGAAATGATTTTTAAGACAAAAATCATATTTTAAATGGTTAAAAGAGAATTAACTAATTTGAAAAATAATTAGTTAAAGGAAATTTGAATCGAAATTGGGTTTTTGGATAAGTGAAAGAGATTGAGAATTTATATTCGAAATCGAATATATAACTCGAGTTGAAAATATAATTAGATTAGTTTATAATTAAGTTGACATATATTTGAACAAGTTATATTCAAATAAAAAGGGTGAAATAAGCAAAATGGTTAATTAGCAACTAGTTAATGGGAATGAGAATGATTGAAATTAAATTTAACTTAAGTAAGTTAAATGGATCGAAATGAATAAATTGAGTAAAATCAATGTGAATGAAATATGAATTAGGAATGAATAAAGGAAAAACCATAAGAGTTAAAAAGAAAATATATGTGTAAAACAAATATAAAGGAATTATTTGTAAAACAAATACAAAGGAAGTTATGTGCAAATAAATAGAAGGAGAAATATTTGTAAAAACATTTACAAATGGAATTTTAAAGGAAATATTTGTAAAACATTTACAAATAGATTAAATGGAAATATTTATTTATAGAAAATAAATAGAATGTTATAAAAGAGATATTTATTTGTTAAATAAATAGAATTTAATCAAAGGAATATTTAGAAGATGAATAGAAAATGGAAATCTGTTTTTAACAGATAAATAGAAAGGATTAATTTATAAAAAAACAGTTTATAAATTAAATTAAATATTTATCATTCGATAAATGGAATATATAAGTCTGAACTTATATAGAGAAGAGATATTGGTTTTTAACACCGATAGTTTTAAATAGAAGGGGGTACACAACACTTGTATAAGTGAAGTAACGTTATTAAAGAGAACATTTATAAAGTGAAGAACCGTTACTAAAAGTAAATCTTTATAAATGAATAATTGTTATCCAATAGGAGTTATTCGAATAGAGAAGTCGATTAGAGTTAGGAATAATCGATTAGAGTTAGAATAAATCGATTAGAGTAAGAATTAACCAGTTAGAGTTAATCAGTTAGGGTTAATCCGTTGAGTTAATTGAATATTAGTTATTCAATTAGAATTTATCGAATATTTGTTATTCAAATTAAGAGTTAACCCGATAGAGTTAATTGAACATAGTTAATCGAATTAGGATTTAAATTGAATGTTAGTTATTCAATTTAAGTTGATCGAATATAGTTATTGAGATAGAGTTAGTCAACCATAGTTACTCAGGATAATTTGCCATTTCGTACGACTGCTAGCATAATTCGCAGGGCTGCAGATAGCCTAGGGCGGTCGGATGTTTCCTGAGGGAATCAGGCGTAACCATTGTAATCGCTGTGACCTAGAGTCAAGCGAATGGAGTTAAAGCAAATATTAGTTATTCGAATAGAATTAAAGGAGTTATTTATTCGAATAGAATTAAAGGAGTTAATCGAATATAGTTTATTCGAATAGAATTAAAGGAGTTAATCGAATATAGGTTATTCGAATAGAGTTAAAGGAGTTAATCGAATATAGCTTATTCGGAAGGAGTTAAGTGAAAAGAGCTAATCAAATAGGGTTAATCGATAAGAAATCCAATAGAGTTAATTGATAAGAGTAAATTGAATAGAGTAAATCGAATATAGTTTATTCGAAGAAAGGTTTTCGAATCTAGTTATTCGAAAGAGAGATATCGAATATAGTTATTCGAGGGGAGGAGTTATCAAATAGGGATTTATTCGAAAGAGAGTTATGTAAGGAAGTTTGAAATGTTGAGTATCAACATAAATAAGTTTTGAAAAGATAAATGGGTTTGTAGCACTTTTTCTACCTTAGCAATTTCGAGGACGAAATTATTTTAAGTGGGGAAGATTGTAATGATCAGGATTCTTATGGGTTAATTTTGAATATTTAATATTTAATTTAAATATTGATTTGATAATATAAGTGAATTTTTATATTCAGTACTAATTTAATAATCAATTTCGATTTGATATCGAATATATTAAACCATCGTTATGTGTAACAACCCGAATTTTTATAACATGTTAAAACAAGAAATCAGGGCAAAATTAAATTATAAGTTAAGAATCAATGGGAACGGGTTACGCCATTGCGTTCGTCTCGAAATTCTGCTTGAAAATGAGTCCGAAATTTCGTAAATCGGAGTCCGTATGACCAAGTTATGGCCCATAGAAGATTTCAGAAAATTCAGCCCGAAATTCAAATTCAGCCCTAAACAGACTAGGCGAGAAAATTTCCCGCCCAGCCCCAGGTCGACTGGGGTGTCGACTAGGGAGTCGACCTCCCCCAGCCCCAGGTCGACTACCCAGTCGACCTGGGTGTCGACCTGGGGGTCGACCTCCTTGGTCGGCCCATGTTGGCCTGGTGCACCTGTTTGCTCCTTTGGGTCTGTTCAGCTGGCCTGTGACGGGATTTGAGGGTTCAGATCTAAACTAGGGTTAATCCTATGGCCTAAACTTGTCTCTACTCCTATAAATACACCCAAAGACCCATCCTAAACAACCACAAATCATCCTAACAACTATGTGCTGCCAAAATGCTCCATAATCATGGCCACCATCTTCATCTTGGGAGCTTGAGAGTTCTAAACTAGATCTAAGGCAAAGGGAGCAATCTTTCTCCATCAAATCAAAGGAGCTACATATTTCTCAGGGCTTTGTGTGGAGCTTATTATTGTTTGGAGATTGCTAGTGTTACTACATCATTCCTAGAGCTTCTACAACGTCTCTATCTTGTTCTATTTTGTTCTAGTTCTCATAGCCATAATTTGTAAGCCCCACTCTACTCTTAGATTTAAACTATGAAATTAATATGAACATGTAGCAAGTTTAAATGGGATTTTTGTGTAATACTTGTCTTGGGTCTATCATTGTATGCATAGATCCATTCATGACTCTTTTGATCTATGATTGTGGAACTATCATGAACCTAGTACCGTTCATCTTGACTTTTTGGTAGAAAGCTATGAGCTTTATTTGGGGATTATGCATAATGCAACATAGAACCCCTCATAACCTTGATGTTAACTTGCTTATGATGTTGAACTACATGCTAGTCACAAGTTATCACTCTATGTCAACTATTACCATGTTATCACCCTATTTGCTAAGTTTGATGTCATACATGTTTTGAGGCCAATAATCCTATATGCTAGTTGTGATGAGCACCTTTGCTTCAAATATCATCATATTTAACTTATGACCAATTTTACCACCTTATGCCCATCTTTGTCATATTATTATGTTCCCCTTCTTGATCTATTTGTATTGATGCGAATTTACGTGCGATGGGAATACGTTATGGGTAGTTAGGCGAACTTGAAATGACATGAAAAACATGACTTGAAATGTGACATGAAAATTGATTATGCTTGAAAACTTGAATGTGGTCATGACATGTAGAAAACCATGAAGTGGCCAACTCGAGGTTGGGTTGAGTTTGTAGCATAAATCTTCCCGGAACCGCCCGGCAAATCCAGTGGCTACAAACAATAGGACCCAATGTGAGTAGTTGCTCATATCGCGCTTGAAACCCGAGGTTAGACTAGGTTGTGGTGTAAATCTTCCCGGACCCGCCCGGCACATCCAGTAACCACAACAAAGTCTAATGTGAGAGGTTGGGCGCATTAAGTTAATTAATGCCACATGATAGGGTTAAGTCATGAACCACTTGGATACACTTAACCAACTTGATACATGATTGGATAGGGTTAACCACACTTAACCCGTTAGAAACCCTAGTTACGTGGTCCTTTTCAGCAGTAACCCTCGTAGATGTGTCACGATACCCTAGGGGCTAGGCTAGGGTGGGGAACGATTACTGGGCTGATTGTAAGCGACCAAAAAGATGGCTGAGTAGGTGTGCCAGTGTAGGTTTAGGCCTATGGTCGTGCACATAATCCGGAGTTGGAAAAAAACAGACACGGGCACTAGTAGGTTTAGACTGTGCATGCTTAATTTGTGTCAGTGGTTGGCACCTTAGGGCTTGATACACCCTAGGGTGGACCTAGCACAGTTGACAACATTCCGTGGTTGGGCCGTATGACACTGACACTCGACGAGTTAGGCTTATAGGGAGCTGATCGACTAGATCGTATAGTTGGACCTTGACTTGGGTCATCTCATGATATTGGGCCAAGGGATCATTTCTTGTTTATACTTGACATGGGTTAGAATACTAGTACTATTGGTGCAAAACTAAACCTTGTATATGCGATGCCACACTTGATCTACCTTGTTATCTATTTATCATGCCAGTTAGTTACCATCTTTATGTTTCATCTCAGTTTCTCATGTCTAGTTAACTTCATTAGTTTTTATACTAATAGTAGGTAGGACTTACCAGTCTTTATGACTGACCCTTTTTCTTTCGCCTCTTTTCTTCCGTCCCCCCCCCCCCCCCAGGTTCTCAGGGAGGGAACACTAGTGCTTAGCTTGGACATTTGGCTTGCTTTCTTGATAGCTCATGTATGGTTTGGACTTGAGCTTGCTATGGCTTCACCACATCTATTTTGGGGATAGTATACTTTATGTTATTTTCAGTTTATGTTTCTAGACTTGTGGTAGTTGGAAAATGATGACTAAGTATTTTGATGTAAGTTGACTTTGGTTTTGAAATGGTTAACCATGGTTTTTAAATTTCTAATGCTGCTTTACTTATTATTTATCTATGTTCTGTCTTGTGATATCTCTGTGCATGTTTACCTTGACAACACCCCTCCAAAGCTAGTGCAATCACTCGTGAGTGACCCTGGCGGAGGTGGGGTGTTACATTTGGTATCAGAGCATGAGGTTTACTAGACCGAACAAAAGTTTTAGAAACCCTTTTGAAAAACTATTTTCAAAACCGATTAAGTATTTTTCCAAGGAAAGTCTAGTTTATTTTAAATGGCTATTCCCCAAAAGCCATTAGCACTATCCTTTGTTTCCTCGTTCTAAATCTATCTTTTACTTCGTTTCAGTATGGCCGATAACTTTATCATCCCGGAGGGAATACCGGTACCTATTTGGTTTAGGAGGTACATGAAGCTAGGGAAAATGGGGCCGGCCCAGCAGACACTCCCACTCCTCCTCCCGTAGCTGAGGTGTTGTATATAACGGTGTTGTATACACAATTATATGATTTTTGTTTGATGATAACAACCAAATAAATATTATTTTAATGTGTTTGATATTGTACTGTTATTATACATCACAGACTGGAATATAATATTTATATTTAAATAACATACGACTGTACATAAATATAAATATTCACACAGTATTTTATTTAAATATAATATTTTATTTCACTATCAAAACAGTACAAATTTATAAACTCCACTATTTAATCACTTCATATTTTTTGTACTTATAAATAAACAGAATAGAATAGACAAGTCTGTTTGACAACAATGAAATGATATTTTATTTCAAACATATTTTGTTTATTTCAAATAATCAGTACAATCACTCTTTCATATAAATTAGCTCCTCACTATATCACTCAACACTCGGTACTTTTTCACTTATACATTCACAGTCTCAATATACATATTTTTTTTTATTTACTGACACTGCTTCATTCACTGGCTTTCATCTTCAGTCTTCACTGCTCTCTGTCCAGTCCAGTCATCACAGTCAGTCCAGACATCCCTGCTTACCTGTCACATATGAAACACACACACAGTACACTGCAATAGAAATGAAACAGAATATGTGCAAATATAAATTTTATTTTTAAAATTTTATCTGCCTCAGTTTTCTGGTGTGTTTCTCATCATTTTTCATGACTTGATCAGATATATAAATATAACACACGCACGATACACGTATACACATACATGTGTATGTATATACACATATTACAGTGCACGGACAGGAAAACTCGTCTGATGGCTGCATGTACACACGTGCATGAATATACACATGTGCACTGCCTCGCCAATCAGTGTTGCGACTGAGGAGTAGCCACGTGGACCTGCTCGACTCAGTGCAAAACAACAAATACAAGTGGTCGAGCACAATGCAAAATGCAAGTACTCAAAGTAAATCACACTCAACAATGTGGAACTGCAAAGATTTTCGGCATGTAAATGGTGCCACGACCAAGCAGTCAACATGAAATGCAAGTCAGAGATGCACATGGTGCAACAAAAATTCAAATGCTACAGTCAAAATGATCGAGCCAGTTTCAGTTAATCAAGCCTCAAGTATAGTTTCAGAAATGACAAGCAAGTGTCAAGAAAGTTCAAGTGCTAAAGTGGTCGAGACAGTAGCTCAATACATGATTTATAAGCAGCAGCAAAAGCAAGTGTATAATGTGTACATGGCAGTAGTTTCAACGACACAAGTTTCTCAGAAGTGAAGAAATTTAAGACATACATGAGCAAGGCAATGCATGAGTAAGCATGTTGCAGCACTTAAAAGAATGGTCAAGTGTACATGTTTCAGGGTGCAAATTTATCAACATGTCAATACATGGTGGAGTAGCAATGGACAAAGCAAAAGCCAGAGCATACATGAGTTTTCATGTTCATGTGCAATTCTGTTTCATGGCAGAATCAAAGTGCAGTATCATAAATTGGCCAAGCAATTAAAACAGCATGGCTTAACTCATGGTAAAGTCATATGGTCGAGCTAAAGGCATCTCAACATGGTTCAGCATAACAGTGGGTGAAAACAGCAAATAAAACTTTCCAGAAAATCAGAATTTTCACATAAGGGATAATCTTAAATGTTTTGAGAATTCAAAACATTTCTATTTCCAGAAAAATTCAAGCATTCTCGGCAGTTTTGTTTGGGAAAATGAATCAATTATTTCCAGCAAAACAGTTTCCTGAAACGAATATGTTTTGGCAAGGAAACATTTCGGCAATCAAGCATTTTTGGCAAATAGTGATTATGGGCAAGAAATTGTTTTCACAATTCAATACTTTCCTTTTATTTTTGGCCAAAACATTTTTTTTTTAAATCACAGTTCGGTTTAAATGGCAAGTGTTTAATAGTTCCAGAATTTCAGAAAAGCATTTTTGTCCAAATTTCTTTTCTGACATGTTTGGAAATCAATCACAGCACCAAATTTGGCAAGGAACAAATGCGAGACCAATTGATGATAAATTCCAGCAATCAGGGCATCAATGAAACAGCAATGTCAAAGATACATGCACCAAAATGTGAATCTTCCATATATTCACACAAGAAATCAGTAAAAGTTTTATACAGAGATTTGTTGGCAATTGTACAGCAATTTTCCTGAAATCATGTTTCACTTGTTTCCAAAAATTCAACATCTGTTTTTATGGCAAAGTTTTCAAAAGAAGAAACAGATTTTATTTTGGCAAGTATGAAATCAAGGAGTCCATATTTGGCAACAGCATACAAGAGTTTTCAATCCAGGACGCAGGAAGAAACAAATAAAAAGGGGGCAACACAATATCAGGCCAAGTCACATATATGAAATCAGTGATTTAGGGTTTTCTATTTTTTACCCTATTTAGTCACACCAATTCATCATAGGCAAGATATAGAAAATCGAAAAACCAACCCAACATTTCAGATAGAAGAAAACCAATATCAAAAAAATTGAAAAATAAATTTCAGTAAAACTCACTGATTTTCGATCAATTCCAAAACCGACGACGAGAAGGAGAGCAAGCTCCAAATCAGGAAGCAACAATCGAAGCATCAAATCACAGAGTTTCGAGCTTCAGAGATAATCCAAACATCAAGCAGTCGTTTTGATTTGGGGCTAAATCTCAGAAACCCTAGCTCCAAATTTCCATTCAAAGCCGCCATTTTTCCAGACCCAAAGTGATCGGGTTTACAAATGAATAATGAATGGGCCGGCGTAATTTTTATGGGCTAAGCTTTCTTTTTAAAATTAAAAGGGGATGACCGTTTTTTTTATTTAAACTCCTAAAGGGTTTTTGAGTTTGGTTTTAAATTCGTATTGTTTTATTTGCTTTGTAAAAATCATCTGAACAGTTTTCTAGTGTCTGTATAAACTAGAGTGAATCAGTCAGAGTATTGACTATCAGTTTCAGAGTCTGTAAAATCAGGGTTACTGGTTACGGGGTTGTAATCAGGGGAAATATGATCTGGGGGTTTAGATCAGTCTACGGTTTTGAGCGTAGGGTTATAATAGGAGCAGGGTTTGCGAGTGTACATGGTCTTGTATGCGGGAACTGTTCTATCACCTAGTAGAAACCTTAGAAATGCAGCAGTAGGCAGGGTTTTGCCGAAGCTGGGTATATCTGTGTGTGATTTATTTCCTGCATTTTTCTTTCTGCTATATTCTGTGATCTGTTTATTATTATATATCTCGTTAAATTTTAATTTAGTTAAAAACTGTGATAAACCCTATTCACCCTCCCCCCCTCTAGGGTTAATCTAGATCCAACAAGTGGTATCAGAGCTGGTATAAGGTTACAACATAATTACCCAACGAACCTGAAATAATTATGTTTAAAATTTTATTAATTTTGAAATCAGCATGTATTTATAAGAATTTTTGAACTGAAGAAAACAGTTGAAAATTGAGTAATTGGGCACATAATGATATTTGGGCCCAAACCAAAATTAAACCCATGGTATATATTATCTTTTTTCTGAGTTTTAGGGCTGAAATTCGAAATGCACAGCAGCCACTCTCTTTTCCATCATTTTTTCTCAATTTCCATGGCGGCTCCCTCTTCCTCTAAAATTCATAAAAAAATAAAATCTCTTCAAACCATAGCAAATTATATGTTTTCTCGAAGGTCTCGACGATACGAAGCTAATGGTGTAGTCGGTTTTGTCAAACAGCGCTCGGATTCGCCGGAATCTCGTCTTAAAGCTCGCTGTTTTCGAAATTCAGGAACTCAAAACGTAAATCAAGAAATTCCCGTGAATCGAGGAAGAATTAGACGAAGTCACGAACACGGAAGTTCTTCGTCTACGCAAGACGAAGATGCTCAGAAAATTTCAGGCAGTTTGGAGGTGTGAGGCGGCCTGTGGGACCCGCGAGGCGAAATCATTTCTAGGCGATTTCCCGATGATCGGAGAAGCTTTAGGGGCGGCTCTTTCTGGTGGTGGTGCGTCTCGCCAAGACGAAGACATTGGCGGTGGTCCCGTGGCGTCAGGTGGCCCGAGGCAGCGGCAAAGTGCGGTCAAAGTTCGGTGGTGAACAGTGTTTTTCGGTCAACGGGCTGAGGGTATTTTCTATTTTATTTTTAAATTATTTAATTAATTTCCAGAACTTTAAAATTGCATAACTCACTCATACGAAGTCGAAAATCGACGATTTCAGGTGCGTTGGGATCGTGGCGACGAGATGGACGCGTGGACACTAATTTTGTCCAATTCTGAGACAGTGAAATTTTTAGGTATTTTTCACGAATATTAATTAATTATTTAATTATGTCCAACTTTAATAAATCATAACTCTCTCGTACGAGGTCCGATTGACGAACCGTAAATTGCGTTGGACTCGTCTTTCCGAGCTCTTCGCGATGGCGCAGAACAGAGCCGAATCCGAGACAGTCAAATTTTCAGCAAAAATCAATGTGAGATTCTATTTTTAATTTAATTATTATTTTTTGTGATTTAAATAATTTAATGAAAAGTGAACTAGATCCGTGATGTATGACTACATGTTGATGCTTGGGTTTGGATTTGTGTTTGGATGATTGTCATATGAATTGCGTTGTTGGAATCTACACGAATGGATTTGATCTTTTTTTTTTATGTTGTTTTGACGATAAAAAAATTAGATTTTGTGTTTTATGTTGTTTTGAGAATAAAAAATTTGATCTTTTATTGTATGATGTGTTAAGAATAAAGATTAGATCTTTATTTAAAATTTATAAAGATAGGATTTTTATATTGTAAAAGAAAGTTTAAATCTTTTAATTATATTTATAAATCAAGTTAGGGTTTTTATAATATAAAAAAAAAATCTTATTTTATTTAGAAAAAAACAAAGTTGGGATCTTGACACAAAAATGCGACACTACATCTTATGATGTTATTATATGCGATGACATGAAGATTTAATACCATATTGTATGTTGTCATTATTGTTTGTCGACATGAATGCTTAACATTAATCCACATGTTGCCCATTGAATGGTTTGGAATGGATTTGAACACCCCATATTATGTTATTTATCATTTTATTGATATGCAAGCGCGACACCATATTCTGTGTGTTATTAATTTTTGTATGCGGCCATGTGAATTGGAAGATGACCATAATTTTAGTGTGGTCATATAAATAGGAAAATAACCACATTTTAGTGCGTGAGTGTAAATAGCAAATTTGTATTATATTTTTAGCACTTAAGTAAGAATAAGATTATTAAAATAGTCTTAGCGTCTTAATAAAATTTAAGAAAATAAACTTATTTTCATAGTTAATGTCACAATAGGAATGCAACCTTATTTCCAACGTTTATGTAAAAATATGAGTGTTGTTATATTTTTTTAGCGCGTTAAGTGAAAGTAGAAAATAAATATATTTGCATTGTTTAAGTTAAAATAAGATTGATAACTTATTTTTAGCGCGTTAGGTAAATTTAGAAAAAAATTATAATTTCATTGTTGTTAATAAAATAAGAATGCAAACTTAATTGCATTGTTTTTTTTTATATAAAATATGAATGCAAACATTATTTACACTGTTTTGATAAAATATAAATGCAAACTTTATTTGCATCGTTCTGTTAAAATATGAACGAAACTTTATTTTTATTGTTTTGATAAAAATATGAATGAAACTTTATTTTTATTTACATAAAAATATGAATGCAACTTTATTTTTATTGTTATGTCAAAAACATGAATGCAAGTTGATTTTAAGCATTTTTAAGTAAAATATGTAAATAAATATATTCGTAGTGTTTCTGATTAAAAATATATAAATATAAAAAAATTTATATATGGATATTGCACATGAAAGTTGTACATGAAAGTGAATATATAATTAGCGTTATTGAGGAACTTGAAATATTTTCATTATTTACTCAATTAATGGAATTAATGGACGATTTAATTAAGAAGATTGCACATTTAAAAAGGATGAAATAAAAAGTTTAAATTGGTAAGATTTCATTCCAATTATAATAATGAAGATTTGAATTGAAAAATCTCGTTTTTATGTTAAATTGTAAATTTAGAAGATTTGATTTTAAAATTTAACATAAATGGATTAATTGAGGAAGATTTCATTTAATATTAAAATGGTAAGTTTTGATATTACAATTGAAACATTTTGGGAATAGTTTTATGATATTAATATGGAAAGATTAATGTTTACTGAAATGAAAGGATAAGTAAGAGAATGAATGATATTTTAGAAATTAGATATTCTAAAATATGAAATGTTTTAAAATAATACTTTTAAGAGATAATTATAATTATAATTATTAATTGTACTTGGACACGAGGTTATGTCACATTTATGGCGGAAGTCTGCCCGGAACCAACCGGCATATCCAGCAGCCATAAATGTTGGGCCTAATGTGAGAGGTCCAAGTGCGCAAATACGAATTGGGTCAAGACACGAGGTTAAGCCCAACCTGTGGTAGAAGTCTACCCGGAACCAACCGGCATATCCAGCATCCACAAGTTGTAGGCCTAATGTGAGAGGTCTGGCCCGCTATTAAATAATAAAATGTAAAGATAAACATAATAAATGGATAAGGAAAATGAATTGGGCTATTCAGTCCATCTTAAAATAGTAACTCCATTTTTAACCTGTATAAATTATGTTATACATTTTATAAAGGAAATCGAAGATGATTAATATTTTATTTAAGATTAAATGAAATACTCTGAAATAAATGATGTCTAATTATATATATTAAATGGGAAATTTATGAAATCTAAATTTGGGTTTATCGTGAATTATGTTTTAAATAACATTTATTCTTTAACCCGAATTTATGATAGAATTAATTCCCTAGAAATTGAATAATCATTTAATAATGACTTTGGAAGATTAAAACTAAATAAAATTTTAATTAAATCTTTAATTTGATTGAAAAGGAATTAAGTAGTTAAGATCACTGAATTAAGAAAGTGATCGAAAATGGAAAATGAACCATAAAGCAATGAATATTTTCATGTTATAAATGAATAAATGAATGAAAACATGAAATGGTTATATTATTTATATATTTTATATAAATAAAAGTAATGAAACTTTTATTTACATTTCATATGTAAATAAAAAGAATGAAAATAAGAATGAAATTTTTATTTACATTTCACATGCGAATAAAAAGATATAATTATGAAATGAAACATGATTTAGAAGCATGAACCGCATATGAAAATTTAACATGTTTTAAAAAGCATGAAGTCGCATATGAAATGCATAATCAAGAAACCGCATATGAAATAAAAATTCATATTTAGAGTAGTATTACTGCATATGAAATGAATGGACGATATATTTATATGCATGAAAGGAATGGACGATATTTAGGAAATGAATGGACGATATTTATGAAATGAATGGACGATATATATACATGAAATGAATGGACGATATTTATAAAAGAATAAATAACGATATAGAATGGTTTGCAAATTTATATATGCGAGAATTATTTGGAAAGTCCGAGTTTACTCTCATTCCAAATAATGATACGACGTTCGAAGAGTTGAAGACGGTGATTGAAGACCGACGATCTTCACATCGAATGGGTGTGTTGCTATTGAGACCCATGATGGGAGTAGCTACCTTGAAGGGGCGACAGTAGTAGCCGTCCGGACGTAGTGTTGATTGCACGGATTTGACTTTCGCCCAGACCCAGGGCATAAGTTTATAAATGGAATGTATGTCTGACGTTGTAGTCCCTTATACTACATTCGTTGATCTCTCTTAATATATATCTGTTTGGTGGTTAACACCCTTCTCTGAGACATACGAGCTTAGAGGTTATATATTGGTAGAAATCAATGGTATAGTATGGACTGACAATGTGGCTTACTAAGATGCATTGATCAAGGCTTTTGTTGAAAAGCAGGGCCTTGTGGTTGATGATCAAAGCATAGTCTATTTAGGCATAGCTTTGTGTATATCGTGACTTCGCGAGCCTCACACCCCGGTATGAGTCAAAAACGGGATATGGACCGTAGGGAGTGCACACGTTTCTTTCTAGCTAGAGTGGTGTCAGCGACCTGCCAGCCCTGACATTTTACTTATGTGGATGATGGATTTTGAGGCGCCTCGTTTTTTTTATAGGCCGTTGGTGGTCATACTATAGGTCCAAAGGGACCGGGAAACGTGTGTTCAGGCATAACTAATCCACTGCCCATAGGCGGGGACCGGCCCTACCGCTTCCAAGGGTTCACTGCGGGGAATCCTGAGGCATTTGCTAGAGTGTCTCGAATCGGAGAGGTTCTTGCCCCTAGCCTCGACTCATGATGGAATCCAAATTTCCAATACGCCCTTGCGGTTTTGATTGTAGAACTAGTATTGGCGACATGCTATATGGTAACCATGCCGTCTAGGATTGCTACTTATGATTCAAATCTTTTTATTAAAAACATATATACACTAATAATAATATCAAATCCGTTTTATACGTATCAAGCATCTTTTGACCATTATAAGGTAAAACCCTATCCTCTGGTGTGCGTTGCATTGTGTGATGGGACCTGGGTCTTATAATGGTTTCATTTTTCCAAAAAGACATTGCGTTATTTCTCGATTTACTTTAGTTTATGCACCGGCAATCCATTGGAGTAAACCCGTTTCGCATTAGCGGCGTGGTCCTTGGATTTGCCTTATTACTATTAGTTAAACTAGTTAAGAATTCTCACACCAGTCCCATGACTGACTCGTAGTTTGTTTCACTTTGCAAACTCGGGTGCCCTCTTTTCCACATGGGCAGTCGAGTAGCTTTTTGCAGACATCTCTCTCTTTAGTAGGATCCTGGATCGAAGCCTAAAGCTGTGTCCAGAGCTTAGAAGTCTTCCGCTGTTTAATATATTAAATCTGTTGTAATTTATCTTCCGCTGTAGTTTACTTTATTTGTACTCTGATATTCTGTACTCTGATGTTATATTATTGTAATGTAATAAAAGTCTGCTGTTATTGTTCTAATATTTTGTATTCCCAAAGTTAACGTATGCGAGTTTTGAACGGTCTTGGTCGATTTTGTGATCGATTAAGGTCGGGCAAAATTCGTGTCGTTACAGGAAGGTGGTGCCTTGCGCAGCGGTAAGGTTACCCGGCTGGTAATTTGGAGCGCGCAGGTTCGAGTCCCGGCCTCTTCAGATATGTGAGGGAAGTCCTTTCGCGCTTGAGTACGGGAGTCTTTGGCATTGGGTATCCACCTTATTTTTATAGCTACCTTGAAGGGGCGACAGTAGTAGCCGTCCGGACGTAGTGTTGATTGCACGGATTTGACTTTCGCCCAGACCCAGGGCATAAGTTTATAAATGGAATGTATGTCTGACGTTGTAGTCCCTTATACTACATTCGTTGATCTCTCTTAATATATATCTGTTTGGTGGTTAACACCCTTCTCTGAGACATACGAGCTTAGAGGTTATATATTGGTAGAAATCAATGGTATAGTATGGACTGACAATGTGGCATACTAAGATGCATTGATCAAGGCTTTTGTTGAAAAGCAGGGCCTTGTGGTTGATGATCAAAGCATAGTCTATTTAGGCATAGCTTTGTGTATATCGTGACTTCGCGAGCCTCACACCCCGGTATGAGTCAAAAACGGGATATGGACCGTAGGGAGTGCACACGTTTCTTTCTAGCTAGAGTGGTGTCAGCGACCTGCCAGCCCTGACATTTTACTTATGTGGATGATGGATTTTGAGGCGCCTCGTTTTTTTTATAGGCCGTTGGTGGTCATACTATAGGTCCAAAGGGACCGGGAAACGTGTGTTCAGGCATAACTAATCCACTGCCCATAGGCGGGGACCGGCCCTACCGCTTCCAAGGGTTCACTGCGGGGAATCCTGAGGCATTTGCTAGAGTGTCTCGAATCGGAGAGGATCTTGCCCCTAGCCTCGACTCATGATGGAATCCAAATTTCCAATACGCCCTTGCGGTTTTGATTGTAGAACTAGTATTGGCGACATGCTATATGGTAACCATGCCGTCTAGGATTGCTACTTATGATTCAAATCTTTTTATTAAAAACATATATACACTAATAATAATATCAAATCCGTTTTATACGTATCAAGCATCTTTTGACCATTATAAGGTAAAACCCTATCCTCTGGTGTGCGTTGCATTGTGTGATGGGACCTGGGTCTTATAATGGTTTCATTTTTCCAAAAAGACATTGCGTTATTTCTCGATTTACTTTAGTTTATGCACCGGCAATCCATTGGAGTAAACCCGTTTCGCATTAGCGGCGTGGTCCTTGGATTTGCCTTATTACTATTAGTTAAACTAGTTAAGAATTCTCACACCAATCCCATGACTGACTCGTAGTTTGTTTCACTTTGCAAACTCGGGTGCCCTCTTTTCCACATGGGCAGTCGAGTAGCTTTTTGCAGACATCTCTCTCTTTAGTAGGATCCTGGATCGAAGCCTAAAGCTGTGTCCAGAGCTTAGAAGTCTTCCGCTGTTTAATATATTAAATCTGTTGTAATTTATCTTCCGCTGTAGTTTACTTTATTTGTACTCTGATATTCTGTACTCTGATGTTATATTATTGTAATGTAATAAAAGTCTGCTGTTATTGTTCTAATATTTTGTATTCCCAAAGTTAACGTATGCGAGTTTTGAACGGTCTTGGTCGATTTTGTGATCGATTAAGGTCGGGCAAAATTCGTGTCGTTACAGGAAGGTGGTGCCTTGCGCAGCGGTAAGGTTACCCGGCTGGTAATTTGGAGCGCGCAGGTTCGAGTCCCGGCCTCTTCAGATATGTGAGGGAAGTCCTTTCGCGCTTGAGTACGGGAGTCTTTGGCATTGGGTATCCACCTTATTTTTATAGCTACCTTGAAGGGGCGACAGTAGTAGCCGTCCGGACGTAGTGTTGATTGCACGGATTTGACTTTCGCCCAGACCCAGGGCATAAGTTTATAAATGGAATGTATGTCTGACGTTGTAGTCCCTTATACTACATTCGTTGATCTCTCTTAATATATATCTGTTTGGTGGTTAACACCCTTCTCTGAGACATACGAGCTTAGAGGTTATATATTGGTAGAAATCAATGGTATAGTATGGACTGACAATGTGGCATACTAAGATGCATTGATCAAGGCTTTTGTTGAAAAGCAGGGCCTTGTGGTTGATGATCAAAGCATAGTCTATTTAGGCATAGCTTTGTGTATATCGTGACTTCGCGAGCCTCACACCCCGGTATGAGTCAAAAACGGGATATGGACCGTAGGGAGTGCACACGTTTCTTTCTAGCTAGAGTGGTGTCAGCGACCTGCCAGCCCTGACATTTTACTTATGTGGATGATGGATTTTGAGGCGCCTCGTTTTTTTTATAGGCCGTTGGTGGTCATACTATAGGTCCAAAGGGACCGGGAAACGTGTGTTCAGGCATAACTAATCCACTGCCCATAGGCGGGGACCGGCCCTACCGCTTCCAAGGGTTCACTGCGGGGAATCCTGAGGCATTTGCTAGAGTGTCTCGAATCGGAGAGGATCTTGCCCCTAGCCTCGACTCATGATGGAATCCAAATTTCCAATACGCCCTTGCGGTTTTGATTGTAGAACTAGTATTGGCGACATGCTATATGGTAACCATGCCGTCTAGGATTGCTACTTATGATTCAAATCTTTTTATTAAAAACATATATACACTAATAATAATATCAAATCCGTTTTATACGTATCAAGCATCTTTTGACCATTATAAGGTAAAACCCTATCCTCTGGTGTGCGTTGCATTGTGTGATGGGACCTGGGTCTTATAATGGTTTCATTTTTCCAAAAAGACATTGCGTTATTTCTCGATTTACTTTAGTTTATGCACCGGCAATCCATTGGAGTAAACCCGTTCCGCATTAGCGGCGTGGTCCTTGGATTTGCCTTATTACTATTAGTTAAACTAGTTAAGAATTCCCACACCAGTCCTTGTTGCTGGCTAGGGAGCTGGTTACGCATGATAGGGGGTTCTCACCATGTTGTTTGGTGGCGAACAGTGGGCTCTTACCCTTACATGTCCCTTATTTATTAGGGTTGGTTATTGCAGTCGAGAGGCTGGCCGTAAAACAAGGTGTCTGGGAGATCATCTGTATGTCACGGTGGGAGGTTAACCCACTGCCTGTGTGTCGTTACACCATGCATGACCAGAGCTTGGATTTTTAAATGAGGTTAGAGACACACTTATGAATTAATTATATTTTTTATCATTTTCGGCTTTAAATAGAAAAACTTCTCAGTATATTAACCAATATGAATGATAGAAATGTGGTAAGTACAGAAATGGATTGTGAAATGAATTTCTAAATTAATTATACTATGAAATATGCTCGATTGTACTGGGATCATAAAAAAAATTCAATTGTCACAGATTCCAAAAAAAATAACATAGTCCAATTTCTATCACAAATTTTCACTGTTTATTCACGATGATTTTTAAAAAAAATCAAACTCTCCACATTAATATAGAATTATCATGGATGGCAGAAAGATGATAGATAATGAAGGTGGACATGAAATAATTGCCAGTTCAAAGATATTATGATAAACGTTCAACCATCATGAAAAAAAATTAAATCAAATCCTCTCTTGTTGTGAAATATACTTCAGTCACAATTTCATCACAATTTCAAATTCTGATAATATGTTTTGATAAATTATAAATACAATTCAATTCGGATATTGATTTCAATTTCTGAATGAATAATCAATAAATAATTTTAAAATTGAAAATCAATTACAAGAGGAAATTAAACAGATTTAAAAAAAAAATGAATCTATACAGGGTGATAATTCAAAAACCAGATGAGTGAAAAAGGCTGATACCAATTGTAGTCTCCTTTATCGAGGAATTTAATTACACCCTGATGGACTATCATGGACATCTCAGGCCAAAGAAATTTAAACACAAATCCAGCCAGACAAATTTAGCACATTTATTTGTATAAGGAAAAATGTATGGATCTATACAAGGTGAAAATTTGAATCTCAGTACAGATGAGTGAAACAAATATAAGTACTTCTGATACCACTTAGTGTCTTTATTCACAAAGCCCAAACAGATATACTTAACAAATTTGCACATCTTTCAAAAACCGCAGACAAGAACAAGCAATTATTTGAAAAACAGTATCAGAGCAGCAAACAATTCTTCTCAATACAAGCAGTCATTTAGACCATTTTCACATCAGTATCAGAGCGGCACATAAAAACGTTTCAAGGCACATTTGTCAAGACATTTCTGATGGTCACATAATATGATTCATGATCCAAGATTAAAAGTACTATTTATTTGAAATCATTTGATGGAAGATGAAGATATCAGGATTCAATGAATCGATCACACTAGATTGTATTAATATTTTTTTTATATTATATTCTAGATATGTGTGAGATTCAGTAAATCAATAAATTCAAATGATTTTAAACAAACAGATATTCAAACCAAATAATCATGGAATAATGGAGAATTTTAAGACCAGTTTTACAAAAGAAATTTTCACAAGTATCTCTGACAAGTGTGGGATTAAATTCATATCATTTACATCAAATTTGAGAGGTATTCATGAACTAGAAAATTAAAGTAATTTATTTAAAATCACTTGAATCAGTGTCAAGTTCTGGGATATAATGAATCAGTCACACAAGGTTGATAATTTCAAATTTATGAGGTGTGTGAGATTCAAAATATCAGGAATTTCATATGATTTCAAACAAACGAATTTCAACCAAAATGATCATGAATAAAGATGTAGTACAAGATGTATCACTGATTCAAGCCAATCCGAATATCAATGAAGTTATCACAACTGATAAATAGCAGTGTGCTATAATGAGTATAATATTTTAAGCTTTTCCAAAAAAAATTAGAAGAAACTCAAAACAGCAAAGGTGTGTGAAATTTCATTAATATTTAGATCTTCAAAAGAAATTTAGAATTCAAAAAATAACAGTGTTCAAGATATAACATAAATGCTTCAGCACTGTTACGAATTCAAGAATAAAACAATTGCAGATAATTACAAGATTAAATTCAGAATCTAGAAATGATTATAAACATGAGAGTTTTATTCAAATAAGGTGAATTTCCAGACAAATATGAGTACTGCAATTGGAAGTTTCAGAAAGCACAGAATATGAAAGAATATGGCAGCGGCAAATCAAAAACAAAATTAGAAAAGGTAGAAGGAGGAATAAACAAAGAAGAAAATATTTACACAGATGAGTTTAGAAATCATACCTGACAAACGATGTAAAACAGAATTTGTAACTCATCCGATTTGGCTAAGGAACTGTGATTAATCCAATGATATGAAGCAGTTTGAATTCAGTTTCTCTTTTCGGCACAGTTGTTCCTCAGCCACTTCAGGTACCTAACAGTTGATAGGATTGAGTGGTCTAACAAAGTTTGTAAAACCACCCACAGTTGTATTTATTCGTTTTGGTACCCAAACCTGTTTGTATAACAAACCCTCTGAATTTACTTTTGTACCCTTTGGAACCCAAATCTGTTTGAATTTCACGAAGTTTGGTTTATTTCTTTTTGGGATCCAGGATTGTTTAGAAGGATTATTATAAAACAATTTCTCATTTTGATTTTGACTCAAAAAACCTTTGAAATTTTAAGAGTTCAAATTTTCAAATCGATTCTTTTCAAAGTTGTTTGAAGGATTTTTCAAATCATTCGAAATTCGTCTTTCAAAAACATTATTTTTCCCAAACCCAAGTCCACGTTTATTTTGAACAGAAAATTGGTTTTTCAACAACATATACAAAAAAATTTCACCGTTTGAAAAATTAGACAAGATTGTTTCAAGTTGTTGAATTTCAGTTTTAAGATCACCATTTTCTTTCAATAAATCGGAACAACGATTTTTAGTGATCTCACATCTTTCAAAATCAGATTTCAAAACCAATTTTTTTATCATTGAGTAACTTTATTTTGGTTTGGGACTCAGCAATCTCAGATTCAAAATGTTTTCGATTTTCAGATTCAACTTTCTTGAGTTTTTCAATCTTAATTTCTAACTCATTCAAAATAGGTTCAGTTTTCAACAAATTTTCATTTTCAGCAATTTCTAGTTTGGAATGTATATCAATTTTAAAATTTTCAAATTCCTTTTGTAGAAGACTGTTCAAACTTGATAACTCAATCTTGTTCTCATTTAAGATTAGAATTTCATTTTCAAACTTTTGAATATTTTTATTGAGTTGAACAAGATTGGTTTCCAAATTTAAACAATTTTTGCAATTAGAATTTGAAGAATTCTTAATGTTTTTGAGTTTTGATTCCAAAACATTATTTTTGCAGATCAACTCAAGCTTCTCAGATTTCAGAAGTTTATTTTTAGATTTTAACTTCTCAACAGATTCAGTTAAACCATTTAAACGGTGAATCAAAGAAATATTTCCTATTGAGTCTCCATCTGGATTTCCATCTGTACAACCTGTTAAGCACAAATCTGAAGCTGAGTTATCTTTCTGGGATTTTGAGCATTTGTCAGTTTTTCCATATAGCGCGTTGAGAGTCTGCCAGATTTCCTGCGTAGTCAAACAATGGGAAATAAGGCTATATTGAACATCATCAATATAAGAATATAAAATATGAGTAGCATGTAAATTAAATTCAATATCAACCCTACTTACAATATCATACCCATTTTTAATACTATTCCAACATTTAATATCAACAGATTTTAAATAAGATTTCATTTCTGATTTCCAATTTAAAAAATCTGTACCATTGAAAATAGATGGAATATAACTGGACTGACTCTCTATGGACTGACAACTAGGATTCACCATTTCTCTAGAGTTAACAGAAAATACCTGCTCTGATACCAAATGGTCTCGCTTTCTCGAGGATTTTAATGACACCCAGGTGGCAAACAAATGTACCTCAGAGACTGATTTCACGTCCTGCCTCTCGACATGGACAACCACCCACGGACATGTAGGGATAAGAGTCACTACTTCGCCACTAGATCATAGAGCGAGAACTACCTATCATGTTGTAACCTTATACCAGCTCTGATACCACTTGTTGGATCTAGATTAACCCTAGAGGGGGGAGGGGAGGGTGAATAGGGTTTATCACAGTTTTTAACTAAATTAAAATTTAACGAGATATATAATAATAAACAGATCACAGAATATAGCAGAAAGAAAAATGCAGGAAATAAATCACACACAGATATACCCAGCTTCGGCAAAACCCTGCCTACTGCTGCATTTCTAAGGTTTCTACTAGGTGATAGAACAGTTCCCGCATACAAGACCATGTACACTCGCAAACCCTGCTCCTATTATAACCCTATGCTCAAAACCATAGACTGATCTAAACCCCCAGATCATATTTCCCCTGATTACAACCCCGTAACCAGTAACCCTGATTTTACAGACTCTGAAACTGATAGTCAATACTCTGACTGATTCACTCTAGTTTATACAGACACTAGAAAACTGTTCAGATGATTTTTACAAAGCAAATAAAACAATACGAATTTAAAACCAAACTCAAAAACCCTTTAGGAGTTTAAATAAAAAAAAGGGTCATCCCCTTTTAATTTTAAAAAGAAAGCTTAGCCCATAAAAATTACGCCGGCCCATTCATTATTCATTTGTAAACCCGATCACTTTGGGTCTGGAAAAAATGGCGGCTTTGAATGGAAATTTGGAGCTAGGGTTTCTGAGATTTAGCCCCAAATCGAAACGACTGCTTGATGTTTGGATTATCTGTGAAGCTCGAAACTCTGTGATTTGATGCTTCGATTGTTGCTTCCTGATTTGGAGCTTGCTCTCCTTCTCGTCGTCGGTTTTGGAATTGATCGAAAATCAGTGAGTTTTACTGAAATTTATTCTTCAATTTTTTTGATATTGGTTTTCTTCTATCTGAAATGTTGGGTTGGTTTTTCGATTTTCTATATCTTGCCTATGATGAATTGGTGTGACTAAATAGGGTAAAAAATAGAAAACCCTAAATCACTGATTTCATATATGTGACTTGGCCTGATATTGTGTTGCCCCCTTTTTATTTGTTTCTTCCTACGTCCTGGATTGAAAACTCTTGTATGCTGTTGCCAAATATGGACTCCTTGATTTCATACTTGCCAAAATAAAATCTGTTTCTTCTTTTGAAAACTTTGCCATAAAACAGATGTTGAATTTTTGGAAACAAGTGAAACATGATTTCAGGA
This sequence comes from Allium sativum, assembly GCA_030737875.1. NCBI lineage: Eukaryota > Viridiplantae > Streptophyta > Magnoliopsida > Asparagales > Amaryllidaceae > Allium > Allium sativum. Next base: position 98,779,703 of record CM060922.1, read on the forward strand.
AAATTGCTGTACAATTGCCAACAAATCTCTGTATAAAACTTTTACTGATTTCTTGTGTGAATATATGGAAGATTCACATTTTGGTGCATGTATCTTTGACATTGCTGTTTCATTGATGCCCTGATTGCTGGAATTTATCATCAATTGGTCTCGCATTTGTTCCTTGCCAAATTTGGTGCTGTGATTGATTTCCAAACATGTGAGAAAAGAAACTTGGACAAAAATGCTTTTCTGAAATTCTGGAATTATTAAACACTTGCCATTTAAACTGAACTGTGATTTAAAAAAAATGTTTTGGCCAAAAATAAAAGGAAAGTATTGAATTGTGAAAACAATTTCTTGCCCATAATCACTGTTTGCCAAAAATGCTTGATTGCCGAAATGTTTCCTTGCCAAAACATATTCGTTTCAGGAAACTGTTTTGCTGGAAATAATTGATTCATTTTCCCAAACAAAACTGCCGAGAATGCTTGAATTTTTCTGGAAATAGAAATGTTTTGAATTCTCAAAACATTTAAGATTATCCCTTATGTGAAAATTTTGATTTTCTGGAAAGTTTTATTTGCTGTTTTCACCCACTGTTATGCTGAACCATGTTGAGATGCCTTTAGCTCGACCATATGACTTTACCATGAGTTAAGCCATGCTGTTTTAATTGCTTGGCCAATTTATGATACTGCACTTTGATTCTGCCATGAAACAGAATTGCACATGAACATGAAAACTCATGTATGCTCTGGCTTTTGCTTTGTCCATTGCTACTCCACCATGTATTGACATGTTGATAAATTTGCACCCTGAAACATGTACACTTGACCATTCTTTTAAGTGCTGCAACATGCTTACTCATGCATTGCCTTGCTCATGTATGTCTTAAATTTCTTCACTTCCGAGAAACTTGTGTCGTTGAAACTACTGCCATGTACACATTATACACTTGCTTTTGCTGCTGCTTATAAATCATGTATTGAGCTACTGTCTCGACCACTTTAGCACTTGAACTTTCTTGACACTTGCTTGTCATTTCTGAAACTATACTTGAGGCTTGATTAACTGAAACTGGCTCGATCATTTTGACTGTAGCATTTGAATTTTTGTTGCACCATGTGCATCTCTGACTTGCATTTCATGTTGACTGCTTGGTCGTGGCACCATTTACATGCCGAAAATCTTTGCAGTTCCACATTGTTGAGTGTGATTTACTTTGAGTACTTGCATTTTGCATTGTGCTCGACCACTTGTATTTGTTGTTTTGCACTGAGTCGAGCAGGTCCACGTGGCTACTCCTCAGTCGCAACACTGATTGGCGAGGCAGTGCACATGTGTATATTCATGCACGTGTGTACATGCAGCCATCAGACGAGTTTTCCTGTCCGTGCACTGTAATATGTGTATATACATACACATGTATGTGTATACGTGTATCGTGCGTGTGTTATATTTATATATCTGATCAAGTCATGAAAAATGATGAGAAACACACCAGAAAACTGAGGCAGATAAAATTTTAAAAATAAAATTTATATTTGCACATATTATGTTTCATTTCTATTGCAGTGTACTGTGTGTGTGTTTCATATGTGACAGGTAAGCAGGGATGTCAGGACTGACTGTGATGACTGGACTGGACAGAGAGCAGTGAAGACTGAAGATGAAAGCCAGTGAATGAAGCAGTGTCAGTAAATAAAAAAAATATGTATATTGAGACTGTGAATGTATAAGTGAAAAAGTACCGAGTGTTGAGTGATATAGTGAGGAGCTAATTTATATGAAAGAGTGATTGTACTGATTATTTGAAATAAACAAAATATGTTTGAAATAAAATATCATTTCATTGTTGTCAAACAGACTTGTCTATTCTATTCTGTTTATTTATAAGTACAAAAAATATGAAGTGATTAAATAGTGGAGTTTATAAATTTGTACTGTTTTGATAGTGAAATAAAATATTATATTTAAATAAAATACTGTGTGAATATTTATATTTCTGTACAGTCGTATGTTATTTAAATATAAATATTATATTCCAGTCTGTGATGTATAATAACAGTACAATATCAAACACATTAAAATAATATTTATTTGGTTGTTATCATCAAACAAAAATCATATAATTGTGTATACAACACCGTTATATACAACACCTCAGCTACGGGAGGAGGAGTGGGAGTGTCTGCTGGGCCGGCCCCATTTTCCCTAGCTTCATGTACCTCCTAAACCAAATAGGTACCGGTATTCCCTCCGGGATGATAAAGTTATCGGCCATACTGAAACGAAGTAAAAGATAGATTTAGAACGAGGAAACAAAGGATAGTGCTAATGGCTTTTGGGGAATAGCCATTTAAAATAAACTAGACTTTCCTTGGAAAAATACTTAATCGGTTTTGAAAATAGTTTTTCAAAAGGGTTTCTAAAACTTTTGTTCGGTTAGTAAACCTCATGCTCTGATACCAAATGTAACACCCCACCTCCGCCAGGGTCACTCACGAGTGATTGCACTAGCTTTGGAGGGGTGTTGTCAAGGTAAACATGCACAGAGATATCACAAGACAGAACATAGATAAATAATAAGTAAAGCAGCATTAGAAATTTAAAAACCATGGTTAACCATTTCAAAACCAAAGTCAACTTACATCAAAATACTTAGTCATCATTTTCCAACTACCACAAGTCTAGAAACATAAACTGAAAATAACATAAAGTATACTATCCCCAAAATAGATGTGGTGAAGCCATAGCAAGCTCAAGTCCAAACCATACATGAGCTATCAAGAAAGCAAGCCAAATGTCCAAGCTAAGCACTAGTGTTCCCTCCCTGAGAACCTGGGGGGGGGGGGGGGGACGGAAGAAAAGAGGCGAAAGAAAAAGGGTCAGTCATAAAGACTGGTAAGTCCTACCTACTATTAGTATAAAAACTAATGAAGTTAACTAGACATGAGAAACTGAGATGAAACATAAAGATGGTAACTAACTGGCATGATAAATAGATAACAAGGTAGATCAAGTGTGGCATCGCATATACAAGGTTTAGTTTTGCACCAATAGTACTAGTATTCTAACCCATGTCAAGTATAAACAAGAAATGATCCCTTGGCCCAATATCATGAGATGACCCAAGTCAAGGTCCAACTATACGATCTAGTCGATCAGCTCCCTATAAGCCTAACTCGTCGAGTGTCAGTGTCATACGGCCCAACCACGGAATGTTGTCAACTGTGCTAGGTCCACCCTAGGGTGTATCAAGCCCTAAGGTGCCAACCACTGACACAAATTAAGCATGCACAGTCTAAACCTACTAGTGCCCGTGTCTGTTTTTTTCCAACTCCGGATTATGTGCACGACCATAGGCCTGAACCTACACTGGCACACCTACTCAGCCATCTTTTTGGTCGCTTACAATCAGCCCAGTAATCGTTCCCCACCCTAGCCTAGCCCCTAGGGTATCGTGACACATCTACGAGGGTTACTGCTGAAAAGGACCACGTAACTAGGGTTTCTAACGGGTTAAGTGTGGTTAACCCTATCCAATCATGTATCAAGTTGGTTAAGTGTATCCAAGTGGTTCATGACTTAACCCTATCATGTGGCATTAATTAACTTAATGCGCCCAACCTCTCACATTAGACTTTGTTGTGGTTACTGGATGTGCCGGGCGGGTCCGGGAAGATTTACACCACAACCTAGTCTAACCTCGGGTTTCAAGCGCGATATGAGCAACTACTCACATTGGGTCCTATTGTTTGTAGCCACTGGATTTGCCGGGCGGTTCCGGGAAGATTTATGCTACAAACTCAACCCAACCTTGAGTTGGCCACTTCATGGTTTTCTACATGTCATGACCACATTCAAGTTTTCAAGCATAATCAATTTTCATGTCACATTTCAAGTCATGTTTTTCATGTCATTTCAAGTTCGCCTAACTACCCATAACGTATTCCCATCGCACGTAAATTCGCATCAATACAAATAGATCAAGAAGGGGAACATAATAATATGACAAAGATGGGCATAAGGTGGTAAAATTGGTCATAAGTTAAACATGATGATATTTGAAGCAAAGGTGCTCATCACAACTAGCATATAGGATTATTGGCCTCAAAACATGTATGACATCAAACTTAGCAAATAGGGTGATAACATGGTAATAGTTGACATAGAGTGATAACTTGTGACTAGCATGTAGTTCAACATCATAGGCAAGTTAACATCAAGGTTATGAGGGGTTCTATGTTGCATTATGCATAATCCCCAAATAAAGCTCATAGCTTTCTACCAAAAAGTCAAGATGAACGGTACTAGGTTCATGATAGTTCCACAATCATAGATCAAAAGAGTCATGAATGGATCTATGCATACAATGATAGACCCAAGACAAGTATTACACAAAAATCCCATTTAAACTTGCTACATGTTCATATTAATTTCATAGTTTAAATCTAAGAGTAGAGTGGGGCTTACAAATCATGGCTATGAGAACTAGAACAAAATAGAACAAGATAGAGACGTTGTAGAAGCTCTAGGAATGATGTAGTAACACTAGCAATCTCCAAACAATAATAAGCTCCACACAAAGCCCTGAGAAATATGTAGCTCCTTTGATTTGATGGAGAAAGATTGCTCCCTTTGCCTTAGATCTAGTTTAGAACTCTCAAGCTCCCAAGATGAAGATGGTGGCCATGATTATGGAGCATTTTGGCAGCACATAGTTGTTAGGATGATTTGTGGTTGTTTAGGATGGGTCTATGGGTGTATTTATAGGAGTAGAGACAAGTTTAGGCCATAGGATTAACCCTAGTTTAGATCTGAACCCTCAAATCCCGTCACAGGCCAGCTGAACAGACCCAAAGGAGCAAACAGGTGCACCAGGCCAACATGGGCCGACCAAGGAGGTCGACCCCCAGGTCGACACCCAGGTCGACTGGGTAGTCGACCTGGGGCTGGGGGAGGTCGACTCCCTAGTCGACACCCCAGTCGACCTGGGGCTGGGCGGGAAATTTTCTCGCCTAGTCTGTTTGGGGCTGAATTTGAATTTCGGGCTGAATTTTGAATTTTCTGAAATCTTCTATGGGCCATAACTTGGTCATACGGACTCCGATTTACGAAATTTCGGACTCATTTTCAAGCAGAATTTCGAGACGAACGGAATGGCGTAACCCGTTCCCATTGATTCTTAACTTATAATTTAATTTTGCCCTGATTTCTTGTTTTAACATGTTATAAAAATTCGGGTTGTTACACATAACGATGGTTTAATATATTCGATATCAAATCGAAATTGATTATTAAATTAGTACTGAATATAAAAATTCACTTATATTATCAAATCAATATTTAAATTAAATATTAAATATTCAAAATTAACCCATAAGAATCCTGATCATTACAATCTTCCCCACTTAAAATAATTTCGTCCTCGAAATTGCTAAGGTAGAAAAAGTGCTACAAACCCATTTATCTTTTCAAAACTTATTTATGTTGATACTCAACATTTCAAACTTCCTTACATAACTCTCTTTCGAATAAATCCCTATTTGATAACTCCTCCCCTCGAATAACTATATTCGATATCTCTCTTTCGAATAACTAGATTCGAAAACCTTTCTTCGAATAAACTATATTCGATTTACTCTATTCAATTTACTCTTATCAATTAACTCTATTGGATTTCTTATCGATTAACCCTATTTGATTAGCTCTTTTCACTTAACTCCTTCCGAATAAGCTATATTCGATTAACTCCTTTAACTCTATTCGAATGACCTATATTCGATTAACTCCTTTAATTCTATTCGAATAAACTATATTCGATTAACTCCTTTAATTCTATTCGAATAAATAACTCCTTTAATTCTATTCGAATAACTAATATTTGCTTTAACTCCATTCGCTTGACTCTAGGTCACAGCGATTACAATGGTTACGCCTGATTCCCTCAGGAAACATCCGACCGCCCTAGGCTATCTGCAGCCCTGCGAATTATGCTAGCAGTCGTACGAAATGGCAAATTATCCTGAGTAACTATGGTTGACTAACTCTATCTCAATAACTATATTCGATCAACTTAAATTGAATAACTAACATTCAATTTAAATCCTAATTCGATTAACTATGTTCAATTAACTCTATCGGGTTAACTCTTAATTTGAATAACAAATATTCGATAAATTCTAATTGAATAACTAATATTCAATTAACTCAATGGATTAACCCTAACTGATTAACTCTAACTGGTTAATTCTTACTCTAATCGATTTATTCTAACTCTAATCGATTATTCCTAACTCTAATCGACTTCTCTATTCGAATAACTCCTATTGGATAACATTTATTCATTTATAAAGATTTACTTTTAGTAACGGTTCTTCACTTTATAAATGTTCTCTTTAATAACGTTACTTCACTTATACAAGTGTTGTGTACCCCCTTCTATTTAAAACTATCGGTGTTAAAAACCAATATCTCTTCTCTATATAAGTTCAGACTTATATATTCCATTTATCGAATGATAAATATTTAATTTAATTTATAAACTGTTTTTTTATAAATTAATCCTTTCTATTTATCTGTTAAAAACAGATTTCCATTTTCTATTCATCTTCTAAATATTCCTTTGATTAAATTCTATTTATTTAACAAATAAATATCTCTTTTATAACATTCTATTTATTTTCTATAAATAAATATTTCCATTTAATCTATTTGTAAATGTTTTACAAATATTTCCTTTAAAATTCCATTTGTAAATGTTTTTACAAATATTTCTCCTTCTATTTATTTGCACATAACTTCCTTTGTATTTGTTTTACAAATAATTCCTTTATATTTGTTTTACACATATATTTTCTTTTTAACTCTTTTGGTTTTTCCTTTATTCATTCCTAATTCATATTTCATTCACATTGATTTTACTCAATTTATTCATTTCGATCCATTTAACTTACTTAAGTTAAATTTAATTTCAATCATTCTCATTCCCATTAACTAGTTGCTAATTAACCATTTTGCTTATTTCACCCTTTTTATTTGAATATAACTTGTTCAAATATATGTCAAATTAATTATAAACTAATCTAATTATATTTTCAACTCGAGTTATATATTCGATTTCGAATATAAATTCTCAATCTCTTTCACTTATCCAAAAACCCAATTTCGATTCAAATTTCCTTTAACTAATTATTTTTCAAATTAGTTAATTCTCTTTTAACCATTTAAAATATGATTTTTGTCTTAAAAATCATTTCACTTACTTCACTGGAGTTCATATTTATTTTATATCTCCAGTCTGGATTTTTCTAATGCCAATTCGGATTTTATTTCCTAAAAATCCTTTTATTTATTTAATTAAACCGTTATGGTTTTATAATGGTTCTGGCGCTGCTTTTCTAAAAATTTGATTTTTATATAACTCAAAATCTATACAATGAAATCTAGATTTTTCTCTTTCATTAGATAACTATTATTCAACAGGTCCCGACGATTCTTGTTTCAAAGAATTCCGACTTCAATTGAGTTCTGTATACTAAATTGAAGTTCGAATCGCCAATTTACGAACTGTCGCGCTACGACGAGCTCGTTTTAATTATATTTATAAACATAAACGTTTTAACTTTGTTTATAATAAATTCAACTCCATTCTGATATATTTTTAATATATATCAAATCCATTTTTTCCATTTCAACATAATATTTCCGATCTATTTCACTTCTATTTGAAATCCTATATTCAAATTCCATTTCACTTCTATTTGAATTCTATATTCCAATTCCCATTTCAAAATTCCTTTGAAGTAATATAAATATGTACATATATTTATATCTATCTCAAATTCAAAACATTTGAATTTTCAAACAACTAGTTTCTTTTCAAACAAATTTCCATCAAAAACTTTTCTAAGGCAGTAATTCATCACTTAGAAACTCGAAAACGAACACTGATGATGTTGCGACCATCATCAGAATTATTTCCCAGCCACTGAAGTGAGTTCAGTGCTTTATCATATTCAAAATCCATTTAAATGATTTTTATTCAAAAATCCTTCGAAAATAAAGCTATATAATTTTAATAAAATTCGGAAACTATTTTTCCAACTTCCCAGGATTTTAAATTCTGAATTCTGGTTGGAATTCAATTTCAATTTATCACATTTGTATATTTGATTTCATATACAAATTCCATTGGCTATATATATAACTATTTCTGTTTTTTAATCTAATTCGATTATAATCCTAACAATCAACTCAACTATATAAAAAAACAATATCATGTCCAATCTTATGTTCAAGTGTTTATAAACTCCTATCGTCATCGTGGTGTCCCACGATTCGATCAGAATTCATAATTCACTCAACAGACTAGTCAACACAATATAAAACAGTTTTTATATCAAATAACAAATACGCTCTCTCGTATAAATATACACTCAACTCATTCTAGGGTACTACTGATCCTATCTCTAATGAGCACATTCCAACAAAGCCTAGGTGTTCGCTCAACCTAAGCTCTGATACCACTGTAATGACCCGTAGAGCCGCAACATCGAAGTTGACTATATACATCATACGTCCAACCCAAATGTCACGAAAATACGAAACATTTTTTTTTAGAAGGAGAACAGAAATAACAACACAGAATCTCACATCGCAGCGGAACAAAATATAATATATCATATCTTTGAAATACAAAATTTCAACTGTATAACATACACTTATCAGAGTACAACACTTACAACATAGCGGAACAAACTCTATATAACTAACGCTGAAGCCTCCTGCTCCAAGCTCCTTTAGATAGATCTGTAAAATCCAGAACTACTTGACTGCCCGTACAAATTTAGGCACCCAAGAGTTTAGGTAGAACAAAACAAATAAATTCCGGGTCAGTCATGGGACTGGTATGAGTAAACAGTTTAAAACAGTTTCAGAAAACTAAATAATTTCTCATAAGACCACGCCGTATAACACGGAACGGGTTTTTCCCTTATGAGAATCCAAACACTTGATTTAACTTTCGAAATCCCTTTGAAAGGAACAATAATCTTTATATCAAAACTCCTTTGATAATATAATAGTGTCTAAATCAAGTAAATACAATCTAGTGGAACGTTTGCATCTCACGTTCCACATATATAATATACAATCATAAACCGCAAGCACGTATTGGGTATCTGATTTCCAACTATGACAAGGTATGGAACCACCTTCCGTTGGTATATCTCTAGAGGAGAATACACCGAGTTCAATAAGAACATTTTGCAACTCAGCCACACATGACCGACCACTCATTTCGCTTGAGTGTATCGAATATATATCACCAACGGTTGGGATCAGCAACCGTTTCCGAATGGGACAACATCGACAATAGATTTTTAGAAGTAAATGAAACTCTAGATCAGGTGATTATACACCCTAATAGGTGCGACCTACATAGCCATGCTGCCTGCCCGATTTCTGTTATTTACCGGTTGATGAGGCTTGAAGCTACGCTTTATCATCACATCAGATTTACTTCGAATGCCACATTGTCAGATCCATCGAAAATCACTAATTGACATCTACAATAGTACATTATGTGTTAGCTAAAGAAGTTTCCTTCTCCGCTTCCACTCTTGGTACGGTTGAAGAAATCAATGTACGTGACCTTTCTGGAAATACTCTGTCAGACACTCATCCGTACAAGTCACCCAGGAACATAATGAACCGAAGGCACTATTTCTATAAATAGAAAAAGTCCTTGCACTATACTCCATCTTCGATTATCTTCATATAATCTGATTCGCAACGCTACTGCCAATATGGAGTGGTTCTTCGGATAATAATCCAACCGGTCTCTCCATATTGACAACGATGGTCAAAAACTTCGATAGTCTGTGATTTAACTATCGAATAAAAACAAGTGTTTCGATAGTTGATGACTTAACTGTCGAAGAAAAAAAGTGTTCATCTAATTATCAAACAATCACTGAGCCCTTAATTAATATTCCATTAATTAAATCAGTTCTCTATTTCTTTATCAATATTTGTTAGCCAAATATTTTCAATAACCATATTGGCCTTATACGTTATTTGGAAAACATTTCCATATATCGCCTTCCTTTATTTTCTAAACGTTAGAAAATATATGCTATTTATAATTGGAAAATATTCCAATTACTTATCTCTTTTCCGATCTTGTTTATTTCTATACTTAGGAAATATTTAACATCTATTTCCAAGCTTACATTTATTTGGGTTAAAACGGATGTTGTGTAAAACATCGTTACGACAACCCAAATACTATATTCAACTAACTCTTATCTAACATTGATCTTCGAGCCTGAAGTCTTACTATTTATTTGTTAATAATGAAATCAATTAAGTTGGGGTATAACTACCTCTCAGACCTTGACTGAATAACATTTATAACGTCAAAACAGATAAGACTACTTACTCGAATAATCAATACCATACAACTAATTCTTCACTTTTAAACACATATACACTTTCTCTTCCTGTTCTTACTAGATTTTATTATTATACTTCCTTTTTGATCATACTATTCTATTTCTAACTTCATTTTCTTATCGACTTCTATATATATTGATACGTTGATTTCTAACTGTCAAATTATCTTAAAAATATTCTATCTCCTTAAATTCCCGGAAAAATTCGCCATAACCTCCTTTGTACCGGGAGCTTCGGGATATTTCAAATAGCCTCCCATTGCCCTCACCAATCCAAAAGAAAAAAAAAGCCAAGCGGCTAGCCGGTACGGTGTATAAAATCTCATATATGAATTAAATACATACCTTTTTGTCGAGCATTCTATCTATTTCACTTCTATACTTTATTCCAAACCTGTTTAATGTATATCCATATATTTCTAATCCATTTCAACTCAATTTGAATCCTATATTTAATTTTCCGTTTCAACTCTATTTGAATTCCTATATTCAATTTTCCATTATTACTCTATATGAATTCTGTATTCAATTTCATTTCACGTTCGATATTCAAATCCTATATTTGAATTTCTTTTATATTTTCTATATTCAAATTCTATATTTGAATTCCATTTGAATTTCTATATTCAAACTCTATTTGAATTTCTATATTCAAATTACATTTAATTCTATTTAAATTCCAAATATTCAAACTCCATTTAATTCTATTTGAATTCTATTGATTCAAATTCTATATTCAATTCTATTTGCATTATTTATAAACAACGATTATAACTTCACTTAAAATCCCACATTATATATTTATAAACAAAGTTTATAAATTCAATTCAAATCCCACATTTTGATTTATAAAAAAGCTTACAAATTCAATTCAAATCCCACATTTTGATTTATAAACAAAGTTTATAAATTCAATTCAAATCCCACATTTTGATTTATAAACAAAGTTTATAAATTCAATTCAAATCCCACATTTTATACTTATAAACAAAGTTTATAAATTCAATTCAAATCCCACATTTTGATTTATAAACAAAGTTTATAAATTCAATTCAAATCCCACATTTTATATTTATAAACAAAGTTTATAAATTCAATTCAAATCCCATATTTTGATTTATAAACAAAGTTTATAAATTCAATTCAAATCCCACATTTTGATTTATAAACAAAGTTTATAAATTCAATTCAAATCCCACATTTTATATTTGTAAACAAAGTTTATAAATTCAATTCAAATCCCACAATTTGATTTATAAACAAAGTTTATAAATTCAATTCAAATCCCACATTTTATATTTATAAACAAAGTTTATAAATTCAATTCAAATCCCACATTTTGATTTATAAACAAAGTTTATAAATTCAATTCAAATCCTACATTTTGATTTACAAACAAAGTTTATAACTTCAATTCAAATCCCACATTTTGATTTATAAACAAAGTTTATAAATTCAATTCAAATCCCACATTTTGATTTACAAACAAAGTTTATGAATTCAATTCAAATCCCACATTTTCTTTTATAAACAAAGTTTATAAATTCAAAACAAGTTAATATTTCCTATAGTTCATTTAATATTCAAATTCTAAAAATAGAATTCCCTTTTTAAATCTCAAATATCCCTTTTAGGATATTTTTAAATATCAATACTTAGGCCAGTGATATTTAAACACACAAAGCAACCAATTATTTATTTTTCTAACACATCATATATGACAGTATATATGCAAATAAATAAACAAACAGATAATATATTTTTGAGGAATCCAGTTGGATTCCTCCAACCTGTTTCCCTGTATCCACAGACGTTAGTCAACATAGTAATACCCATCCTGCTTCGAGGTAGGATATCGCGGTATTAAGGTCATCCACTATCATAACATGGGGCGCATAGGGTTATCATCCGCTATGAAACTGCGGGCATCCGCTAATGAGACTGCGGGAATCCAACAAATCATCAACCCAATATATATATCCTAAATAACTAATATATATTTTAAAACAATCAGATAGCATTCAAATAAGCACAGACAATTATTTTTAACTATATAAAAACAATTCTAAGTAAAAGGTGAGATTTACTCACCAGGGTTTTTATTTTCCGAATATACGATTTTAATTTCATCTCATCACCGCTATGGATCATCTCAAGTAAATCTCTCTGCACCTTAAATATCCATTTAGTCCTCACTTCCTTTTACTTCTGAATACACAGTAAATAGCGGTGCCTCATCACCAATACCGAACCCTTATTTTACACCGTATAGTCATCAGTCTAGTTTTGGTCATCAAGTTCATCACCGAACAACAATTTACTCCAATTCACACTTCAATTCGCCAACCAAATCAATGCCCTCCGTACCTGTTTTCACTTTCGAGCTTCAGATTTTGTCACTGAGACGACCCGAACTGCCCCGTGAAGGAAAGCACGGATAGAATTGAGTATAAGACAAAATAGAACGCAAGCAGAAGAACATTTCATTGTTATTACAACAATTCCATCAGATACAAGAATATACAGAGTATAAATGAATAAATTACATTCGACAAATATCAGAGATTACAATAAATTACATAGCAGCGGAAAAATATACAAAACACAACTAGAAGTAATGCACGGATACAGAGCTTTCCGAGCATCGTTCCAGCTGTATATCAGGATACTGTGATTATAAATCTGCAAAACCAAAACTACTAACTGCCCGTGTCGAAAATAAGGGCACCCAGAGTTTAGGTTAAAACAATAAACTCCAGGTCAGTCATGGGACTGGTGTGAGAACTAAAACAGTTATTTAAAGCTTTACTTTAAAAAAGAGTAATTCAAGGGACCACGCCGTATAACACGGAACGCGTTTCCTCCCAAGAATACCCGTGCATATAACAAAACAGCGCAATGCTCTTTGGAAAAATGAAGCTATTATAAGACCTAGGTCCCATCACACAATGCAACGCAAGCCGGAGGATAGGGTTTTCCCTTATAATAGCCAAACATGCTTGGTACGTTTTAAAACAAATCATTTGATACTATTATAGGTGCATAGTGTCAAAACATTTCAAATCATAAATATCAATCATAGGCGGCATGGGTACCATCTATCATGTCGTCGTACTAGTTCTACAATTAAAACAGCAATATCACGTATTGGAAATTGGATTTCTGTCATGAGTCGAGGCAAGGGGCAAGCTCCTCTCCGCGTTCGAGACACTTTACAATGCCTCAGGACCCCACTCTGATCCTTTGGAACCTCCAAGGCCGGTCCTCTCTTACTTTTGAGGATTAGTTATTCCTGAACACACGTTTCCCGGTCCTTACAGACCTGTATCCGAGGCGTCTCGTATCCAACAACCACACAGGTGAAAAGTATATAAATATCAGGGTTGGTAGGTCACTGACACCACCATAGCTAGAAAGAAACATCGTGCACTCCTTGGGTCCGTATCCCGTTTTTGACTCATACCGAGGTGTGAGGCTCGTGAATCCACGCTATACACAAAGCTACGTCACACAGATCATGCTTTGATCATCAACCACAAGACTTTGCTTTTCAACAGAAGCCTCGATAAATTGCCACTTACGCGTGCCACACTGGCAGTTCACTCCATGCGACTGATGTCCATCGATATACAACCTCTGAGCTCATACGTCTCAGAGAAGGGCGTTAAGCAAGAGAATAAATTCTCTGCCGCCAAACAGATGTATATTTAATAGAGATCAATCAATACATAATAAATCCCAATGTCAGACACACAATCCATTTACAAGTTCGCTCTAGGTCTGAACGAAACCGGAGGCACTTTCCTCGCATATCCATCCATCTCCAAGTACGTCTGGATGATCACCAACTGTTTCCCTCATCTTGGGTGTACAACCCAATCAAGATCATCAGTAATCACCCAAATGATGTGAAGACTTCCGGTCTTCAACCACCATCTTCATCTTCGACATCTCGTCGAATCGGTTATTCAGAATGGGTATAAACCCGGCCTTTCTGAATAACCCACGTATATGACAAACAAATGTTACACAAACACAACAAACGCCTCATTCCAATTAAGAATATTCTTTTATTCACAAAATCACATTCTTAGGGAAAGGTTCCCATTAATTTTATCCAAGATAAATTCTTCTAAATTTATTCTATAATCTTCCTTTGGATATCATTTCAAACTAGTCGGGATTAGCGAACCACACCGAAGTAATTATTTATTTTATATCCCAATCCCAACCTATATATCCCATGGAGAAAATTGGTAATACTCCATATCTAACACCATGGTGTTATCGGTAAAATTGATTACCATTTCACGTTCAAATCTAATTAAAGATTTAACTATCGCTTTGGAGCAAAACTGGTGGTACTCCATTCTCGATCACTTTTTAGATTTGATAATTTAAATTATCAATTCACATTTCAATCTAATTAAAGATTCATTAAAACTCCACTTAGTTTCAATCTTTTCAAAAATCAATATCCTGCCTTTAACTGGGTTAAAGAACCAATGTCATCTAAAACACGATTCACGACAAACCCAAATCATATTTGATATTAAATACAAGGCTCTGAATAGAAAATATATCGGCTTATATTCAATATCAAATTCTGAAACCAACATATATCGTATTGGAAATAACGATATAAAATATATCTTTCAAATTCCCATAACAATATCTGTATAGTCACGAAATCCAACATCGAAATATTCCGAAGATAATTTCGATTCAACTCCAGTCCAATTCACATATTGGGAATATTGATTATTTTCAAAATCACTTTCAAATTCAATTTATTTATTTCAAAAATAAATTGATTTTAATTCTAGTTCAAAACTAGTTCATTTCGAAAAAAAATGTCTATTTTTATCATGTCAAATGTGGAGTTTTTCATCCCAGTTCTTTCCAATTCACATATTATGATTTTACACAAATTATTGATATTTTTAATAATTTTATCAAGGCCCGTACAGTTGATTTCCATCAACGGCCATCGAACTGCACTTACAGCGACCTTTCCCAAATTTGATTTGGACATAATTCCAAATCCAACCGTTAGATTTCAAATTTCTAATATTCATTGGAAAGCTCTTTTCGATACGAACCCAACGGTTCCGGATTTAGGAGAATCCGACGGTCGGATCTCCCGCAACATCAGTTCAAAGTCAATGGTAGAAATTCACGAACTGTCGCGGCGCGGCGCGTTCTATTCAGGCCATTATATATAATATATATATTATATATATTTCGTCGATTTCCTTTTTAAAACAAATTTTATAAATAGTTCCAATTTCATTTCAAAAACAATTTCAACTTCATCTTCAATTTCAAATCGATTTGATTTCAATTCAATTCGAATTCATTTCAATTTTATTCAATTCGAATTCAAATCCGTTTCAATTCAATTCAAATTCTAATTCGTTTCAATTCAATTCAATTTGAATTTACCTTCTATTTAATTCAATTCGAATTCATTTCAAATTGATTTCAATTCAATTTTAGTTCGTTTTAAATTTCATTCAAAACGATTTCAATTCGTTTTTAATTCAATTTCAATTTAATTCAATTGGAATTCATTTCTATTCAATTCGAATTCAAATTCACTTTCTATTCAATTTGAATCGAATTCATTTTCTATTCGATTCGAATTCATTTCAAGTTGATTCAATAAAATTTCAATTTGAATTTTAATCTAATTTAATTTGAATTTCATTTCAAAATATTAAATTTTGAAATCACTTTTCAATATTTATTATAAAACGAATAAAATCGATATAAATATCGTTCGCGTCAAAATAACGCGTCTCTAATCAACACGGCTTTATATTTTTCAAAAACTTGTTTATTCTATTCAACAAATGAATATTTATTCTATTCAACACATGAATCTATATTTCTTTCAACACTTGACTACTCTCAACAAATGAGTACTGTCAACACATGAATCTTATTTTATAATATTCATTATTTTCCCGATTGGAATGAGGCCCAATCAATCACCATATAATGTTAATTATATGGATTCCATACAACACATGTATATAATAGCAACGATAACCAATCAACCATCATCCAAAGTGCACCACACAACTGCATAAGCATCAAATATAAATAATTAACGCTTACACAGCCTGTCGACCAATCGATGGACATACAATTAAATAATTGGATTAATGTACGCCAAATTTCATCCCAAAACCCGTGTAGGGTTTCAAATCAACAAACACTGAATATTATTTGTGCAGTTGGGCGATGTTTAAAATTTATCGACCTAATCAATATCAGTCAAATCAGTGTATATAAACAAATCGGCCGATTTGTTTATAAATATTTATTTATTCACATTCACATTAAAAATTATATTTTTAACGATAATTAATTTATTTCAACCACCTACATTTTATTATCGATTTCACATCAACATCACAAACAATTTCACAACACATCAATTAAACAAACAAGCCATCCATGGTCTGTGGATGACGGGTGTCGGGTGCTGCTAAGCACCGTCTGCATCCTAGTATATATATATATAACTAGAAAAGGAAATTTAGAGTGAGAAGTTCTCACCAACTAGCTATTCCAACTCCATGACACTTCCAATGTAGGGAATCATTGCCATTCTCGCCTTTTGTCACCTTCGTTGACCGTAGCCACTACATATATAAAAATCACATTTTTATATTGTTGTTATGTATATAAAAATCATATTTTTATTATCACTCCATATGGATAAAAATTCCATTTTTACATCGCTACTATATAGATAAAAATTCTATTTTTACATCGCTACTATATAGATAAAAATTCTATTTTTACATCGTTACTATATAGATAAAAATTCTATTTTTACATCGTTGTTCATATAATAAAGATTATATTTTTATCACGCTATTTTACACATAAAGATTTCGCCTTTTCAAATATAAAGATTATATTTTTACTCCTTCTATAATATAAAAATCGTATTTTTATATTATTTAGTATATAAAAATCATATTTTTATAACTCTACTTTAATAAAAATCATATTTTTATGCTCCTTTCAAACACAAAAAAAATATCCTATTTTTGTTCTTCTTTCCAACCAAAGAAAAATCCTATTTTTATACCACTCGTATATATATAAAAACTCATTACATAATTAAACAAATAAAAGAAAAGCTCACATTTTTCTTGATCGGAGGAGGTGAAGCAATGGAGGAGGGCGCTGGAGCTCGCCGATGGTGGCAGGGGAAATCATCAGAAAATCGAAGGGGAAGGGGCTTGCGAGGTCTGGTTGGAAGAAGGGGGTGCGCGGGATTCGAGAGGAGGGATGGGCTGAGGGGGAAGGGGTAGTCGGCGGTGGGTTTCAGCAGGGTGGCGGCGTGGAAATAGGTGGCGGGCTAGGGTTAAACGGGTTCGCACGCGTCGGGGGAAAAGGGGAAAATCGGGAAGAAGGTGGAGGATCGGAAGGGAGGCGGCGGGGTCCTGGCGGTGGGCGACGCCACGCCTGAGGCGGCGGCAGACGGTTTCCGTCGTTGGGGGAGCGATTTGTTTTGTTTTTTTTCTTTTTCGTTTAAATGGATGAACAAAAGGGGGCCAGAGAGATAAAGGTAGAGAGAGAGGAGTAATTTATTTAATTATTTAATTTCAAAAAGCAACTTTTATTTTCGACCTCGAAACGAGGCCCACCGCCTGCCGTCCATAGCTAATTACCACCATTCCGAACACAATGGGATATGTATCATAAGCTGATTCGACCATTTCGATCAGTTTCCTTTAAAATCAACATATAACTCTATATATTGAATTTGAACGCGCATTCCAATTTACTGGGGTCACATACGAACTTTAAAAATTCCAGAAAAATATTTTCTAGCTTCGTTTTGACAATACGGTCCTAACAAAACTAGTTTCATCGATTTCTGAGACCGTTGGAAAAATGGCCATTTTCCAGTCGATTAAAATCAACTGAAACTGGTCAAACGCGTTTTCCTTTGCCATGCTCACATATTGATTCGAAAAATTATGAAATTTGAAACCTAGCAATAATTTGACATCGCGGATCCAACAAAAGTGGTTTCGTCGAAATCCGAGGTCATTTGCAAGATTTCCATTTTTAAGGGCCTGAATTCCATAACGACTATTCAGAATTTTCAACTGGACATATCTTTTGATTCCCGCTATGAAATCTTGATTTTTCGGATTCGTTGGAAAGATATTCTCAAATAGATCCTATTATTTTTGGTTTCACTAAAATCCGGATTGTTTTGCACCCGGTACATTGAATTGAAGTTTGAAATTGAATTATCGAACTACCGTGCCATTTTCAATTCTATTTATAATTATATATAATTATTTATATTCTAACGACGACGTATATAATATATACGTTCGAGTTCTATTCAAAATAAATTTTCCGTCGATATTATTTAAAACAATCTATTTTAAATGTTCAAAGTTCACTAAAATTGCCAAAATAAATTTTTTTAAACTGGCTCGCATTTCCGGGTTGTTACAGTCGCGCACCAAATCCAGCGTCGGCCTCCTGAAGAACTCGAACCCAGCTCCATCGCACTGCTCCTGACCGTCACGTCAATCCATCGCACAACCTAAATTGCTGAGAATGTCCAACACTAATAATTCGATCGCGCCTTAATTTGCAAGTGCCTCCACCAACGCTGTCGAGATTCCGACCTTCGCGTGTGCTGCGTCAAGCTCCCGAGATCCAGCAATATTAATCGCGGTTTCGAATTGATTTTGAAAGGGAGGCAGCGACTTCGAATAAGATGATGGCTTTGATTTTTAATTGAAATGTCGGATTCGATTTTTCTGAGGAAAGGATGAGTGCGGCCTCCGATTTTGATTTGGAAAATTTAGAGGAGCAAAGCGATTTTATAAAGGAATGGTGTGGTGTTAATTTGAACACCAACGCATATATGTTGTGGAGATCAAGGACCAAACGTGTTTTGTTTTTATCCATATTTTTTTTGTTTTTAAATAAATTAAAAATCCGTATCCTTTAAATAAAAACACACCTTGATTCGGAACTCCTTTCTGAACCCAACGGCTGACCATCCTAGGGTAATACCCCTATTCCGGACACACTAGGATAGGTTACGAAGTCTGATTCGATCATCCCTAGAAGATATTTACTTTAAATTGATTTAAATTAAATTCAAAACCATTTATTTCTTCGATAATAAATTTAATATTATTATTCTAATTCAAACAAGAGTCTGAACTGTATTTAATTCAGTTTTAAATCTCGAACTGAATTATATTTTCGCATAACGATGATTTAATATATTCGATATCAAATCGAAATTGATTATTAAATTAATACTTAATATAAAAATTCACTTATATTATCAAATCAATATTTAAATTAAATATTAAATATTCAAAATTAACCCATAAGAATCCGGGTTATTACAATCTTCCCCACTTAAAATAATTTCGTCCTCGAAATTGCTAAGGTAGAAAAAGTGCTACAAACCCATTTATCTTTTCAAAACTTATTTATGTTGATACTCAACATTTCAAACTTCCTTACGTAGCTCTCTTTCGAATAAATCCCTATTTGATAACTCCTCCCCTCGAATAACTATATTCGATATCTCTCTTTCGAATAACTAGATTCGAAAATCTTTCTTCGAATAAACTATATTCGATTTACTCTATTCAATTTACTCTTATCAATTAACTCTACTGGATTTAACTCTTATCGATTAACCCTATTTGATTAGCTCTTTTCACTTAACTCCTTCCGAATAAGCTATATTCGATTAACTCCTTTAACTCTATTCGAATAAACTATATTCGATTAACTCCTTTAATTCTATTCGAATAAACTATATTCGATTAACTCCTTTAATTCTATTCGAATAAACTATATTCGATTAAATCCTTTAATTCTATTCGAATAAACTATATTCGGTTAACTCCTTTAATTCTATTCGAATAACTAATATTTGATTTAACTCCATTCGCTTGACTCTAGATCGCAGCGGTTACAATGGTTACGCCTGATTCCCTCAGGAAACATCCGACCGCCCTAGGCTATCTGCAGCCCTGCGAATTACGCTAGAAGTCGTACGAAATGGCAACATATCCTGAGTAACTATGATTGACTAACTCTATCTCAATAACTATATTCAATCAACTTAAATTGAATAACTAACATTCAATTTAAATCCTAATTCGATTAACTATGTTCAATTAACTATATCAGGTTAACTCTTAATTTGAATAACAAATATTCGATAAATTCTAATTGAATAACTAATATTCAATTAACTCAACGGATTAACCCTAACTGATTAACTCTAACTGGTTAATTCTTACTCTAATCGATTTATTCTAACTCTAATCGATTATTTCTCACTCTAATCGACTTCTCTATTCGAATAACTCCTATTGGATAACATTTATTCATTTATAAAGATTTAGTTTTAGTAACGGTTCTTCACTTTATAAATGTTCTCTTTAATAACGTTACTTCACTTATACAAGTGTTGTGTACCCCCTTCTATTTAAAACTATCGATGTTAAAAACCAATATCTCTTCTCTATATAAGTTCAGACTTATATATTCCATTTATCGAATGATAAATATTTAATTTAATTTATAAACTGTTTTTTATAAATTAATCCTTTCTATTTATCTGTTAAAAACAGATTTCCATTTTCTATTCATCTTTTAAATATTCCTTTGATTAAATTCTATTTATTTAACAAATAAATATCTCTTTTATAACATTCTATTTATTTTCTATAAATAAATATTTCCATTTAATCTATTTGTAAATGTTTTACAAATATTCCCTTTTAAAATTCCATTTGTAAATGTTTTTACAAATATTTCTCCTTCTATTTATTTGCTCATAACTTCCTTTGCATTTGTTTTACAAATAATTCCTTTATATTTGTTTTACACATATATTTTCTTTTTAACTCTTTTGGTTTTTCCTTTATTCATTCCTAATTCATATTTCATTCACATTGATTTTACTCAATTTATTCATTTCGATCCATTTAACTTACTTAAGTTAAATTTAATTTCAATCATTCTCATTCCCATTAACTAGTTGCTAATTAACCATTTTGCTTATTTCACCCTTTTTATTTGAATATAACTTGTTCAAATATATGTCAACTTAATTATAAACTAATCTAATTATATTTTCAACTCGAGTTATATATTCGATTTCGAATATAAATTCTCAATCTCTTTCACTTATCCAAAAACCCAATTTCGGTTCAAATTTCCTTTAACTAATTATTTTCCAATTTAGTTAATTCTCTTTTAACCATTTAAAATATGATTTTTGTCTTAAAAACCAGTTCGCTTATTTCACTGGAGTTCATATTTATTTTATATCTCCAGTCTGGATTTTTCTAATGCCAATTCGGATTTTATTTCCTAAAAATCCTTTTATTTATTTATTTAAACCGTCATGGTTTTATAATGGTTTTGGCGCTGCTTTTCTAAAAATTTGATTTTTATATAACTCAAAATCTATACGACGAAATCCAGATTTTTCTCTTTCATTAGATAACTATTATTCAACCGGTCCCGACGATTCTTGTTTCAAAGAATTCCGACTTCAATTGAGTTGTGTATACTAAATTGAAGTTCGAATCGCCAATTTACGAACTACCGCGCTACAGCGAGCTCGTTTTAATTATATTTATAAATATAAACGTTTTAACTTTGTTTATAATTAATTCAACTCCATTCTGATATATTTTTAATATATATCAAATCCATTTTTTCCATTTCAACATAATATTTCCGATCTATTTCACTTCTATTTGAAATCCTATATTCAAATTCCGTTTCACTTCTATTTGAATTCTATATTCCAATTCCCATTTCAAAATTCCTTTGAAGTAATATAAATATATACATATATTTATATCTATCTCAAATTCAAAACATTTGAATTTTCAAACAAATTGTTTCTTTTTAAACAAATTTCCATCAGAAACTTTTCTAAGGCAGTAATTCATCACTTAGAAACTCGAAAATGAACACTGATGATGTTGTGACCATCATCAGAATTATTTCCCAGCCACTAAAGTGAGTTCAGTGCTTTATCATATTCAAAATCCATTCAAATGATTTTTATTCAAAAATCCTTCCAAAATAAAGCTATATTATTTTAATAAAATTCGGAAACTATTTTTCCAACTTCCCAGGATTTTAAATTCTGAATTCTGGTTGGAATTCAATTTCAATTTATCACATTTGTATATTTGATTTCATATACAAATTCCATTGGTTATACATATAACTATTTCTATTTTATAATCTAATTCGATTATAATCCTAACAATCAACTCAACTATATAAGAAAACAATATCGTGCCCAATCTTCTATTCAAGTGTTTATAAACTCCTATCGACATCGTGGCGTCCCACGATTCGATCAGAATTCATAATTCACTCAACAGACTAGTTAACACAATATAAAACAGTTTTTATATCAAATAACAAATACGCTCTCTACAATAAATATACACTCAACTCATTCTAGGG
Organism: Allium sativum; assembly: GCA_030737875.1. NCBI lineage: Eukaryota > Viridiplantae > Streptophyta > Magnoliopsida > Asparagales > Amaryllidaceae > Allium > Allium sativum. The sequence goes on from CM060922.1 coordinate 98,802,667, forward strand.
TACTACTGATCCTATCTCTAATGAGCACATTCCAACAAATCCTAGGTGTTCGCTCAACCTAAGCTCTGATACCACTGTAATGACCCGCAGAGCCGCAATATCAGAGTTGACTATATACATCATACGTCCAACCCGAATGTCACGAAAATACGAAACATTTTTTTTAGAAGAAAGAGATAGAAGAAGAACAGAAATAACAACACAGAATCTAACATCGCAGCGGAACAAAATATAATATATCATATCTTTGAAATACAAAATTTCAACTGTATAACATACACTTATCAGAGTACAACACTTACAACATAGCGGAACAAACTCTATATAACTAACGCTGAAGCCTCCTGCTCCAAGCTTATTTAGATAGATCTGTAAAATCCTGAACTACTTGACTGCCCATACAAATTTATGCACCCAAGAGTTTAGATAGAACAATACAAATAAACTCCGTGTCAGTCATGGGACTGGTATGAGTAAACAGTTTAAAACAGTTTCAGAAAACTAAATAATATCTTATAAGACCACGTCGTATAACACGGAATGGGTTTTTCCCCTTATGAGAATCCAAACACTTGATTTAACTTTCAAAATCCCTTTGAAAGGAACAATAATCTTTATATCAAAACTCCTTTGATAATATAATAGTGTCTAAATCAAGTAAATACAATCTAGTGGAACGTTTGCATCTCACGTTCCACATATATAATATACAATCATAAATCGCAAGCATGTATTCGGTATCTGATTTCCAACTATGACAAAGTATGGAACCACCTTCCGCTAGTATATCTCTAGAGGAGAATATACCGAGTTCAACAAGAACATATTGCAACTCATCCACGCATGACCGACAACTCTTTTCGCTTGAGTGTATCGAATGTATATCACCAACGGTTGGGATCAGCAACCGTTTCCCGAATGGGACAGCATCGACAATAGATTTTTAGAAGTAAAAGAAACTCTGGATCAGGTGATTATACACCCTAATAGGTGCGACCTACATAGCCATGCTGCCTGCCCGATTTCTGTCATTTACCGGTTGATGAGGCTTGAAGCTACGCTTTATCATCACATCAGATTTACTTCGAATGCCACATTGTCAGATCCATCGAAAATCACTAATTGACGTCTACAACAATACATTATGTGTTAGCTAAAGAAGTTTCCTTCTCCACTTCCACTCTTGGTACGGTTGAAGAAATCAGTGTACGTGATCTTTCAGGAAATACTCTGTCAGACATTCATCCATACAAGTCACCCAGGAACATGATGAACCGAAGGCACTATTTCTATAAATAGAAAAAAGTCCTTGCACTCTACTCCATCTTCGATTATCTTCATATAATCTGATTCGCAACGCTACTGCCAATATGGAGTGGTTCTTCGGATAATAATCCAACCGGTCTCTCCATATTGACAACGATGGTCAAAAACTTCGATAGTCTGTGATTTAACTATCGAATAAAAACAAGAGTTTCGATAGTAGATGATTTGACTATCGAAGAAAACAAGTGTTCATCCAATTATCAAACAATCACTGAGCCCTTAATTAATATTCCATTAATTAAATCAATTCTCTATTTCTTTATCAATATTTGTTAACCAAATATTTTCAATAACCATATTGGCCTTATACGTTATTTGGAAAACATTTCCATATATCGCCTTCCTTTATTTTCTAAACTTTTGAAAATATATGCTATTTATAATTGGAAAATATTCCAATTACTTATCTCTTTTCCGATCTGGTTTATTTCTATACTTAGGAAATATTTAACATCTATTTCCAAGCTTACATTTATTGGGTTAAAACGGATGTTGTGTAAAACATCGTTACGACAACCCAAATACTATATTCAACTAACTCTTAACTAACATTGATCTTCGAGCCTGAAATCTTACTATTTATTTGTTAATAATGAAATCAATCAAGTTGGGGTATAACTACCTCTCAGACTTTGACTGAATAACATTTATAACGTCAAAACAGATAAGACTACTTACTCGAATAATCAATACCATACAACTAATTCTTCACTTTTAAACACATATACACTTTCTCTTCCTATTCTTACTAGATTTTATTATTATACGTCCTTTTTGATCATACTATTCTATTTCTAAGTTCGTTTTCTTATCGACTTCTATATATATTGATACGTTGATGTATAACTATCAAATTATCTTAAAAATATTCTATCTCCTTAAATTCCCGGAAAAATTCGCCATAACCTCCTTTGTACCGGGAGCTTCGGGATATTTCAAATAGCCTCCCATGGCCCTCACCAATCCAAAAGAAAAAGAAAAAAAAGCCAAGCGGCTAGCCGATACGGCACATAAAATTTCATATATGAATTAAATACGTACCTTTTTTTTGAGCACTCTATCTATTTCACTTCTATACTTTATTCCAAACCTGTTTAATGTATATCCATATATTTCTAATCCATTTCAACTCAATTTGAATCCTATATTTAATTTTCCGTTTCAACTCTATTTGAATTCCTATATTCAATTTTCCATTATTACTCTATATGAATTCTATATTCAATTTCATTTCACGCTCGATATTCAAGTCCTATATTTGAATTTCCTTTATATTTTCTATATTCAAATTCTATATTTGAATTCCATTTGAATTTCTATATTCAAACTCTATTTGAATTTCTATATTCAAATTCCATTTAATTCTATTTAAATTCCAAATATTCAATCTCCATTTAATTCTATTTGAATTCTATTGATTCAAATTCTATATTCAATTCTATTTGCATTATTTATAAACAACGTTTATAACTTCACTTAAAATCCCACATTATATATTTATAAACAAAGTTTATAAATTCAATTCAAATCCCATATTTTGATTTATAAACAAAGTTTATAAATTCAATTCAAATCCCACATTTTGATTTATAAACAAAGTTTATAAATTCAATTCAAATCCCACATTTTATATTTATAAACAAAGTTTATAAATTCAATTCAAATCCCACATTTTATATTTATAAACAAAGTTTATAAATTCAATTCAAATCCCACATTTTGAATTATAAACAAAGTTTATAAATTCAATTCAAATCCTACATTTTGATTTATAAACAAAGTTTATAAATTCAATTCAAATCCCACATTTTCTTTTATAAACAAAGTTTATAAACTCAAAACAAGTTAATATTTCCTATAGTTCATTTAAATTTCAAATTCTAAAAATAGAATTCCCTTTTTAAATCTCAAATATCCCTTTCAAGATATTTTTAAATATCAATACTTAGGCCAGTGATATTTAAACACACAAAGCAACCAACTATTTATTTTTCTAACACATCATATATGATAGTATATATGCAAATAAATAAACAAACAGATACTATATTTTTGAGGAATCCAGTTGGATTCCTCCAACCTGTTTCCCTGCATCCACAGATGTTAGTCAACATAGTAATACCCATCTAGCTTCGAGGCAGGATATCGCGGTATGAAGGTCATCCACTATCATAACGTGGGACGCATAGGGTAATCATCCGCTATGAAACTGCGGGCATCTGCTAATGAGACTGCGGGAATCCAACAAATCATCAACCCAATATATATATATATATATCCTAAATAACTAATATATATTTTAAAACAATCAGACAACATCCAAATAAGCACAGACAATTATTTTTAACTATATAAAAATAATTCCAAATAAAAGGTGAGATTTACTCACCAGGGTTTTTATTTCCCGAATATACGATTTTAATTTCATCTCATCACAGCTATGGATCATCTCAAGTAAATCTCTCTGCACCTTAAATCTCCATTTAGTCCTCACTTCCTTTTACTTCTGAATACACAGTAAATAGCGGTGCCTCATCACCAATATCGAACCCTTAATTTACACCGTATAGTCATCAGTCTAGTTCTGGTCATCAAGTTCATCACCGAACATCAATTTACTCCAATTCGCCAACCAAATCAATGCCCTCCGTACCTGTTTTCACTTTTGAGCTTCAGATTTTGTCGCGCACCAAATCCAGCGTCGGCCTCCTGAAGAACTCGAACCCAGCTCCATCGCACTGCTCCTGACCTTCACCTCAATCCATCGCACAACCCTAAATTGCTGAGAATGTCCAACACCAGTAATTCGATCGCGCCTTAATTTGCGAGTGCCTCCACCAACGCTGTCAAGATTCCGACCTTCGCGAGTGCTGCGTCGAGCTCCCGAGATCCAGCAATATCAATTGCGGTTTCGAATTGAATTTGAAAGGGAGGCAGCGACTTCGAATAAGATGAGGGCTTCAATTTTTAATTGAAATGTCGGATTCGATTTTTCTGAGGAAAGGATGAGTGCGGCCTCCGATTTTGATTTGGAAAATTTAGAGGAGCAGAGCGATTTTATAAAGGAATGGTGTGGTGTTAATTTGAACACCAACGCATATATGTTGTGGAGATCAAGGACCAAACGTGTTTTGTTTTTTTCCATTTTTTTTGTTTTTAAATAAATTAAAAATCCGTTTCCTTTAAATAAAAACACACCTTGATTCAGAACTCCTTTCTGAACCCAACGACTGACCATCCTAGGGTAATACCCCTATTCCGGACACACTGGGATAGGTTTCGAAGTCTGATTCGATCGTCCCTGGAAGATATTTATTTTAAATTGATTTAAATTAAATTCAAACCATTTATTTCTTCGATAATAAATTTAATATTATTATTCTAATTCAAACAGGAGTCTGAACTGTATTTAATTCAGTTTTAAATCTCGAACTGAGTTATATTTTCGCATAACGATGATTTAATATATTCGATATCAAATCGAAATTGATTATTAAATTAATACTTAATATAAAAATTCACTTATATTATCAAATCAATATTTAAATTAAATATTAAATATTCAGAATTAACCCATAAGAATCCGGGTCATTACAGACGTACTTGGAGATCGATGGATATGCAAGGTACAAGGTGCCTTCAGTTTCGTTCAGACCCAGAACGGACTTGTGAATGGACTGTGTGTCTGACATTGGATATCATTCTGTGTGATTGATAGATATCGGTTGCATGGAGTGGTTTTCCTATGTGGCATGCTAAGATGCCAATGATCAAGGCTTTTGTTGAAAAGCAAAGTCTTGTGGTTGATGATCAAAGCACGCCTGTGTGGCATAGCTTTGTACAGCGTTAATTCGCGAGTCTCACACCCCGGTTGTGAACCAGAAACGGGAGAGGACATCAGGGAGGACATGTGTTTCCTTCTAGCTAGGGTGGTGTCAGTGACATACCAACCCTAACATTTATATTATTTTCACTGTGTGGTTGTTGGATTGCGAGGCGCCTCAGATATATCGGTGACTATGTTGAGCCAATGGAGTCATTTGGCTCATTTATGCCCCAAAGGGTGTGGAAACACAGTGTTCAGGCATTTAATCCACATCGGTGGACCGGCCTTGACCATCCAAGGGCTTGACTGAGTACTTGTCCTGAGGCTCGGGCTAGACAGTCTCGAAGCGGTGAGGACGATCCCTGGCCTCGGTTCACAGATGGAAATCCAACTTCCAATATGTGACATTTGCGGTTTTGATTGTAGAGCCTAGCATTGGCGACATGATATATGGTACCCATGTCGCCTAGGATTGATACATTTATATTTGAAGTTGTTTTATACATTATGCACCTATAATAGTATCAAATGATTTGTTTTATACGTAGCAAGCATGTTTTGCTACTATAAGGGAAAACCCTATCCTCCGGCTTGTGTTGCATTGTGTGATGGGACCTGGGTCTAATAATAGCTTCATTTTTCCAAAAAGCATAGCGCTGTTTTGTTATATGCATTGGTATTCTTGGGAGGAAACCCATTCCTTCTTATACGGCGTGGTCCGTTGATATATCTGATTTAAAGTAAAGTTTTAAATAACTGTTTTAGTTCTTGCACCAGTCACATGACTGACCTGGAGTTTATTGTTTTAACCTAAACTTTGGGTGCCCTTATTTTCCACGGGAAGCTAGTAGTTTTGCTTTTGCAGATTTATATTCACAGGATCCTAATTTACAGCTGAAGCGATACTCGGAAAACTCTGTATCCATGTATTACTTTCAGTTGTGTTTTGTATTGTTTTTCCGTTGCGATATATTTAAATGTAATTTAAATCTCTGATATTTTCTGTGTAATATTTATTTTTACTCTGTATATTCTTGTATTCTGATGGAATTGTTGTAAAATACAATGAAATGTTCTTCTATTTATGTTTCGATGTGGCTTGTTCTTAAAACAATCAGGGGTTTCGAACGGTCTTGGTCGGTTTAGCGATCGATTCGGATCGGGAGAAATTCTCAATTGTTACATTTGGTATCAGAGCTCTGGTTTACAGAGCTCGAGAATAAGACACATTAGAACCATACAAAAGGATTCATCAGAGATTGGATTAGTAATATGCACTGAGAATAACTCGTTAGAAATAGGATCAGTAGTATCCTAGAACGAGTGTAAAGAGTATATTTTTAAAATGAAAACGAATTTTGTTTTGAAAATTTAAACTTTATTCAATGTATTTGAATATTTATTTATATTGAATTTGGGCAATCCAATATATAAAGATTTTGCATATACGTCTGATCCATGGGTATTCGAAGTTTTAATATATTGGATAGATATAGAATCACACTCTAGTTGCCCGGAGATGATTCTGATGATGAGGCCTCACATCAGTGGCTGTGTTCGAGTTTCGAAGGTAGGATATCTATATGATTCCAATTGACTGGTGTGAGAACCAAAACTAGATAGGGCTTATGGTTGTGATTTAGCACCAAAAATGTGATTTTTGACTATCTATCAAAGTTATGAATTTGAAATGATAATTAACAAATTGATTGCTGATTGTATTGTTTGATTATTGTTCGATTAATGAAATGTTGAACCTTTAGCCAAATTGAACCAAATAATGAGTTGTATTGAAAATTAGTCGCATTTTCATGCATATACATGTACTTACATTGAACAGGTCATAGCAAGGAGGCTAGAGAAGAGGAATAAAATTGTTTGCTTGACAAGTAGGTACATGTTTATTGTATTTCTTGGGTTTTGGATGATTTTATGAGCTGATTGGCTAGCCGCTTGGCTGTTTCTTTTTCTTTTTGGATTGGAGAGGCCTGTATGGCAATTTCGGTATTTTCTCGGTGCTCCCGTGCAGGGGAGGTTATGGCGAATTTTTTCGAAAATTTAGGGTATTAGCCAATTTTTTGAAAAATTGGAAAAGTTCTTAAAAACTAAAAAATTGAAGAACTTAAGATATAATGCAAATAATGAAAGTTGAGTTGGTTTGTAAAACAACTTTCAGCTTCGTTCATTTTCAGGAACGAAAAGTTTTAAGTGGGGGAGATTGTAATAACCTGGAAAATCTGAACCAATTTAAAATTTTTATTTTGGCAATTTTAGCGAATTTTGAATATTTAAAATGAATTATTTTAAATAATAACGACGAGAAATTTATTTTGAATAGAATTAAAATGTATATGTATTTATTTGAATCGTCATTAGAATATAAATATTTAGTTTTAATTATAAAAGTAATTGAAAATGGCGCGGTGGTTTGAAAATTCGATTTCAAATTTCAAATGAATGTACAGGATTCAAAATAAACCGGATTTTAGCAAAACAAAAAAATATTAGAATCTATTAGAGAATATCTTTCCCAAAAGTCCAAAAAATTGAAATTTCATAGCGGGAATAAAAAGTTATGCCCAGTTGAAATTTCAGAATAGTCGCTATGGAATTTTGGCCCTTAAAAATGGAAATTTTGCAAACGACCACTGTTTTTGACGAAACCACTTTTGTTGGATCCGGGATGTCAAATTATTGCTAGATTCCAAAATTCATAATTTTCTGAATCAATATGTGAGCGTGGCGAAGTTAAACGTGTTTTGACAGTTTTAGTCAATTTCGATCGACCAGAAAATGACCATTTTTTCAAACGGTCTCAGAATTCGACGAAATTAGTTTTGTTAGGACCGTATCGTCAATACGAAGCTAGAAATAAATTTTTGGGAATTTTTAGGGTTCATATGTGACCCCAGTAAAGTGAAATGCGCGTTCAAATTTAATATATAGAGTTATATTTTGATTTTGACGGAAACTAACCGAAACAGCTGAATTGGCTTATGGTACATATCCCATTGTGTTCGAAATGGGGGTAATTAGATATGGATGACAGTCGGTGGGTCTCGTTTAGAGTTCGAATGAAAAGCCAACTTTTTTTTAAATTAAATATAAAATATATATTCTCTCCCTATGCTCTCTGTAACACCCCGTATTTTCTATAAACGTTAATGTAACAAATCAAAGTTTACTTAATTTTTAAGAGAAGAATTAAGGGAAATGGGTTATGCCATTGTGTTCGTCTTGAAATTCTGCTTGAGATAGAGTCCGAGTTTGCGTGAATCGGACTTCGTATGAAGAAGTTATGGCCTTCAGAAGTTTTAGCTCAAATTTAAAAACAACTTAGTTCAAATTCAAATCACACAGCCGGGCTGGGCGGGAAATTTCCCGCCCAGGACCCAGGTCGACTAGGGGGTCGACCTACCTTGGTTTGGCCAGACCAGATCTACAGCGAATTTTTGGATTGTGTTGTGTCATTAGGGCTACATGGTAACTCCTGCTTGGTCTGATGACGAGTTTTGATGTGTTGGACGGACCTGGTGGCTTCTATGATGATCTAAGGGCTCTAAAACACTCTCTATACCTATAAAAGAATGCCTAGACCTAAGGTTTCTCCACACAAATTCTTTTAGGCGTCTACATGTTGTTTCTCTCTAGCCTCCACCATTAAAATAAATCTTATTCTCCATTGAAACAAGTTATAGTTCTTCTTCAAATTGGAGATTCAAATCAAGTTAAAGCTTCAAGTTGGACCATAGGCATTCCGCTTCAAGCAGCGTCACTCGAATCATAGCAAATCGCCTTTTCTAAATCGATCACTGTAAGTTCGGTTATTCCTTAGATTTCAACGTGTAATTGGAATTGTGAATGTAATGAATCAATATATAGAACTATACCAATTTTCAAGTTAATTATCTTTGATTCGTACTTGTGTCAAATCGAAAGTTATCTATGCCATTAGATCTGATTTATGGCTATGACTATGAGACTTTTGCCTAAGACTATGACTATGAGACTTTTGCCTAAGACTATGACTATGAGACTTTTGCCTAAGACTATGACTATGAAACTGTTGCCTATGAAGCTATTGCCTATGACTATGACTATGACTATGAGACCTTTGTCTAAGACTATGGCCATGAACTATCGCCTATGAAATTATTGCCTACGACTATGAATCATAACTATGAGACTATTGCCTATGACATTGGTTAAGAAATTATTGTGATTAGTCGTCCATAACTATTGTTGTTAATTGCATATAGCTATTGTAGTTAGTTGCTTACGACTATTCCCATTGTTACAAATTAACCGATCATGTTGTACCTTGAACTTGCATAATGTTGGACCAAATCACCTATGCCTATTCCCTTGATTATGTGGATCTCATATTTAGTGTGTAACTTGGCTAGTTTATTCTTGTTCACTATTATGTACATTGAAACTATTGGAGCCATTATTTTTGCATGCCTAATCTTTTATATCAATTCTTGTGCTTATCCCCTATTCCTTTTGATTAGTGCCATTTCATGAGTACATAGAAAACTTGTGAAATCATGTTGTACGTATGATTATAATGCGGGGATTGGGGGTAAATTAATTAAGTTAATTTGACATAATAAATATGTTGGCATAATCTAAATTTGCTATAATAGTGAATGATTTACATGCATATTAGATTTGGGCATAAATTGATAAATTTAATTGGCCGAAAAGTGTGTAATTGGCATGCAAAACAAGTTTTGGACATAAACGGTAAACTAGAATATTAAATCTAGTTTTGACATGAACCGTAAATTGGAATATTAATCTAGATTGGGCATGAATTGAAAAAGGGGAATATTAAATCTAAATTGGTATAAACTGCAAGTTGGGTAATTGATTGGTAAATCAAGTTTTGGCATAGAATATAAGTATGTTAATTTGCATGATAGTTGAATATGATCTATGCTAAATTGGTTTACGGAAAAATTTACATAAATAGTAAATATGTAAATTTAGTAAAAGACGAATATGCCTAACCCGAGGTTGGACTGAGTTGTGGTGTAAAACTGCCCGGAACCGACCGACACATCCAGTGACCACAACAATACCTGTCTAATATGGATGGTTAGTGCATCAAGCCCAGAAAGACCCAAGGTTAGACTGAGTTGTGGTGTGAACCTGCCTGGAACCAATCGACACATCCAGTAACCACAACAATATATGTCTAATGTGAGTGGTTGGTGCTTTAATTAATTAATTAATTAAGGCTCAAGAATAAATCAAGCTAGAAATGGTGATGTTAAGTAATTAGGGAAACACTTAACCGTAATAACATGTTAACAAAGACAAGAAGGGTGGGGTAAAGTAATCGAGAAAACACTTAGCCAATTCAACATGGTAACTAGACAAGGTTGATAGGGGTCAAGTTAATTTGGACACTTAACCAACTTAACATGTTAACAAGGCAAGACTTGTGGGGGGTTAAGTAACTAAGGGAACACTTAACCATAATAACATGTTAACTAGACAAGTGGGTAAGGTTAAGTAAGCGTTTAACATGCTAACTAGACTAGATGGTGAGGTTAAGTAAATTTAGAACACTTAACCGTCATAACATGTTAACTATGCAAGTGGGTGAGGTTAAGTTAAAGTAGAACACTTAACTGTCATAACATGTTAATTAGACAAGTGGGTGAGGTTAAGTTAATAGGACACACTTAACCAATATATATATATATATATATATAAAACATGATGTGTGATCGGGTTAAGTAACAAAAGAGGAACACTTAACCAAAATATATATATATAACATGATATGTGATAGGGGTTAAGTAACACAAGGGAAACACTTAACCAATATATATATATATATATATATATATAACATGATGCGTGGGCAGGTTAAGTTAACTTGAATGAATGGATAACACTTAACCAAGAATATATATCAACTTGAATCAGTGGGAGGGTTAAGTACATATCGGCTTGGTGGGTAATATTAGTAATATAGGCCCACAAACTTAACCATTTATTAAACATGCTTGAACCAGTGGAAGGGTTAAGTACATATCGGTATCGGTGGATAATATTAGTACATATAAGCCCACAAACTTAACCATTAAATAGACATGCTTGAATTGGTGGGAGGGTTAAGTACATCACGTGTAGGTGGGTAATATTGTATATATATAGGCCTACAAACTTAACCAGTAGGAAACCCTAGTAATGGGGACCCATTTCAGCAGTAACCCACATAGATGTACCACGGTTTCCTGAGCTAGGCAGGATGGGGCACGATTACTGGGCTGATTATAAGCGGTCAAAATAGCGGCAGGGGTACGTCAGTGTAGGTTCTGACGGTTTACGGGCATGCATGTACTCCGGAGTGGAAAAAGCAGGCACTGGGTACCAGTAGTTATACACCGTGCATCTTGAATCATGTCGGGTCGCTATCATAAGGCTTGATTCACCTTATGGTAGGGCCAGCACATAATATCAACATGTAAGAGAGGGCCGATTGACACAGACACATGGAAAATTAATACAAAGTAGGTAGCATAATCCCTAGTTGGACCTAGGTCGCGTAAACCCTAAATCCGAGAAGCGTTCAATAGGTGGCATAAACCCCAGTGGCCCTGGGTAGCGTAAACCCTGTTTGAATCTAGGAAGCGCTCGATAGTAAACCCTAGATTAGATCTAGGTAATAAATGGAATCCCCATAATAGATGCACCTGAAGGCAACCACAAATACGGGGATTGGGATCACGTTATCATATGATCATAAATTACTAGTTTGGACACTAGTAGGTAGTGCAAAGATATAGAAATCAGTATAACAAGGTAGTTGCGAAGCAGAGAAGAAGTAGAAGCACATTCAGTTTATCAGTGCATTCAGTTTATCAATACATTCAGTTTATCGGTACATTCAGTTTATCTTGCCATATCCCATGCTTACCCCATGTTATCTTGTTACTATGGTTTAGTCTTATATTTAGTTTATTCATGTCATGACCCTTTTCCTCGTTTAAATGCTAAGAATCACTAGACTTACCAGGCTTTTTGTCTGACCTAGTTTACTTTCGCCTCTTTTCTTCTGTTTCCTCCCAGGTCTCAAGGAGGGAAATGCTCAGCTCATTTTAGGGCCGTTACTCTTTCCGAGCTTGAAGATTCTTCGGTGCATTGCTTTGAACTCCATTTCCTATTGCTATGGCTGGCTCATGCTTTATTGGGGAATATCATTGTCAGTATGTGCTTCTTATATATTAGACAAGATAGATGCTTTCTAGTAATAAGTATTGGTGTTGTAAAAAAGTCTTTGTACAAGCTGTTATAATCAATAAAGGTTATTTATTTTTCACTGCTTTATTTGTCTGTCTTGTAATTTTCTGCATCTTGTAATAAAAATGCTCCACCGAAGTTAAGGCATTCCCTTGGTAAGTGAGCTTAACGGAGGTGGGGTAGTTCACTCTCTTTCTCTCCTCACATTCCTTCAGCCCATCATTTTAAATAAAAAGAAAATAACAAAAAAAATTAAAACCCTAAAACCCCACGTCGCCCAACACTCCCCGCCGCCTGGCCAGCGCCGATCGACGGCGCACCTCACTCGACCATCCTCCCTCCTCCTCCGCCCCTCTGCTCCCTCTCACTTCCCCTAATTCGAACCCAACCACCACCCTAGCCCTAAATCCGCAAACCCTGTAACGTCTCGCACTTTTGTCGGTTGGTATTTGAATATTTAAATCAGTTTAAATATTGAATTTGTAATATAAGTGGATTTATATATTAATTAAAAAGAAGTTGAACGTATATAAATATATATTAATCATAATCGAGCTCAGAACAACCCTGCAGTTCGTAATTTAACGTTCTGAACTTCAACTGAGTGTACCAGACTCGTTTTGAAGCGGATTTCTTCGAAACAAGAAACATCGGAATCTGTTGAACTGTATCTTTCTAATAGAAGTGAAAAATCAGGATTTCATCGTATATACTGCAAGATATGTCCAAATCAAATATTCAAAAAGTCGTTGTAGAATCGTATATCGACTGTAACGGTCATTTGAATATAACTTGATATCGGTTGCAAATCGGGACAAGATTCTTTTGAGGCACAGCGATAATTTAATTTTTAGAATTTTACTGTAATTTTTAAATAATTAAATATGCAACTTTTTATTTGGGGTATGGTGTACCCTGTATCGGTATTTCGGGATTTTAAAATATGAGTTAACCTACCAATATTATTATATTTTTGGGATCGTGGCACCTTACTGGACACAACCGTAATCTTACTTCTGTCCAGAGCAGCTCAGACATGAACGAAATGTTATGTAATGGGTATACTAAATCTCAAATACTAAATAAAATAAACCAAAAACATAGACCAAAGTACTAAGTTCCAGAAGCACATGCCTATGTTGGAAAAACAAAAGCCTACCATGTTGGAAATATAATCCAACCTAGAAACCAAGGAACATGCTATCACTTAGCAGTTAAGTTTCAGTTGGTATAAATACACAAACAAATGAAGGAACTTATGTATGCCGAGCCATCATCCTACCCTTTGATTGTCAACAGCTAACCTATGTAAATCATACGCGACGTGTATGCATTGGAAATTGAAGCTATCTAGGACAAGCATATGTAGATTTACACAGACCTATTTCTCCTAATGCTCCATGACTAAGCTACAGGCCCCTTCTTTCCGTGCAAATATGTATTGGAAATATTATCTACCTACCGCCTATACCATCACCTATCTCGTGGCCATCACGCTACACGTTTGTATAAATATGTGTCTTCTCCATTTTACATAGAGAAAAAACGAAACCATAAGCTCCAACTCAAGAGAAAAAAACAATTAAAATCAAATATCTAACAATAGTAAATTCACCGGAACCATGGGTGCGAAATTTCTTGTATCCGGAAATGAAGTGGAGTTGGATGGTGAGTTTGTTTTAGAAACGGTGGAGTCTCAGTGAGCAAACCAAGGCCATGGCGGTTCAACATGCATACTGGGTACGAGCTCGGCAAAATGAGGTAGAAGAGAGGGAACACAAGTGCAGAAATGTATCAGCATGGAGTGTGAAGGCGTGCATAAATCAGTACTGGAGTTTCAATTTTCTTGTGAGGAGAGGAGTTCAATTCGGAAATGGGATGAGGAGTATCCATAAATGGACAGGCGAGGTGGCAGAAGATGTACAGCAGAAGAGGGGATTCAGTGGCACATATTCACGTGTGTACTAGTGGATGGATTTGCATGGAAAAGCGTTTGTGTACTGTGGTGGTTAAGTGGAGAGAAATTTGTAACATGCATTTGCACGTATACGCAGGAAGCATGAGACGGCTTGGTTCATAACTTGTAGATGGTGGTGTGGTGGTACTATTTATGTCGGGGAAGAGTTGATGCAAAGGGATTAGTCACGTTTTTTTTTGTAGCTGGCATGCAAGTTTCGACCATAAAGCATTTGAATTGTCTGGAGACATGAGTCTTTACGAGGGAAGAGGAAGCACCAGTTCGCAAGTGGGGTACGGTGTAGTTCGTGCACATTGGGTTGCATAGAGCTGTGTATCGTGAATAAAGGGGGTCTTGGCACTAGTAGAAAAGGACAGTAGAAGTTTTAGGGGAAGGGAACCTTGAAGTTTACTACGAATGTGGGATTGTTTTCGGACTTGGAAGCAGCGTAAATAAAGGAGGTTAAGTCAGTGGGGTTCGTGAGGGGTTGCATGCAAGAAAATGGAGTGGAACTGACATGTGTTACATGGAGTAGATGGGGGTTGCACGCATGGGCGGACAGCACCAGTGGAGTATGGGAGCACGGGCTGTTTTCAGATGGAGTGTTGCGTTTTCAAAGTAAGGGAGATGAAGCCTGGTGTCTTTCATTTGCAGACATAGGGCAGAAAGAAAGGGATTCAAAAGTTAAAGGAGGCACTGTGTTTAAGTGGGTCGGTGAGCTCCACTATACCACTGCATGAAGACGAGCTGAAGGCGTGATCTTGGGTGCGGGTTAGACAGAGCGTGGTGATAAGGTAGAAACAACGTAGAAGAGAAGTAAAAGAGCGAAGGGGAGGGCGTGACGTATATTTGGAGGAAGTAGACATAAAAGAATTTCGAATTGGCTTTTGGGCCACAAACAAAAGAGAAACGAGCAAGATGGCTGGAGAAATTGTAAGGTTCGACAATTTTGCCTGAAGCCTAAGTTTTTAGTAAGATGAAGAAGTAAATAAAGGGGGAAGCATGTGTGGTGTCGGGATAATGAACGCGGCGAGCATGTTAGAGCTGTCAATTGGTTTAATGAAGGAGTATACCGGCGATGGCAGTCCGAAGGAAGAGAGAAAGAGTATAAAGCATTTTTACTTTTGGCGAGCGGTCCGTCATGATAGAATCGTACGGAAGACGCTATGAAGTCGGTTTGAAGCAGTTTGAAGCATGGTTGAATTGACGGCAGGATTGAACGCCTTGTTTAACCGACTAACGCAAATCGTTATTTAACGGTTAACGCGCCAAGGTGAGTAAAATCACTCACTCTGATCTTTTTAAAATATTTTAATTATATTTTAATGTTGTTTGAATGCTGTGTGATGGTCGATTAGATAGATTACAATTAAATTGGTTGAATATTATATACCGTTGCATATGTACACATCACCAGTTAGATACTTATTCCATCGATTAGAATATCCCCTATTATAGAGTTAGTGTAAATTGTGTTGACTGACATTTGTGGATGCGGAAACCGGTTGGAGGAATCCGACCGGATTCCTTGATAATTATATGTACTGTTTGTTTTGTATGAACCCGAATTATATTTAAAACCCCATGTGATTATTGATGTTGAACGGAAAACTCAACATCTGTTTCGATAAATCAATAAACGATATCAATTTAGAAAGTGATAGCAGTCGACCGTAAAACCATCGTTTTGTTAAGGAGTTGATTGGCCGTCAGGCAAATCGACGAGGTTAATTATAAAAATTATATTTTTATAATTAAAAAGAAGATTTGAATTTATAATAGAAGTTCTATTATAAACCAGTATTTTAGAGTTCGTTTTTATAAAAACGATTGTTGACATTTTAATGAGTTTATAAAGCAGAAATTATCCGACGATTAAATATTTGGATAATAATATTATTAGATTAATTATATTAATCTAATGTTAAGAAGTAATTAAAATCAGTTAACGAATTTACTGATGGAATGAAGTTGATTAAATCTACTGTTATTTGGGAAAATAATTATTAGATTAATTGGTCTTTAATTAACCTAATGGAAACAGGTTAGAAATAAGTTTATCGAAATTAATGAGAGTTAATTACCATTTAAGAAGTTATGGATAAGAACTGGGGAATGGAGAAAGCAAAGAGTTAATTTTTAAATTAAATATTCATAAACCACAGAGATTCCAAAGTAAGAATATGGTGTTGTAAAACCATATTCCAAAATACAACAAGGAAATACGATTTAATAAATATATTAAGTAATAAGGAATTTGAATACAGACTTGTATCGGTTCTAAGGTAAGAACGTTGTTGATCAAGGTCTGAGAGGTAAATAAAATACCCCAACTTGAACGGCTTCGCTATTTCCGAGAAATGATATCAGTTTGTAACGGAAAGAGATGTCAAGATTTTTGTAACAGAAAGAGATGTCAAGATTTTTGTAACAGAAAGAGATGTCAAGATTTTTGTAACGGAAAGAGATGTCAAGATTTTTGTAACGGAAAGAGATGTCAAGATTTTTGTATAAAAGGAATATGGCAGCGTATGCAAGTCTTAGAATTATAGCGATAAAATAACGCTGTTGATAAGATAAGTGTGACTGTTATGTCAAGATTAGTTATAACAAAGAATATTACAGCGTATGACAAGTTGAACTATAGCAAAAAAATAACGATGTTGATAAGGTAAGTGTGACTGTAATTAGTTATAAGGAGAATATTACAGCGTATGACAAGTTTAGAACTATAGCGACAAATTAACTGCTGTTAATTTGACTTAAGCGTGACTTTTATATATAGCAGCACTTCCTAGGAAATGTAACAGTTGGTTTGAAATCCACTTATTCTAGAGTAATAAGTAACGACGTTTGTTCAAAGAAATATAAGAAAGAGTTTAGAAAAAGAATTGGGGAATCGTATTAGAAACTGATGACAACATTTCGATGTTCGAAATGTGATTAGAATTAAACCGTTAGGGTTTGGAACTAGAATTCGACGATGTCGAATGTATTAAAAGTGACTATTTTTAGGGATTATAATCTGATAGAATAATTAACATTTAGTTTTAAACAAATAAATGTTAACAGGATAGGAGTCAGTATTTAGTTATAAGCTTGATATCGATTAGATAAGAAGTTGACTTAGAGACAGAGTTTATAAAGTGGAATAGGAGTGAAAAAGTATGAAAGAGATTTCAGTAAATAAGATAAGCGATATTATTGCGTGAATAAAGAGTTATATGATCAAGGTGTTTAGATTTCTATAAGGAGGGATGGTATTCCCATTTCAAAGGGAATATGTTTTAAAAGTGAACGTTGGGCCGATTAAAAGGTTAAGATGAATTTGGAAATATTTTCCAGTGTAAATAAGGTAGATTACCCAAGTATAGGAATAAAGAAATGTGAAATTAATGGGAAATAGTTCGAACGTTAATAACGGATATTTTTTGGAACATGAAAGAATAAAAGTTTATAATAATTGGAAATGTTTTCCAAAAGTGTTAAAGGCAAAAACAGAGTTTGAGAAATATCTAGTGAGATATGGGAATTTGAAAATATAACGAATGTTAAATAAAAAGCGCCTGTGATTGTATGATGTTTAGTTATACATTAGAATGGATGTTGTTTTAACTCCGATAGTTAAATAACCGACTATCGAAGTGTTTGACCGTCGTTGTCAATACGGAGAGACCGGTTGGGTTATTACCCGAAAACCACTCCGTATAGGCATAATCGTTGCGAATTAGATATGCTGAAGATAATTGAAGACGGAGTTAAATACAAGGATCGTCCAGTTCTAGAATGGTATTTCTGTTTGTCCAGTCCCAGGACAACTTTATGGACGAGTGTCTGACAGAGTATTTCCAACGGTCGTGCCGTTGATTTTATGAATATACCAAGTTGGTGGGGAGAAGATAACTTCTCTTTATTCTACACCCAGTGTGCATTTGTGTAATCAATGTGTGATTACGGATTTGACGATGTGGCATTCAAAGTGAATAGTGATCAGATGTTCTGAAGATAGACGTAGCCTCTAGCCTCACAACCAGAAAGTAACAAAAGTTGGGCTAGGCAGCATGGCTAGTTGGGTCATCCCCAAGCAGGGTGTAGTGTCACCGATCTAGAGAAAATTCATATTTATACTTCTTTTCGATTCTGTATCTTCGGATGACGGTTGGATGGCCTACAACCGTGGTGGCAATATATTCGCGACACTCAAGCTAAATGAGTGAGCGGTCATGTGTGGCCGGGTTGCAAGACGTTCTTGTTGAACCCTGAGTGTATCCCCTCTAGAGTACACTATTTAGAAGGTGCTCCCATACCTTGTTTGTTGAAATTCAATCTCCAATAAGTGCCCTGCGGTTTATGATTTTATACTATATATATGTGGAACGTGAGATGCAAGCGTTCTGCTACTTGTATAATTATTTGTTTAGACATTATCATAATATCACTAGTTTTGATATCAAGAATATTTCGGGTTATAGTAAGGTAAAAACCGTCCATGTTTATGTGTGGGCTGGTCTTACTATTATCTTCTTGTTTTGAAAAGGATTTTCAAAGTAAAACAGTATGGTTGGAATTTACTCACACCAGTCCCATGACTGACCCAGAGTTTATTTTGTTTGTTTTCCCTAAACTCTTGGGTGCCCAAATTTGTACGGGCAGTCAAGTGTTTCAGGCTTTGCAGATTCACTTGGAGGAGCTCAAAAGCAGGAAGCTTCACCATTAGTTATGTAGAGTTATTTCCGCTGTGATATGATGTATTGTACTCTGATAATGGTATGTATATACAATACAGTTTTGTATTCAAAGTTATGTTATATAATACATCTTATTTTGTTCCGCTGCGAGTTTCGTGTTACTCTGATTCTGTTCAGTTGTGATCTTCTTCTTCTTCTATTCTATTAGTTCTATCTTTTCTTTCTCACCCTCTAAATTCTTCTATTAATGTCCTGGTGTTTTCGATGCTTGAATAGTCAACAGTGTGTTTTTATGTTGATTTTCTGGGTCGAAAATTCCCGCCGTTACAGATGGTATCAGAGCTGAAGGTTAAGTGATTACCTTGGCTCTGTGGCGTAACTCAATAGAGATGGAGTTAGTAATACTCTAGATTGAGTTGAGTGTATATAGATGAGCGCGTATTTGTGAATTAATATAAAAACTGTTTTATATTGTGTTGACTGGTCAGTCGAGTGGTTTATGAATTCTGGTCGAAACAGTAATGCAAACTGAGTCGATAGGTGTTTCTAAACTCTTGAACAGAGTAATTCGACACAGTATGTTTTGAAAAGAGGGTAAATGAAATAATTTTTACCCAAAATATATTTTGCTATTAAAGAAGTATATATCTTGAGAATATTATAGTATATTAGATGTATGATCATTATTATGATCAAATAAGACTTATAGTTGAGTTGGTTATATAAATAACCAAAAGAAATATTATATAAGTATGATATGCAAAATCAGATGAGCTGAATCTGAATTGAAAACCAGAATTGAAATAAAACTCTAGAAACTTGGAAAAGAATTGAATTTGAATTTGAATTAAATATAAGGGAATTTTAAAATCCTGGGAGATTTGAAAATTTGTTTTCCAAGTGCTGTGAATGATATTTTGAAGTAATATTCAAAATGAAAATGTTTGAAAAATGAGTTTTGAAAAATGATAATAGTATTGAACTCACTTCGATTACTGGAAAATAAATTCCGATGATGAAGCGCGCCATTATCGGTGTTCATTTTCGAGTTGCTAAGTGACGGATTACTACCAAAGATTTTGTTTTGTATTGTTTGAGAAACAAGTTGTCAGAAATTCAAATGTTTTGAATTATAAATGATTTCAAACTGATTTGAAATAAATCCCAGGAATTTGAATTCTGAAATAAAAATTTAACTTATGGAGTTAAAATGGTAAAAGTGGAACTTGAACTAAGATAAACCAAATTGGACTGAATTTGGAATGATCCAGAATGGAAATTGTAAAAGAGAAATATTGGAGATTTGAGTTATTAATGTGAATTGATTCTGGGAGAATAAGAATCAAATTGTGAAGATAACTGATTTGAGAAATAAATCAGTAAATGAAATTGGAGTTGAAATATAATTTGGTTGGGTAGAAAATGAAAGATTGGTTTGAGAATGGATTGATGGAAACCAACCAACAATGCTTGGAAATATGTAAAATGGCAGAGATAGAGTTAAATGACAACCAAAAAGGGTCATGTTTATATTTTATATGAGTACGAGATTTTGATGAGATTGTTTGGCAAGCCGTTTGGCTGTTTGATTTCCTTTTGGATTAGAGAAGGCCCAGAGCGGCAAGTTGTTGTAGTACCGAGTGAGCCGTGCAGAGGAGATGCTGGCGAGATTCTCTGAAAATTTAAGCTGTTAGGAAATTTTCAGAATTTTGAAAATATTCGGTAATAAGAAGGAATTAATATTTAAATTGGATATAATCAGTTCAGTGGAAACTGGAATTATGAAGTAAACCAAAAATTTTTTTAACCATGTTATAACAGAGATTGTAGCATTTTCCCTATCTTAGCAATTTCGAGGACGAAATTATTTTAAGGGGGAAGGTCTGTAACGTCTCGCACTTTTGTCGGTTGGTATTTGAATATTTAAATCAGTTTAAATATTGAATTTGTAATATAAGTGGATTTATATATTAATTAAAAAGAAGTTGAACGTATATAAATATATATTAATCATAATCGAGCTCAGAACAACCCTGCAGTTCGTAATTTAACGTTCTGAACTTCAACTGAGTGTACCAGACTCGTTTTGAAGCGGATTTCTTCGAAACAAGAAACATCGGAATCTGTTGAACTGTATCTTTCTAATAGAAGTGAAAAATCAGGATTTCATCGTATATACTGCAAGATATGTCCAAATCAAATATTCAAAAAGTCGTTGTAGAATCGTATATCGACTGTAACGGTCATTTGAATATAACTTGATATCGGTTGCAAATCGGGACAAGATTCTTTTGAGGCACAGCGATAATTTAATTTTTAGAATTTTACTGTAATTTTTAAATAATTAAATATGCAACTTTTTATTTGGGGTATGGTGTACCCTGTATCGGTATTTCGGGATTTTAAAATATGAGTTAACCTACCAATATTATTATATTTTTGGGATCGTGGCACCTTACTGGACACAACCGTAATCTTACTTCTGTCCAGAGCAGCTCAGACATGAACGAAATGTTATGTAATGGGTATACTAAATCTCAAATACTAAATAAAATAAACCAAAAACATAGACCAAAGTACTAAGTTCCAGAAGCACATGCCTATGTTGGAAAAACAAAAGCCTACCATGTTGGAAATATAATCCAACCTAGAAACCAAGGAACATGCTATCACTTAGCAGTTAAGTTTCAGTTGGTATAAATACACAAACAAATGAAGGAACTTATGTATGCCGAGCCATCATCCTACCCTTTGATTGTCAACAGCTAACCTATGTAAATCATACGCGACGTGTATGCATTGGAAATTGAAGCTATCTAGGACAAGCATATGTAGATTTACACAGACCTATTTCTCCTAATGCTCCATGACTAAGCTACAGGCCCCTTCTTTCCGTGCAAATATGTATTGGAAATATTATCTACCTACCGCCTATACCATCACCTATCTCGTGGCCATCACGCTACACGTTTGTATAAATATGTGTCTTCTCCATTTTACATAGAGAAAAAAACGAAACCATAAGCTCCAACTCAAGAGAAAAAAACAATTAAAATCAAATATCTAATAATAGTAAATTCACCGGAACCATGGGTGCGAAATTTCTTGTATCCGGAAATGAAGTGGAGTTGGATGGTGAGTTTGTTTTAGAAACGGTGGAGTCTCAGTGAGCAAACCAAGGCCATGGCGGTTCAACATGCATACTGGGTACGAGCTCGGCAAAATGAGGTAGAAGAGAGGGAACACAAGTGCAGAAATGTATCAGCATGGAGTGTGAAGGCGTGCATAAATCAGTACTGGAGTTTCAATTTTCTTGTGAGGAGAGGAGTTCAATTCGGAAATGGGATGAGGAGTATCCATAAATGGACAGGCGAGGTGGCAGAAGATGTACAGCAGAAGAGGGGATTCAGTGGCACATATTCACGTGTGTACTAGTGGATGGATTTGCATGGAAAAGCGTTTGTGTACTGTGGTGGTTAAGTGGAGAGAAATTTGTAACATGCATTTGCACGTATACGCAGGAAGCATGAGACGGCTTGGTTCATAACTTGTAGATGGTGGTGTGGTGGTACTATTTATGTCGGGGAAGAGTTGATGCAAAGGGATTAGTCACGTTTTTTTTTTGTAGCTGGCATGCAAGTTTCGACCATAAAGCATTTGAATTGTCTGGAGACATGAGTCTTTACGAGGGAAGAGGAAGCACCAGTTCGCAAGTGGGGTACGGTGTAGTTCGTGCACATTGGGTTGCATAGAGCTGTGTATCGTGAATAAAGGGGGTCTTGGCACTAGTAGAAAAGGACAGTAGAAGTTTTAGGGGAAGGGAACCTTGAAGTTTACTACGAATGTGGGATTGTTTTCGGACTTGGAAGCAGCGTAAATAAAGGAGGTTAAGTCAGTGGGGTTCGTGAGGGGTTGCATGCAAGAAAATGGAGTGGAACTGACATGTGTTACATGGAGTAGATGGGGGTTGCACGCATGGGCGGACAGCACCAGTGGAGTATGGGAGCACGGGCTGTTTTCAGATGGAGTGTTGCGTTTTCAAAGTAAGGGAGATGAAGCCTGGTGTCTTTCATTTGCAGACATAGGGCAGAAAGAAAGGGATTCAAAAGTTAAAGGAGGCACTGTGTTTAAGTGGGTCGGTGAGCTCCACTATACCACTGCATGAAGACGAGCTGAAGGCGTGATCTTGGGTGCGGGTTAGACAGAGCGTGGTGATAAGGTAGAAACAACGTAGAAGAGAAGTAAAAGAGCGAAGGGGAGGGCGTGACGTATATTTGGAGGAAGTAGACATAAAAGAATTTCGAATTGGCTTTTGGGCCACAAACAAAAGAGAAACGAGCAAGATGGCTGGAGAAATTGTAAGGTTCGACAATTTTGCCTGAAGACTAAGTTTTTAGTAAGATGAAGAAGTAAATAAAGGGGGAAGCGTGTGTGGTGTCGGGATAATGAACGCGGCGAGCATGTTAGAGCTGTCAATTGGTTTAATGAAGGAGTATACCGGCGATGGCAGTCCGAAGGAAGAGAGAAAGAGTATAAAGCATTTTTACTTTTGGCGAGCGGTCCGTCATGATAGAATCGTACGGAAGACGCTATGAAGTCGGTTTGAAGCAGTTTGAAGCATGGTTGAATTGACGGCAGGATTGAACGCCTTGTTTAACCGACTAACGCAAATCGTTATTTAACGGTTAACGCGCCAAGGTGAGTAAAATCACTCACTCTGATCTTTTTAAAATATTTTAATTATATTTTAATGTTGTTTGAATGCTGTGTGATGGTCGATTAGATAGATTACAATTAAATTGGTTGAATATTATATACCGTTGCATATGTACACATCACCAGTTAGATACTTATTCCATCGATTAGAATATCCCCTATTATAGAGTTAGTGTAAATTGTGTTGACTGACATTTGTGGATGCGGAAACCGGTTGGAGGAATCCGACCGGATTCCTTGATAATTATATGTACTGTTTGTTTTGTATGAACCCGAATTATATTTAAAACCCCATGTGATTATTGATGTTGAACGGAAAACTCAACATCTGTTTCGATAAATCAATAAACGATATCAATTTAGAAAGTGATAGCAGTCGACCGTAAAACCATCGTTTTGTTAAGGAGTTGATTGGCCGTCAGGCAAATCGACGAGGTTAATTATAAAAATTATATTTTTATAATTAAAAAGAAGATTTGAATTTATAATAGAAGTTCTATTATAAACCAGTATTTTAGAGTTCGTTTTTATAAAAACGATTGTTGACATTTTAATGAGTTTATAAAGCAGAAATTATCCGACGATTAAATATTTGGATAATAATATTATTAGATTAATTATATTAATCTAATGTTAAGAAGTAATTAAAATCAGTTAACGAATTTACTGATGGAATGAAGTTGATTAAATCTACTGTTATTTGGGAAAATAATTATTAGATTAATTGGTCTTTAATTAACCTAATGGAAACAGGTTAGAAATAAGTTTATCGAAATTAATGAGAGTTAATTACCATTTAAGAAGTTATGGATAAGAACTGGGGAATGGAGAAAGCAAAGAGTTAATTTTTAAATTAAATATTCATAAACCACAGAGATTCCAAAGTAAGAATATGGTGTTGTAAAACCATATTCCAAAATACAACAAGGAAATACGATTTAATAAATATATTAAGTAATAAGGAATTTGAATACAGACTTGTATCGGTTCTAAGGTAAGAACGTTGTTGATCAAGGTCTGAGAGGTAAATAAAATACCCCAACTTGAACGGCTTCGCTATTTCCGAGAAATGATATCAGTTTGTAACGGAAAGAGATGTCAAGATTTTTGTAACAGAAAGAGATGTCAAGATTTTTGTAACAGAAAGAGATGTCAAGATTTTTGTAACGGAAAGAGATGTCAAGATTTTTGTAACGGAAAGAGATGTCAAGATTTTTGTATAAAAGGAATATGGCAGCGTATGCAAGTCTTAGAATTATAGCGATAAAATAACGCTGTTGATAAGATAAGTGTGACTGTTATGTCAAGATTAGTTATAACAAAGAATATTACAGCGTATGACAAGTTGAACTATAGCAAAAAAATAACGATGTTGATAAGGTAAGTGTGACTGTAATTAGTTATAAGGAGAATATTACAGCGTATGACAAGTTTAGAACTATAGCGACAAATTAACTGCTGTTAATTTGACTTAAGCGTGACTTTTATATATAGCAGCACTTCCTAGGAAATGTAACAGTTGGTTTGAAATCCACTTATTCTAGAGTAATAAGTAACGACGTTTGTTCAAAGAAATATAAGAAAGAGTTTAGAAAAAGAATTGGGGAATCGTATTAGAAACTGATGACAACATTTCGATGTTCGAAATGTGATTAGAATTAAACCGTTAGGGTTTGGAACTAGAATTCGACGATGTCGAATGTATTAAAAGTGACTATTTTTAGGGATTATAATCTGATAGAATAATTAACATTTAGTTTTAAACAAATAAATGTTAACAGGATAGGAGTCAGTATTTAGTTATAAGCTTGATATCGATTAGATAAGAAGTTGACTTAGAGACAGAGTTTATAAAGTGGAATAGGAGTGAAAAAGTATGAAAGAGATTTCAGTAAATAAGATAAGCGATATTATTGCGTGAATAAAGAGTTATATGATCAAGGTGTTTAGATTTCTATAAGGAGGGATGGTATTCCCATTTCAAAGGGAATATGTTTTAAAAGTGAACGTTGGGCCGATTAAAAGGTTAAGATGAATTTGGAAATATTTTCCAGTGTAAATAAGGTAGATTACCCAAGTATAGGAATAAAGAAATGTGAAATTAATGGGAAATAGTTCGAACGTTAATAACGGATATTTTTTGGAACATGAAAGAATAAAAGTTTATAATAATTGGAAATGTTTTCCAAAAGTGTTAAAGGCAAAAACAGAGTTTGAGAAATATCTAGTGAGATATGGGAATTTGAAAATATAACGAATGTTAAATAAAAAGCGCCTGTGATTGTATGATGTTTAGTTATACATTAGAATGGATGTTGTTTTAACTCCGATAGTTAAATAACCGACTATCGAAGTGTTTGACCGTCGTTGTCAATACGGAGAGACCGGTTGGGTTATTACCCGAAAACCACTCCGTATAGGCATAATCGTTGCGAATTAGATATGCTGAAGATAATTGAAGACGGAGTTAAATACAAGGATCGTCCAGTTCTAGAATGGTATTTCTGTTTGTCCAGTCCCAGGACAACTTTATGGACGAGTGTCTGACAGAGTATTTCCAACGGTCGTGCCGTTGATTTTATGAATATACCAAGTTGGTGGGGAGAAGATAACTTCTCTTTATTCTACACCCAGTGTGCATTTGTGTAATCAATGTGTGATTACGGATTTGACGATGTGGCATTCAAAGTGAATAGTGATCAGATGTTCTGAAGATAGACGTAGCCTCTAGCCTCACAACCAGAAAGTAACAAAAGTTGGGCTAGGCAGCATGGCTAGTTGGGTCATCCCCAAGCAGGGTGTAGTGTCACCGATCTAGAGAAAATTCATATTTATACTTCTTTTCGATTCTGTATCTTCGGATGACGGTTGGATGGCCTACAACCGTGGTGGCAATATATTCGCGACACTCAAGCTAAATGAGTGAGCGGTCATGTGTGGCCGGGTTGCAAGACGTTCTTGTTGAACCCTGAGTGTATCCCCTCTAGAGTACACTATTTAGAAGGTGCTCCCATACCTTGTTTGTTGAAATTCAATCTCCAATAAGTGCCCTGCGGTTTATGATTTTATACTATATATATGTGGAACGTGAGATGCAAGCGTTCTGCTACTTGTATAATTATTTGTTTAGACATTATCATAATATCACTAGTTTTGATATCAAGAATATTTCGGGTTATAGTAAGGTAAAAACCGTCCATGTTTATGTGTGGGCTGGTCTTACTATTATCTTCTTGTTTTGAAAAGGATTTTCAAAGTAAAACAGTATGGTTGGAATTTACTCACACCAGTCCCATGACTGACCCAGAGTTTATTTTGTTTGTTTTCCCTAAACTCTTGGGTGCCCAAATTTGTACGGGCAGTCAAGTGTTTCAGGCTTTGCAGATTCACTTGGAGGAGCTCAAAAGCAGGAAGCTTCACCATTAGTTATGTAGAGTTATTTCCGCTGTGATATGATGTATTGTACTCTGATAATGGTATGTATATACAAT
Source organism: Allium sativum (assembly GCA_030737875.1). Classification (NCBI taxonomy): domain Eukaryota; kingdom Viridiplantae; phylum Streptophyta; class Magnoliopsida; order Asparagales; family Amaryllidaceae; genus Allium; species Allium sativum. Next base: position 98,829,931 of record CM060922.1, read on the forward strand.
ACAGTTTTGTATTCAAAGTTATGTTATATAATACATCTTATTTTGTTCCGCTGCGAGTTTCGTGTTACTCTGATTCTGTTCAGTTGTGATCTTCTTCTTCTTCTATTCTATTAGTTCTATCTTTTCTTTCTCACCCTCTAAATTCTTCTATTAATGTCCTGGTGTTTTCGATGCTTGAATAGTCAACAGTGTGTTTTTATGTTGATTTTCTGGGTCGAAAATTCCCGCCGTTACAAACCCCCGCCGCCTATGGCCTCTAACGAGCCGGCGCCGCCCCCTGCTACCACCAGCACCTCTCCTCTGACGATCCTCCATCCCAATTCCGGCGTAAATCTTTAAGGTTATTTTTTTATTTCATGTGTATAAAAATTTGTTTTTTTATATAGATTACATGTGAAAAAATCTGATATGTATATATATAATAGCGATTAAAAATGTGATTTGTTTATATATATATATATATATATATATATATATAGTGAGTAAAAGTTTGATTTTTTTTTTAAGAAAAGTTATGATTTTTATATGAGAAAAGCTTTGATTTTTTTATAAAGAAAAGGTAATATTTTTATAATGTAAAAGCTTATATTTTTAAAACTATAAAGACTCGATTTTTAAAACTATAAAGATTCGATTTTTAATCGTAAAAAGATTCAAATTTTACATTAGCAAAGAGTTGAGATTTTTATATAAGGAAAGGTGAGATTTTTATGTAAGGAAAGGCGAGATTTTTATATAAGGAAAGTTGAGATTTATATATATATATATTAACATGATAAAAATATAATCTTTGTATATATATAATGTTTTGAAATAGAAATTCGATTTTTATAAATGTGGTTTTGAAATAAAAACATGCTTTTTATATAAATGAAAGCGTGTAGGAAGTAGCGTTGTTAAATATATATTTTTTAACATATACTGCATGAAACAAATCTCGTTAGAGACACGACGAAGATTTCCTACATATGAAGAGTCGCGGTGAATTGGTTTAGCTAGTGTGTGAGAACTCCTTCTCACTAAAATTTGCTTTACAGTTATTTATTTTATAACTGCATATATGAACTGTTCCCTCGTCGTCCACAGAACATAGACGACTTATTTGTTTGGTTGTGCAGTTGATTGGATTATTGGTTTGAATTTGGTTGTTTGGGTGAAATGGAATTGATTAGATTGGTATGTATATGGCGTGTGCCATTATTAAACTAGGGATAAGGCTAGGCCTTATCCCGTTTCTAGTATCGCGCCATTATGCCGTCGAAATTTTCTAAAATGTGTTAGAAGAAAATAAAATTATCATTTATATTAGGTAAATGAAAGAATAAATATTCGTTCACAAATCAAAACGATTTGTGTATGTACACCCATTTGACTAATATGGATTGGGACGTTAAATTTTACACATCGCCCAACTGCACAAATAAAAATCCGTGTTTGTTGATTTGAAACCCCACACAGGTGTTGGGATGATATTTGGCGTACACTAATCCCAAATAATTAGCTGTATGTCGATCAATTGATTGACAGGCTGTTATAAGCGTTAAATATTTTGTATTTGATGCTTATGCAGTGTAGAATGCACTCTAGATGATGGTTGATTATTTATCATTGCTATTATATACATGTGTTTTAGGGAATCCATATTGTTAACATTATATGGTTATTGATTGGCCTCATTCCAAGTTGGAAAATAAAGAAAATTCACGTGTTGAATAAAAGAAAATTCATGTGTTGAATAAAAGAAAATTCATGTGTTGAATAAAATATATATTCATGTGTTGAATAAAAGAAAATTCATGTGTTGAAAAAATATATTCATTTGTTGAATAGAATAACAAAGTTATTGAAATATATAAAGCCGTATTGATTAGATTTGCGCCATTTTGACGTGAAAGATATCTATATCGATTTTATTCATTTTTATAATGAATATCGAAAAGGAATTGATTTCAAAATATAATATTTTGAAAATACTATCATTTATATATTGATGATATAGAATATTCAATTTTGATTTGAAACTGAATATGAAGTTGAAATCGTTTTGAAAACGAATTTAAAACGATTTATAAAATACATTTTAAAAGAAAATCAATGAAATATATATAATATGTATTATATATATAATGGCCTGAATAGAATGCGCCGCGCTGCGGTAGTTCGCGAATTTCGACCATTGACTTCGAGTGGACATTACGCGAGATCCAACCGTCGGATTCTCCTAAAACCAGAGCCATTGGGTTCGTATCGAAAAGAGCTTTCTAACGAATATTAGAGATTTGAAATCTAACAGTTGGATTTGGAATTATGTCCTAATCAAATTTGGAGAAGGTCGCTGTAAGTGCAGTTCGATGGCCATTGATGAAAATCGACTGTACGGGCCTTGATAAAATTATTAAAAATATCAATAATTAGTGTAAAATCATAAGAAATGATTTGGAAAGAATTAGGATGAAAAATTCCATATGTGAAAAGATAAAAATAGATTTTTATCGAAATGAACTAGTTTTGAACTAGAATTATAATCCATTTAATTTTGAAATAAATAAGTTGGATTTGAAAGGGTTTTAAAAGTAACCAGAATTTCCAATAATTGAATTGGAATGGATTTGGATCGAAATTGTCTTTGGAATATTTCGATGTTGGATTTTGTGATTATACAGATATTGTTATGGAAATTTGAAAGATATATTTATATCATTATTTCCAATACGATATTTTTTGGTCATAGAATTTGATAGTGAATATAAGCCGATATATTTTCTATTCAGAGCCTTGTATTTAATATCCAATGGGATTTGGGTTTGTCTTGAATGGTGTCTTCATTAACACTGTTCTTAAACCCAGTTGAGAAAAAGATTAAATCTTTTTATTTAAATTTAATGAAGTATACCAATTAAATGGTATTTAATTGAATTGAATTCGAATTGATTTTTGGGTTTATCGTGAACGGTGTTTTAAATAACACTTATTCTTTAACTCGATAATTAATGGAATGTGAATTTGGTTTATCTTGAACTGTGTTTTAACGACATTCGTTCTTTAACCCGATTTACAGTGAAATGTGATTTGGAATTTATAAATCTTTTGTTCAGATTTAAAGGAGATTTTCCAAAGTAAAGTTTTCCAATTTAATAAAATAAATTGGAATGGAATGGAATTCAATTTGGTAATAATCGAAGTGAATTTCTGTGGAGGAAGACTGTTAATATATTTAGAATTTAAAAGGCTTTGCCGTTATTCCGTTTATATTATTGGTCAGATATGGAAGTTTATATCGATTATATATATCGATTTGTTTTCCATGAAGATTCCATCATTAATGGAATGTGATTTCGGGTTTATCGTGAACCGTGTTTTAAATGACATTGGTTCTTTAACCCAGTTAAAGATAGGATATGATTTCCCAAGTTAAACAATCATTAATATTGATTTTTGGGAAGATTAAAACCAAGTGGAGTTTTAATTATTCTTTAATTTGATTGAAATAATCGAGAATGGAGTATCACCAGTCTTGTTCCAGGCGATAGTTAAATCTTTAATTAGATTTGAACGTGAAATGGTAATTGAATTTACCGATAACACCGTGGTGTTAGATATGAAGTACTACCAGTTTTACTTCATGGAATGAATAGGTTGGGACTGGGAAATTAAAACAAATGATTACTTCGGTAAGGTTCATTAATCCCGACTAGTTTGGATAAACCATAATTTTGTTTGAATTGATATTCAAAGGAAGATTAAAGAATAAATTTAAGGAATTTATCTTTGATAAAATTAATGGGAACCTTCCCTAAAGTATAAGAATATTTGAATAAAAGAATATTCTGAATTGGAATGAGGCATATGTTGTGTTTGTGTAACACTTGTTTGTTATATACATGAGTTATTCAGAAAGACCGGGTTTATCCCATTCTGAATAATTGATTCGACGATGTGTCGACGATGAAGACGGTGGTCGAAGACCGGTGGTCTTCACGCCGTTTGGATAATTACTGATGATCTTGATTGGGATGTACACCCAAGAGGAGGGAATTAGTTGGTGATCGTCCAGACGTACTTGGAGATCGATGGATATGCGAGGTTCAAGGTGCCTCCGGTTTCGTTCAGACCCAGAACGGACTTGTAAATGGAGTGTGTGTTTGACATTGGATATCATTCTGTGTGATTGATGGATATCGGTTGCATGGAGTGGTTTGCTTGTGTGGCATGCTAAGATGCAAATGATCAAGGCTTTTGTTGAAAAGCAAAGTCTTGTGGTTGATGATCAAAGCACCGCCTGTGTGGCACAGCTTTGTGTAGCGTTAATTCGCGAGCCTCACACCCCAGTTATGAACCAGAAATTGGAGAGGGCATCAGGAAGGACATGCGTTTCCTTCTGGCTAGGGTGGTGTCAGTGATCTACCAGCCCTGTCATTTATATTATTTTCACCTGTGTGGTTGTTCGATTGCGAGGCGCCTCAGATATATTGGTGACTAAGTGGATCCGATGGAGTCATTTGGCTCATTTACGCCCCAAAGGGCGGGGAAATGCAGTGTTCAGGCATTTTAATCCACATCGGTGGACCGGCCCTGACGATCCAAGGGCTTGACCGAGTACTTGTCCTGAGGCTCGGGCTAGATAGTCTCGAAGCGGTGAGGACGATCCTTGGCCTTGGTTCATAGATGGAAATCCAACTTCTAATACGTGACATTTGCGGTTTTGATTGTAGAGCCTAGTATTGACGACATGATATATGGTACCCATGCCGCCTAGGATTGATACATTTATATTTGAAGTTTCTTTATACACTTTGCACTTATAATAGTATCAAATGATTTGTTTTAAATGTACCAAGCATGTTTGGCTATTATAAGGTAAAACCCTATTCTCCGGCTTGCGTTGCATTGTGTGATGGGACCTGGGTCATATAATAGCTTCATTTTTTCAAAAAGCATTGCGCTGTTTTGTTACATGCACTGGTATTCTTGGCAGGAAACCCATTCCGTGTTATACGGCGTGGTCCCTTGATATATCTGATTTAAAGTAAATTTTTAAATAACGGTTTTAGTTCTCACACCAGTCACTTGACTGACCTGGAGTTTATTGTTTTAACCTAAACGCTGGGTGCCCTTATTTTCCACGGGCAGCTAGTAGTTTTGGTTTTGCAGAATTATATTCACAGGATCCTGATTTACAGCTGAAGCGATATTCAGAAAGCTCCGTATCCGTGTATTACTTTCAGTTGTGCTTTGTATTATTTTTCCACTGCGATATATTTAAATGCAATTTTCTGTGTAATATTTATTTTTACTCTGTATATTCTTGTATTCTGATGGAATTGTTGTTAAATACAGTGAAATGTTCTTCTGGTTGTGTTCCGATGTGGTTTGTTCTAAAAACAATCAGGGATTTCGAACGGTCTTGGTCGGTTTAGCGATCGATTTTGATCGAGTGAAATTCTCAATTGTTACATCCATGCTTCAGGCATGTTTTCTTATTTAAAACGCCTTCCATTTGTGATTTGTATGTTACTAATATTCATTTATGAAACATTTTAGGTGCTTATAATTTTTTGTTTCAATCGGACTTGCATATAGCAATACATATTTGATGAATAAGTCAACTTTCATTACTAAGTAGGAAGTAATCTACCCATCTTGAAGTATATCAAGATTTTCATTACAACAATACTTAGAAGAATGAAGTATATCAAGATTTGCATTACAACAACACTAAGCAGGAAGTAATCTACTCACCTTGAAGTATATCAAGATTTTCATTACAATAATACTTAGAAGAATGTTGTAATCTATCATCCATGTTCTTGGTATTCTTTACAATAACAATTGTTATTTATGTTCTTCAGGAACTTATATATTATAATAAGTTTTGTGTATCGCAACTAGCACTTCAATGGATATTAAGAGTTTCATTATAACAATTCTTGAAAGCAGAAAGTGATCTACTCATCATGAATTATATCAAGATTTTCATCACAAGAATACCTAAAAAAATGTTGTAATCTACATTTCTTGCTCTTTGCATTATTTATCACTAACAATGTAATTTAAATTCTTCCAGAATTTGTATACTTTAATCATTTATACCTTCCGGGTATTGTAAACGTTTTAAACACTTTCACCACTTTAATCAATTCAATTATCTAAGAAAAATGCAATGCTAATGGTACTTGACACTATGGTGCTTCAGTAACTTCCATCGATGATTTCTTGTCAGTTTTATAACTAAGCACTTTATTATTTATTAATTTATCATCGATGATTATTTCTTGTCAGTTCTATACATGATTTATTGAGATCTCAAAAATTATCATGCTTTAGGTACCTAAACCACTTCTGGGGCTATTTTGACAATCATGTTATGGATTTCTTTCAAAGCAGCCTTAAGTGTTTCTTCAGGAAGACTCACCTCCTTTATTTTGCTTCTTTATGGTTTACTCCAAAAAATATTTTGAACTGACTTTATACCACATATTCAGCTGTGATTTACGCGTTTTGATCCTTTGGGGATTCAAATATATATTTGAGAAAGTCTATTAGGGACATAATTGATAATTTATGCAAGTTACTTGATACTTTGCATAATTCTATATGTTAGCAAATATTTAACATCGATGATTCCTTTATCCTCCCCCTCAATGTTGACAAACATTGTCATTTTAAATAATAAACCTTCTTTGGATTCTCAATTTTGATCCATTATCGCATTATAGCTAGCAAATACATTAGATGTATTTCAATTGTAGGAGGATAATGCTCTTATTTTGATAAGATGCATTCATATTACATTTCTTATTCCCTTTCATTAATCTGATGACATGGAGGAATTTTCTATCATTTGAATATGCACATGACTTCAAGTCAATTAATATTGATGTCAATCAACTTTCTAAAATATTATATAATATATTCATAATTTATAATATGAGCTCATGACAACTCCAGGTTGTTAATTAAATATTCGCATATATGTGTATACACGTTCGTCCACGTATTCCATATGTGTTTGATTTGCATATTCTTTCTCATTCGAGTTACCTATTTAAGTTCCAATCATTAATTTTTGCTTATCAAGCAATGTCAATGCGAATCTTAAAGATCGTATCATAATATCCAAAATATCTGATTTGGAAATGTATTGAACTTCTGTTTCAAATGAAATATGTAAACAACTTCAAGTTGTTAATCAATATTGAACTTCTGGTTCAAATAAAATATATAAACAACTTCAAGTTGTTAAACTGTATTGAACTTCTGGTTCAACTGTATTGAACTTCTGGTTCAAATAAAATATATAAACAACTTCAAGTTATTATAATTTATTCTTCATTACAATATGTAAATATAAATATATAAGCAAGATATAACTCATTTTGAAAATTATGCAATCTATGGATGCATTATCATTATCGCATATGCTGTAACTTCTTGAACAAGTATAATATTATTATTTCACTCAGTTTCAGTAAAGCTTTAGGCTTTAAAATTATGAAGTATTTCAAGTTCATTAGTTAAGGAACTTCAAGTTCCTATGCATATATATTCACATACATATGTATATCAATTTTATAAATTTATGATGTACTTCTGGTTCTCAATCTTTTAACATACTTCTATTTTAGAAGGTTTTACATTCTTGCTAATTGTCAAGAATTCAAACTTGTAAACTTTATCAAAAAAAATCCCTTTTGTCATAATTCAAGACATCAGGTCTTAGATCTGAGTTATACAACTTCTTCCATTACATTAGATATTAGTTGCCAAATACATCGAATAATACATATGACTATTCTTTTTCCAAGCACAAACATACATCATCTAACTTACAATAGCAAATGATTTTAATACATTTATAATATTATGGCAATACAATATATATTACCATAACGATACATTTAATGCATTTTTTATAAAAATAGCGGAAATAACCATTATATGGTCTAAATATATGAATCAAATAAATTAATTTTTAATTAAATCAACATAATAAAATTTGGATATAGCTACAGTATTGATCAACGACAAGACTGAAATAAACAACTTATAGTTGTACTGCATTCTCAATAATCATTTTTTTTAAATATCATATATATATAATATTTAATCGAGAATTGAGTAAAAGTGCCTAATTATAGAACAGAGATTTTACATTCTTTAATATGAATAATTCCATAAACTTGTAGATCTATACATAAAATTCACAATATAAAAATTACATGTTTTAGATTCAAAATATACAATCCACATAAAAATCTTTTAGATCTTTCTTTTTACATCAAAATTACTTCTTCCACATTAGAAAACTGTAGGTTCTATGTTTTCCATTCTATAACGAAAATTACTTTTGCATTCACTTTCGGTGTGCAAAATTAAGATCAATATTTAAATCATAGCTTATGATCTTCGAGATGCATGTTTTCTTTTTTAGGAAAAATTTATGAACTTTTCTACAAATATTTTATCACATTTAATTGTAGAAATCTCTTCTAGAGATATTTTATTATTTTCAAATATACAAATATCCTCTAATAATATTTTGTTATTACCGCTTCTGGGATGAACTTATCTTCTCCAGAGATAAATATATGCAAACTATTGAAATGTCATATCAATATACAAAAATACATATCAAACCTTAAATGCATTAAAAAAATTAGGTGCATTAAATAAAAATAAGATTCAAGAGAGAAAAGAAATCACTACTTCTGGAGTGTATGATATTCCTTCAGGGAACATATTTTTTATTTATGTAATTGCAATGCAACAAAAAAATCTCTGACATCTCTTCTAGGATGTTGGATTTGCTACATAAAATTAAATCTCTAAAACATCCCTTCAAGAGATTAATATTCACACTATATCTTCAGGATATTTAGTTAACATAAACTGTACATGAATGATGTCAGTTAGATGAAATTCGTTTAGAAATTTTCTATCGAATCCAATGTTATTGTCACATATTATAATGTGTGTCTCTTTTAACTTTTTTGGAAGTACAATCTTTTCATGTCACATCTTTTAAGAAAGCTTCGGGCTTCAATTTTTTTTTCAACATATGAACTTCAGGTTCATATTATTTCAGATTCCAAAGAATTAATATACTTTAAGATTTTTTCATTTGTTTATGAACTTCAGGTTCCTCATTTGCATATGAACTTTAGGTTCCTCATTTGAAAAAAAATGTATATGAACTTCAGGTCATTTACATATGAACTTCAGATTCCTCATTTGAAAGAATTGGTTTACATCTTGAGATTTCAAACTCACTTCCAGTGATAAATAAATGTTGCTATTGAATTTAAATGCTACATCATTATATTTCATACACATAATTCTGTTGGATATACATAAAAAAGCATTTTTTCAGAGATATTTTGTCTTTAATCTATCCAAAAAAATAAAAAATTACATACGAAAAGCAATAGTAGAACGGAAAGGATAAAACTACATCTAGTTCTACATCATCAATAATGTAATTAATACATATATAATCAAATCTCCATTCAGATTTGGAAAACTCAAAATTAGATCCGCAAAGAAATGAAAGAATACATCTACACATATTTAGGATCAATAAAAATAATTAGATCTAAAACGTTAGATCCAATAGAACATAATCTAGATCTACAAAAAATGTAGGAAAAGAGATCTAGAAGTTTAAGTCAGATCTAAAAGAACAGAAGATATGACAAATTCATAGATCCATTGATCAAATATTCTCAAACAAAAAATAATTGTTATACAAATATAGAAATCCATGAATTGATATACTCAAATAAAATTTACTTACATGACAAATTTATAGATGTAGATCTAGAAGATTTCAATAAATAACTACAATAGAATCTCGTGTTGATAACGTGTTATAAAATAAAACAGAACATATAATAAAAGAGAAGACATTAAAGAAACAGAAGAGATAAGGAAAGACTTTTATTTCTATTCATTCAGGTGTGTATACTTTGTATTACATTGGCTCCTTTATTTATAGGCTTTGGAGCTGATGTTAAACTTATTCTCATAATGTGGGACTAAATAGAATATTACAAAATCATATTTACTCTTATATATTACAACATTAGATGATTTAATTAACAATAATAACGTTATTTTGTATAAAAGCCTTGTTTTTGCTTTAGGCACCAAAACTCCTACGACCGACCCTGATAAGCGGTTAAGAGTTCTCAAAAGTTTACATATTTTTTACTACTAGTAAATTATATATATAATTAGTTAGCGTTTGTAGGCTTTAGCGTAATTCTTATATACCCAACTTTTATTTGGATAAAATTAGTTTAACTTCTAATTAATTAGTACTTATTATATATAATTAATTATTACATTAATAATAAATGAAACTATTAATTAAAGAAAATTTACACTAATGAAAATAATCCTAAAAACTAATTATTTATTATAACTATTAACTAGTGAAAAATAATTATTATAATTATTTCATTATAATTTAATGTTGATTATCAAATGTTAATAAGTGAGATGTATATATTGTTAGCTCTTGATATTGAACATTAAGTTCAAATGTAATTAAGATTAATATTATCAAATTAGTAATATTATATCATGACTAATTAATCTATATCAACATAATATACCTAATAGTTAAAATTATAATATGACCTTTAATAATGGTCATTTAATGGTCGTTGTAATATGCAAGTTTCTGTTGTAAAACTCATATCTTTTACAACGGGCAGGGAATGGACGTTGTTATAGTGCCATCTATTACAGGGTTCAAAACTGGACCGTTGTAATATGCTTTTGTTACAATGGGCCACATAAATCTGTTGTAATAATAACGTTGTCCAGTATAACTATTACAGGGTTCAAAAAATGGCTGTTGTAATATCAAGTTTTTTACAACGGATATTTTTTGCCCATTGTAAAACCGATGTTGTAATAGGTCTACTTTGTTGAAGTGTACAATACCATACAAATTGTAATTTTCATTTTAGTTCTTCTCTTCTGACTATAGGTACATGATCATGTGAGCTTGCAGTGGAAGAAGCATAGAAAACAAGGTTGCATTTGGAAGGATTTTTGATGAGCCAAAGCTGAATAAATTCGTACATGGAGTGCCTCTACAGCCTGGTTGTGTTCGTGTTATGGTGGGTGATTTCATCAAACGAGATGCCTTAGTTCTCATGTCGATAGCTGCTGAAATAGAGAAGCTCCACGAAGGACTTGGCGCTCACTTAGCATGGCATCGGGACTTGATAATCTTCCTGACTGTAGAGGCGACTGTAAAGCCGGCTGCGGAGAAGGCTGTACCTATATGAACAAAGAGAAAATACCTGCCTCGGTCAAAAGGAAGAAATGAGTTTCTAGGACTATAGACCATGTTCACCAAAACAGAGCCAAATAAGAATGTGCCTAGCTATTTCATAGTGTTGTATAAACATGCAGAAACATTTATGCTAGTTTCTGGGTACTCAATACTGATTCCTTATAAAGCCAAATTCTTTGGAGCTGAGAAGACGATTTACATTTTTCTTGAGAATCTAATCGCCTTGTTAGAGTTTGACATGATTTGAAAAGCTACAGTATCTGCATATATAGTGTAAGTATATTTTTATTCTTAATTTCTTGTCATTCTGTACACATGGATATGTTGATTAGCTATTTCATATTTATATTTAGGTACTCATACACTTTGGTTCATAAGAGTAACGATTAAGAGTTGTTTTCCTTTGTCGATTCCGAAGCAACATTTACCCTCAACAATGAATTTGAAAATTATGCTGTTAATCAGTTGAGAGAGGGTAATCCCGATTGTCTATTCTTAATGCCACATAATCAAAAGTAAGCATTGATACAATATATATTATGATTTTTAGGCAATTTATTTTTGCAAACTCCGACTTTTATATATTTTCTAATAAAAATAGCCTGCACTGGATTTTAGTCATAATATGGGATGATGACATTTACATTCTCAATCCTTTGTCTCATCACGCGCACTTTTCTACATTAGAAAAAGCATTATTAAGGTAATATATTTGTACTATAAAAATGTGATTCATTCTAGATATTGTTTTTTATTAAGGAACATATAACTCATGTGTTACTGACATTATTACATTCTCTTATGTAGTGCAATTAAGTCTTTCAGCGCTCAAACTAGAAGAAAAAACAGTGTTCCTAAAATTAAGAACCTTGTTGTAAGTATTTTGCACTTTAGTTAATTTGTCCTATTTACTAGTCCAGTTTCTTTTTGGTCTTGATTGAAACAACTCACCTTGTTATTATTTTCCCTTGATACTTTTGAATAGGGATCTCCTAAACAACCAAATGGTAGGGAATGCGACTACGTTATGATGCGCTATATGAAAGAAATCATTTCGGACAAGAAAATGCCTTTTACTACCATGGTAAATTATTTTATATTTTGATTGAAAAATAGTAAGATATTTGTATGAATATAGAGTATTATGCTAATTTGTGTGTTACACTTTTTAGTGTGTGACTAAGACAAGGAAATCCTACATGATGTAAGAGCTTAATGATGTGCACCATGAGGCTCTCAAATTCATACAAGAAAAAATGTAAAGTTTTTTTTTTATCATCTTATGAATTCATCTAAGTAAAAATGTAATGCAACTGTTAAGGTTGATTTTAACGTTAGAGGTAGGGAAGTAATGTACTCTGTTTATGTGGATTCATGTCTGGGTTGTTTAGAATGTTCTAAATGTTGGAGTTAGGTGGATTATTGTTGGATGTTTCTGGATTGGTATGGTTGAAAAAATAAATTAGCGTTGGATGCTTATAGTTTGGAATGGTTGAACAAAGAGTAGTATACCTAAGTTATTTGAGTGGTTCTTAGAATGTTCTAGTTTTTTCTATTGATATTTGAGTTTACATACAAAGGAAAGGTGAATAGTTTTTGCTACTTGACATCATTTTCATTTTTTATGTGATGTTAATTTCAGTTGTTTTGCATCATATAGTTATTGTAAACTGATGTGTATAATTAAAATGACATCAGTTCATTATCAAATAACCAATGTACAAAAAAAGCCTATAGACATCAGGAAAAACTCAAAAAATTGATGTCCAAAAGAATCTAAAACATCGGCTAATTTAAACAAGACTGATATCAAGTACATCACAATTTACAAAAAAAAACTGATGCATGTATCCCATATTTTACATGGCTATGAATAAGTAACCGTTGTTTATTACTACAAATTTACATTGCCTGCTTTAAATACCCGATGTCTATATTCAATATTTAACATGGTTATGAATAAGGTAACCATATCTATAATACCTGATTAGCATCACTTACTTTAAGGAACTTATGTCTACTACTACACGCTTACATTGCTTGCTTTAGAAAACCGATATATATAGTAACAAGTAACATCGGTTCCTTCAAAAAGACCGATGTAATCAACATTTTTAACTATAGTTCTTTATAAAGAACCGATTTAATTTTGATTTTTTTAACATCGATTTTATTTTACATGATGTTAACTAGCATAAAAGACATCTCATTTACCAAAAAAATAAAGATGTAAATATTTATTTTTTCCTATATAAGTTATATATTTATGTGGTTCTAAACCTCTTAATGTAGCAATGTTCAAATCATACTAATACTATACTATTTTAAATTATAGTGAAAGGTAATAGATATCCTAATAAAAATGTTGTATAAAGCCATCTTAGACATCAGCCAAAAACTGATGTGAAAGACCCTGACCTTTCTCTACACTCGCTAAGACATCAGCCGTAAAACACTCAAACATCGGCCAAAAACCGATGTTGTAACTTATTTTTATAGTAGTGTTGTTTGGCAAAGTTCACAAACATTGATCTTTTGATCTTCAATAACAGTATGAATTGGACTTTGATCTTGAGAGATTGATGAGAAAGAAACAGAGAATCAAATAAAAAACAAATGGATCCGATACTGGTTGAAATTATATTTAAAATTTTCGGTGAAATTGAGATTGAATAAAGAGAGAAGATAAAATAAAGAAGATGATTAAAAAATACATTCAACAACTTCGATATGTATAATTCTTTAACAATCATGTCTATTTATGAATAGCTGCGATGAATAGATATGCCATATGAAAATCTAATTTTTGAAGAAAACTGGGTAGTATATTGGCATACTATTCAAAGACATGTCAATATATCCTTAGTAGTTTTGAAAATCAGTCTATTTTTAATCGTTATGAATATACATTACCTTATAAATGAATTCGAAACTATGTAAAATCATTAAAATGTATAGTTCACACATATTTTAGTCATAATAAAACTTAGTTAATGTTAACCGACTTTTTGGGCCGGTTTCCAAAAGCATATCAGATCCACTCACTCGGCCCATCGCATGACTCAAAAGCCCGGAGTGTCACCAAAGCACTCAGGATCCAGGTCCGGAAGGAGTCATGCGAGCGTAGGCCTCACGACCCCTCAAAAACACAAAATCGCGTCCTGAATATTTCGCATCCCACACAATTCGCATCCCCTCATCATTTCGCATCACCAGGCCTTCGTATCCCCTCAAGGGAATGCAAACACGAGACCTCACATCCTACATTTAGCGGACCCTCTCACAATTTGTGTCCCCTGGGATACAAATTTGGTATCCCTAGGGAAACAGAATTTTGTATCCCTTGGGATACGAAATTTTGTACCCTTGGCTGCGTATCTCATATCTCGACAGAGATACGAGATATCATATCCTCTAGGATGCGAAATTTGTATCCTCCAGGGGGATACGAAATGTCTAATGCTATTACCATTGGATGCAAATTCTCCACTGCTGCTACCTCGAGATGCGAATTTCGACCTGTGGTCCCCAAATCTCACCTACTCCCACCTAATCCACTACCTATAAATACCCCTACCTCATACTTCAAGAGGATTGGCATTTGCTTGATTTGACAGCTCTAGAGTGTCTTGGACATCATTAATGGCAGCTTATGCTTTGAGGAAGAAGAAGAAATAATTTTTTCCCAAGACTTTTTACATGCAAACAATGTCTTCCAAAAACTTAACCAAATATTGTAGGCAATTGTAATGATGATGTCCAACTCTTATAAACTTCAATTGTGAATAAAATTAGCAAACGCTTCAAAGTGGACATAGGTTCAATACGAACCGAACCGCTATAAATTCTTATGTTCTTTCTTTCTATACTTACTTTTTCATATGTGAATTTTTTTTCTCGATTAGTTGAGAATCATTGGGTGTGATGTGCTAGTTTTCCACATCAACAATTTGGTGCTTTCATCGAGAGCTTAGTTGACCTTTCTTTTATCATATGTTGTATTAAGTGTTTGAACTTTCATCTATGTTGTTCAATATTTGTACTTGCATAAATATACTCGTAATTACACTTGGGAAAATGTTGTTTGTGGCTTCCCTCTTGAGATTCTCAAGTCATGTGAAGCTTGTACGTGATGACTTCGCTCTCGGGACTTCCCTGCAATTGTTCTATTTCGGCAACAGAGAGTTAACATATAAACTTGTTACCCGTATATTCAAAAATAGAAATAATTTAGAGATTTTCTTACTCAATTTGTTCTCCCTATTCTTGAGGCTTTCCCTTTCAGCTTTAACATCCAGTTCTAGAATCTGGATTTCATCAATCTTCTTAAAGATCAACTTCGAGAGATGCCTCGCGTACCTATGCATTTCCCTATACTGGAAGTAGAAGTCATACACTTTGTCATAAACATCCTTGGCCATGTCCATAGGGATATAATGAATGTTTGGTAACCACACCAGCTCATCGAAACAGAAGCCTAGGAATAACTGCTTAAGCAACTCTTTCTTCTATTTAGGATCGAGTTGTGTGATCCCTGACATGTCAAGCAACAGTGGGTCCTTCTTTGACACTCCTTTATTCTCGTGTCTCCGATACCCACCTGCTAACTCCTTGCTTGTAGATGAGGTCACGGGCACCAAGGGTGGATCATAAGGAGGAATCATTGACACCAGCTGCCTTGTGCTCATAGTTTCTAGCCTCGAATTTGTTCCAGACGATCAAATGAGAGGTAGTGGGGATTTCGAGCGTCAAGGTTGATCTCTATAATGACGTTCACTATCGCAGTCATAGGAACGAGGGGGTGCATAAACAAATTTGCATCTCTTCTAAAACTGCTCAAGACCCTGCTCTTTTGAGGTCGCTGACCTCCTGACCCTCGATCATGGTTTCTGTCGCTTTCTCGAGCCGTTTCACTTGCCCAAAACAAGTTGAAAGTTAGGATCGTACACTCCATGCACACAAAAAAAATGTTGTGTTATGCAGTTTTTATGAGTGTGTGTCCTAAGTGTTCTCTGCACTGACCTGATTTAAGCCCGCTTAAAGTGGTGACCTCCCCAACATTCAGCGTATGGCTTCCAGTACTTGTGCCACTAGGCTAAGACGGTGTAAGATCAAGGAGAACTTTGTCCTAGACTTTAAATTTCCCCTCCATGTCCAGCGACGTTGTGGTCCCAGAGGTAGTAACTAGAGAAATTGGCTTGGCCGACGCTCCTGACCTCGTCTCAGTTGCTGGAAAAGAGACACGGGTGAGCAGAAGACCCTCTTCTCTACTAGTTATCTCTTCATCAATGACGCCGCTCCTATTAGGTTCTTCTTGAGTCCTTATAAACATATAACACCCCATAATTTTAACAACACATTAAAATGATAAATTAAGGAAAACTAAATTTAATATCCAGATTTAAGTAAAACAGACTGCGCCATTGCGTTCGTCTCAAAGTTATGATCAAAATAGACACCTGGTTTGCATAAAACAGACACCGTATGAAGAAGATATTAAGGTTTAAAGTTTGTATACGTGCGGAAGAATTATATATTTATATATATATATAAGTCCAAACTTATCCAGAAAACAGTTCAAAAATCGAAATTCGGAGAGCGACAAATTTCCCACTCTAAGGGGGTCGACCCCCCTAGAGGGGGTGAAGACACTAGGGTCAACCCCCCAAGGGGTGTGTCGACCCCCTTAGGGCTGACGTGGAATGAGGAGTTTTGGAGGCTGGTAGCTACAAATAAAGGTCCATTTCTCCTGTTTTCTTCACTGGAAATCAATGGAGACCAAATGCTGTCAGGGCCTAGACTGAATCAGATTCTTTTTCCTTCTTCTGGAATTAAAGGTTTAGAGATTCAAGTGTAGATTTGTTCTTCTTCTAGTTCTATTTTCTAATCCAAACATTATGAGTTATGAGTTACTTTTAAAATTTAAAGATTAAAAGTAAACTTGATATGACTATAGTTTGGATCCATAGATCTATTCATTATGCGTCTATGTTTTTTTACATCCAAATATTTAGAGGCAATCTTGATATGTATGTAAAATCAGATCTTAAATCATGCCTAAATCAGTTCTATTATGGCATATTCACCAGATTTGTTCTTATGTATTTATATCGACACATGTTAAATCTTGTCATAATGCGCCTATTCGGTTTTTATGCTTATTCCTACCAGTTAATTATTGATTCGCTATTATGCCTGTTTTTGATTCTCTTCTCTCGCTCTTTTCCCTTTTTATTTTTATATAGCTAGGCTACGTTCGAGCCTAGGCCTAACGCTAAAATATGCGAACACGTGAAATTGGGAATCGTTGGGAAAAATATATTGATTTGGGGCATAAATTGGAACATATATGAATATGAATTTTAGGCATACATTGGAAAAATATGTGAATATGGATTTGGGTATAACTTGTATTGAAATGGGTGAATATGGACTTGGGGCATAAATGTAAAATATATGGATATGGGTTTGTGCATAATATATATAGATATATGCCTTAATTTATGACTTGGGAAAAAGAGCATATGGTGCATAATAAAATATGAATTGAAAAGGGGCACGAAAATCCATAATTTAAATAAGGAAATTATTAATATGAATATGCCTTATATAATGGAACTGTAATAATGCTTAGACATGAGGTTAGATTGCACTTATGGTATAAGTCTGCCCGGAGCCGCCCGACATATCCAGCAACCACAAGTGGTTAATCTAATATGAGGGGTCCAATGCGTAAGGGCACCATGACACGAGGATAAGTCTAAATTTGTGGTTTAAGTCTGCCCAGAGCCACGCGGCATATCGAACATCTACAAGTGGTTGACTTAATGTGAGAGGTTTGGGGCATTAACATGTATTAACAGGAAAAATATGTTAGGTAGACTTGTCCTAGGTACAAGTGGAAGTTATAACATAAGTGTTACAAATGGGTATAGGGACTTATTATTAAACCTTAGTTTGTGAACTAAGTTAATAAGCAAACAACGATAAGTTGTGGTGGCAATATAAGATGGAATTATGATTAAATAAGAAGTAATGAGGAAAACTTATGAAATGAAATAAGTTACATCTAATTATAAATGGTAAGTGACATGTTACATAATAAATATATGAATTGAGATGTGCATAATGACCTGCTAAGTAGAACATGTTATTGAAATTATGGAATCAGATAATGAATAAAACAAAGGGATTGTAAGATTACTTCCGTTAATTACAATCTAAAGAATAACATGTGATGGGGCTTATTAATAACTTAAATGGATTAAGTTATATTTGTATGAAATTAATATGCAAGTGAAATTTTGGCAAGTGAAAAGAAGTCAATGTGAATAGGGATAACCTGTTAGTCTGTAATACTTAACCTGTTTAAATCCATAAGGATAGTATAAGCCTGTTAAATCTATGGGGTTAAGTAAACCTGTTAAATCAGTAAGGTTAAGAAGTCATGTTAAATCTATGGGGTTATGTAAACCTGTTAAATCTATAGGGGTTATACGAACCTGTTACTTTAGAAAACTTAACCTGTTAAATATGTTGGGTTATATGGACCCGCTAACTTGTAAATTTTAACCCGTAAATCTGTAGAGGGTTATGTGAATCTGTTAGGTATAACCTATCAAAATCCTAGTTAGTTGGGGACACCAGATCTGTAAGGGTTGGCTTGTGTCATCTATTATGCGGGACCTGTATTAGTCAGTAACCCATTCTGGTATTAAAGGGGGACCCCGCACTAGGTAGGGGCCAGAGCATGCTTACTAAACTGATCATAAGAGGTTCATCTGGGAGGAGGTGTGTATTGGTGCGTTCCAACGGACTCATGTGCGTGCATGAGTACGGCCTGCATCTGGGAAAATAAGTCGTTGTAGCACCAGTAAATAGGTCTGTGTCCTTCTATAGATTGCCACTTTAGGAAGTAATACACCCTACTATGGGGCCGACACAGGGTATTTACGGAATTGGGAGCCGATAGGTCGGGGGTAGTAAATAGGGTACATCTAGTCCTGTTTGTTTCTGTTGGGTACCTGTGTTTCTGTCTGTGCTAACACCCGTTATTTCTGTTTAGGTACCGGCTAATTCTGTTTGGGTTAAAACCCGTTACTAGAGTACACCTGAAACTACCATTATATTTCTGTTGGGATCATCCTGTTTCTATAAAACAATTAGGGAGTATGTAATCCTGTTACATATCTATTATACAAGTATTGGTGCGGAGAATAAACGGAGTAATCATTAGGGAAGCATATAAACTCTATCGTGTTTACCTCGTCGTACTTACCTTATGATGTTATCTTTCTTGTCCATCTTATATGCCAGCCGTGCTACTTTTACTTATTTACTTGTTAAAAGTAATTGGACTCGCCAGACTTTATGTCTGACACTTTTTGTTTCCTCTTCCTTTGAGACGACTCGAACTTCCCCGCGAAGGAAAGAACGAATTGCTTTTAGGACAAGACAAATCGAAACACAAAAAGAAGAACATTTCATTGCTTATTATAACAATTTCATCAGAATACAAGAATATACAGAGTATGAATAAATATTACACATTTACTAAATATCATAGATTTACAAATTACAATGCAGCGGAAAATAATACAAAACACAACTGAAAGGAATATACGGATACAGAGCTTTCCGTATATCATTCCAGCTATAAACCAGGATCCTGGAATATAAATCTGCAAAACCAAAACTACTAGCTTCCTGTGTGGAAAATAGGGGCACCCAGAGTTTAGGTTAAAACAATAAACTCCAAGTCAGTCATGTAACTGGTGTGAGAACTAAAACAGTTATAAATCTGATTTTAAAGTTAGGTAAATCAAGGGACCATGCCGTATATCACAGAACGGGTTTCCTCCCAAGAATACTAGTGCATAAAAACAACAGAGCAATGCTAAACAAAGAACGATGAAGCTATTATAAGACTCAGGTCCCATCACACAATGCAACGCAAGCCGGAGGATAGAGTTATACCTTATAATAGCCAAATATGCTTGGTATGTGAAATTTCATCTTTTATTATTACTATAAGTATATAGTGTCAAAACAATTTCAATCATAAGTATCAATCATAGACGGCATAAGTGCCCCATCCCACTATGTCACCATACTAGGCTCTACAATCAAAACCTCAAAATTTCGTATTAGAAGTAGGATTTCCATCTGTGAACTAAGGAAAGGGATCGTCCTTACCGCTTCGAGATGCTCTAGCCCGTGTCTCAGGAACAGCCGCAACTGCACCTTGGATTGTCAGGGCCGGTCCACACGGAGTGGATTTAAATTCCTGAACAATGCATTTCCCCGCCCTATGGGGCATAAACTGGTCATATCCTGACCAAACCATCGGCCCCGGAGCGACCGATATAACCGAGGCGCCTCGCTATCCATCATCCACATAAGTAAAATGTCCGGGCTTGCAAAATGCGGACACCACTCCTAGCTAGAAGGAGACACATGTCCTCCCTGATGTCCTCTCCCGTTTCTGGTTCACACCTGGGTGTGAGGCTTGCGAATCAAGCTACACAAATCTATTGTTTGCGAACAAATTAACAATTGTTTAATCCATTCGGCTTTCCTAAACAACAAGGATTGTTGTAGAGGGTGTCGAACTCTGGGACCAAAAATATTTTAATTAATAAATCCAATCAAGTTATTCTAGGATTTTGATTGATTGAATCAACAGAAAATAACAACAATTAAATAAAAAGATAGATTTATATAGTACGAGAAAGCAATTAGGAGATAATGACATAGATCAGATTCATACTCATCAATAGCCAACAAATAAATATAGACTAATTAATGTTTCTGTCAAAAACATGAATCAACAATAATTAGGTTCTTAGAAACAAATAAGTAAACAACGACAAGCATAGACTATGCAGGAGCTGAGCTCTTAAACAACCATAGGCTATCAGGACAGATTCACTAATTAATTTCTAGAACCCTAAAATTAGATCTAAATCTGATAATTGTTAGATCAAACACGAATATACCCTGTGAAGGAGCATAGCTCTTAAACGACACGGAATATGATGGTTCAGATCTAACCCTTGATTCAGATCCAGATCTACATTTATAAAGTCCTCGTCTATTGTTTATGTGATTCATGCTGAATCATATCTATTAGCGTCATCACCCACTAATAAAAGGGGATTAGCTAGACATAGCTAAAGAAGAAAAGAAAAAGAATATAAATAACATAAACATAAATAAAATAAAATAACAACTGAGAAAAAGGGAGAAGAAGAGTTTTATTCCAAGAAGAGAATTACAGAATAAAACAAAGTGTGTTTTTACATGAATGAGATACAATGTATTTATAGTTGCGTTGGCCAAGACTAAGAGGCTCATTACACAATGTGGGACAAAATCCCTTTTCTAAAATAACACATAAACCAGTGTGAACGCAACATGAATGAGAGGCCTTGCAAATGAGCTAATGTGAACGCAATGTGAATGGATTTGCAATTGGCATAGCTTGCGGGCATCAAATTCAATTGTTTTGAGCATGAGTAGGAACTCCATAATATCTGCGACAGGCTATCCTTATGAAAATTAAGGCATTGAATCGTTAAAATATGTAGCAGAAGGTAGTTGAATAGCAACATTTCTTCAAGCTTTAATCTAGCTCTCAAAATCAACACTCTACATACACCAATTCTTCAATCTTTTCAACAGTTAAGTGCATTAATCCATTGATCATAAATAATCTGAAAATGCAACTATAAATACACAGTATCAATTATTTTAAATATAAAATAAGATAAATAAGCATATAAAATATACATATTTACGTGTATATCAAATACCCCCACACTTATCTTTTTATTCGACCTCGAATAAAGTAAAAAATAAATAAGATAAATCCGTTTTCGTAGGGAGCACGATTGCATTGAGCATATGCAACAAGCCTTTAAACCTTTGGGTGTCCCTAGTAGGACGAGTGTTGTCTCGTGAGGGTTTTCAGTGGATACTACCCACAAAATCCAAAAGTTAAATGCAAAAATTATTTACAAAATGTAGGATTAAAAAATATTAACAAGATGAATGCGAGCTTTTAAAGGAATATTTACAAATGAAAAATTAACTTTTAAATTTTACACGAATGAGTTAACACAAATTTCGATCGTCACTATGAAATTTGAGTCTGTTACTAATAAAAACTTCAAACAAAAGTTATGTTATTGTCACAAACTCCTCCAGCTTGGCCAGTTGTTGTAACACCCCGTAATTTGAACATAAAAATTCACTAATTAAAGTATACTTAATTAAGTGAAATGGGTTGCGCAGAGAAATATATATATATATATATATATATATTGATATATATATATAATTGAAAATTAAATAAATAAATATGCAAAAATGTTCAAAACAGCGAATTGGGAGAGGGGAATAACCGAACCGGCCGATTTTTGAGGTCGACCCGAGCTCGCTGGGTCGACTAGGGGTTAATCCAGGGTGTTTGGCTGTCAACACGTGGGCCGATTCGCTCAAATGAAGATTTTGCATTTGAATGGTTCTCATGGTTCAACTTTAATCTAAAGGCCCTAGATGGTTCCTACACTTGACTTCTTCCCCAAGACATGCTTTGATGGCTTGGATTGAATCTAGGGTTAATCCTATGGCTAATACTATCCTAATCCTCTATAAAAAGACCCCTAAATCTAGCCTAAATCACCATTATTCAATCCTACAACTAAACTATGTCAAATTTGTTCCTCTCATGGCCTCCACTCTCATGCTAAAATTCCTAAGCCTATTTCTATAAGAGATTGTGAGTTCATACAAGTACTTTCAAACTTGTATGAGTGTTCTTAGTTTGCATTCAAGTCAAGTTACAACATTTCTATTTCAAAACAAGGATTTTTATTTGATTTGGCGCAAGGGTTTTTCATTGGAGCATTCATATTTGGGTCTTTTTGGTGATTGCATAAGGGCTTCGTCTCAATCTTTATAATAAATATATATTTGTGTCTTCATAGCATTGTAAGCCCTTTTCTAC
This sequence comes from Allium sativum, assembly GCA_030737875.1. Taxonomy (NCBI): domain Eukaryota; kingdom Viridiplantae; phylum Streptophyta; class Magnoliopsida; order Asparagales; family Amaryllidaceae; genus Allium; species Allium sativum. The sequence continues at coordinate 98,853,249 of CM060922.1, forward strand.
TTTCTTTCTTTGAACTCTAAAGTTAAATGAATGATGCAAGTTTGGGGTTGATCATTATGATATGCAAGTTTGGTTGAACATTATATGCAAGTTTGGTTGATCATTATATGCAAGTTTGGTTGATCATTATATGCAAGGTTGGATGATCATTATGCAAGTTGGTTTAACCATTATGTATGACACATGTTGCTATGTTATGCAAGTTTGGGTTGATCATGTTATCATGTTATGCAAGTTAAACTTGATGTTGTGAGCATAAAGCTCTAAGCTTTATATTAAAGGTTGCATTTTGGCAACATGAAAGTTATCATACCCCTTATGATAACTTGCATGTGATGCTAAATGCGAACTTCTAGCAACTTCTACATGTCATTTATCACCATGTATCGCTCATACGCTAAGTTTGGTTTTATGCATGCTTTTGAATCCTAATGATGCAATATGCAAGTATATGAACATATGTACATCTCATATTGCACCATGATAAACTTGTGGCTTCAACACCTTTTTGTCATGATTATGCCAAGTTCCCTATTTTACCCTTTATGCGTTGTCGCGATTATGTAAACGATGGGATTACGTTGGGGTTGGGCAACATTATGACAAAAACATGGTTTTTATAACATAACGTGATATGTTAACTTGTAATTATGTTTTGAAAACATAATGGACATGACACTTAGAAAATATGAGTGTGGCCAACTCGAGGTTGGGTTGAGTTTGTAGCATAAATCTACCCGGACCCGCCCGGCTTAACTTGTGGCTACAAACAATAGGACCCAATGTGAGAAGTTGGTCATGTTGTGCTCGAACCCGAGGTTAGACCAAGTTGTGGTGTAAAGCTACCCGGACCCGCCCGGCTTAACTAGTAACCACAACAAAGTCTAATGTGAGAGGTTAAAGCACATTAAGTTAATTAATTAATGCCTCCTGATTAGGGTTAAGTCATGGTCCACTTAATGCTTAATCAATTTGGGCTTGATGGGTTAATCGGGGTTAAGTCATGGATCTTGGGTACACTTAACCAATTTAATCCACGTTTGGATCGGGTTAACCACATTTAACCCGTTAAGGAAACCCTAGTTGCGTGGTCCTTTTCAGCAGTAACCCTCTTGATAGTATCATAAGACCCTAGGACTAGGCTAGGGTGGGGCACGATTACTGGGCTGACATGTAAGCGACCAAAACGACGGCTGAGTAGGTACGCCGGTGTAGGTCCAGGCGGACTATGGTCGTGCACATAGTCCGGAGTTGGAGAATCAGGCACGGGTACCAGTAGATCTAGACTGCGCATACTTGATTCGTGTCTGAGGTTGACACCCTAGGACTTGATACACCCTAGGGTGTACCTAGCGCAGTTTAACTACATTGCATGTTTGGGCCGTATGACACCGACACTTGACGAGTTAGGCTTATAGGGAGCCGATCGACTAGACCGTGTAGTTGAACCTTAATTTAGGTCACCTCATGATGATGGGCCAAGCTTGGGCCAAGGGATCAATTCTTGTTTTTACTTGACATGTTAGAATGCTAGTACACCCGTGGTGCAAAACTTAACATTAATTATGCGATGACACCTTTATCTGTCTTGTTAGTTAATCATCATGCCAGTATGTTGTTATCCTTATGTTCATCTCAGCTTCTCATGTCAGTTAACTTTACTAGTTCATAGACAGATAGTAGTAGGGCTTACCAGTCTTTTTGACTGACCTGTTTTCTTTCGCCTCTTTTCTTCCGTTTCCCTCCCCCCTCAGGTTCTCAGGGTGGGAACATTGGAGCTTAGCTTGGATCTTCACAGCTTGCTTACTGGATTTGCTCATGTACGGTTTTGGACATTGAGTTAGCTATGGTTTATCACTTCATTTTGGGGATAGTACTTTATGTATTTCAGTTTTTCAGTTTATGCTTTTATCTAGACTTTGTTGTTGGAAAATAATGACCAAGTACTTTGTTGTAACATGACTATGGTTTTGAAATGCTAAGTTTTATCCGCTGCTTTACTACTCTGTTTTACTTATATGTTCTGTCTTGTGATATCTGCATGCATGTTTACCTTGTTTAACGCCCCTCCAAAGCTAATGTCCTTGCAAGAGTGGCATTGTCGGAGGTGGGGTGTTACATTTGGTATCAGAGCATAAGGTTTACAAGATTTGAGCAAAAGTGTTTTTAAAACTTACCTTTTGAAAAACTATTTTCAAAACCAATTAAGTATTTTCCAAGAAGAGTCTAGTTATTTTAAAAAGGCTATTCCCCAAAAGCCATAGCACTATCCTTCGTTTCTTCGTTCTGAATCTATCTTTTTCTTCGTTTTAGTATGGCCGATCGCTTTAACATCCCGGAAGGCGTGTAAGTACCAGTCTGGTTCCGGAGATTTATGGAGGCAAGGGTGAATGAAGCCGGCCCCGCGAACATTCCTCCTCCTTCCCCGGTCGCTAACATCTCTCCTCCTCCCGTAGCTGAGGTTCCTCCTCACCCTCGGCATCCGCAAGAGGATTTTGCAAAGCTTTGCAAAGACTTTAAGGCGATGGGTTGCAAGAATTTTGTCGGAACGAAGACTTCTGTGGAGGCAAGAAACTGGTTAAAGGAAACTGAAGACCTCTTTTCTATCTTTGATGTGGAAGATCGTAAGAAAGTTCTGTTGGCGGTATGGCTATTGAAAGGGGAAGCTGCTTATTGGTGGGTAGTCACCACCACTACTAGACCAATTGAGACTTGGGATGACTTTAGGAGAAGGTTTGGACTAAAGTTTCTATCATCGACAGAAGAGAACCTTCAGATGGAAAGGTTCCTATCTCTAAAGCAAGGGGACATGACAGTTAGGGAATACGTGGATATGTTTAATCAACTTGCTCAGTTCGGTCTAAAATTGGTTAACACAGCTCGGAAGAAGGCCCTACATTTTGCTCTAGGATTGAATGAGCCATTGCGCGGTTTGGCCAGGTCTCATATACCCCTGGGGGCGACCTTCGAGAGTTTGGTGAATTTGGCCCTACTTCAAAAGGAAGATACCGAGAAAAGAGACAAGAACAACAAGAAGGGGAACAAGGGCAACAACAATCGCAATGACAACAAGACCAGGGAAACAAGGAAGTGCAAGTTCTGTCGGATCGTTGGGCACATAGCCAAAGATTGCAGGAAGAGGAAGAGGAAGTTAGGCGAGTGTTTCCATTGCGGAGAATCTGGACATTTTAGCAAGGATTGCCCCAAGAAGCAAGGACAAGGGCAAGAACGAACTCAGCGAGTAGGACCCTCTGGAGGGCAGTTGGAGGCAATCCTCACTCTTCCAGCTTTTGGTCGAGGTAGTGTTTCTGTAAAAAGTCATGTTTACATTTCTGATTTCCCTATTCATACCTTATTTGATTCTGGCACATTGCATAGTTTTATTTCTGATCTTATTGAAAGTTTTGCACCTAAGTACTAGTCTAGTTGAGGTCCCGTTAGCGTTTCAAATCCAATTGGGGGTTCCGCCCATCTACCTGTGATTTATGTGGATTTGAAAATCTCTATCTTGAGCATAGAATTCATGTGTAATGATTAGGCTCTCGGGTTTATGGGATACGGGTTGATTTTGGGAGTGGATTGGTTGTCCAGTTATGGAGCCGTTCTTGACTGTGAGCATAGGGTGGTGAGGCTCATGACTCGCCTCGGTAATACCCTAGAAATTTCTTGTAACCCTAGAGGTCCCGTCATGTTATGCTATCTTGAATCTCTCGACTCGTCCATCGATGATCTGCAATCTGTAAGGGTGGTCCGAGACTATCCTGATGTCTTTGAAGAAGTTAAGGGGTTACCCCCTAAACGAGAGATAGATTTCTGCATTTATCAAGTCGATAATGCCAAGCCAGTATCATTGCCCGTTAGGCACATGGCCCCACGAGAAAGAAGAGAGCTCAGTAAGCAAATCAAGGAGCTGCTTAAGAAGGGTTTTATTAGACGAAGCATTTCTGAATGGGGTGCTCCGGTGGTATTCGCTACTAAGGCGGATGGTTCGCTTCGTCTATGTGTTGATTATCGAGAGTTGAACAAGCTGACAAAGAAGAATAGGCACCCGTTACCGAGGATTGATGATCTCTTTGACCAGCTTGTAGGTGCTTCTGTTTTCTCTCAACTCGATCTAGCCACCGGATTCCATCAGCTTAGAGTGGCTGAGGATAGCATCGATAAGACTGCGTTTAGGACTCTTGGATGGATTCTTTGAATGGCTTGTCATGCCATTCGGATTGACTAATGCACCCACCTACTTCGTAGACTTGATGAGTAGGGTGTTCAGGGAGTTCCTCAACAAGTTTGTTGTTGTCTTCGTGGATGATATTCTGATCTTCTCAAAGGACGAGGAAGAACATGCCAGACATCTCAAGGAAGTGATGGATACGCTTAGAGCGCATCAGTTGAAAGCCAAGTTCTCCAAATGTCATTTCTGGAGAAGGGAAGTTCGGTTTCTTGGACATATAGTTTCTAAACAAGGCATAGCGGTGGATCCCGCGAAAGTGGTTGTGGTTCAAGATTGGAAGACTCCTAGGAATGCGACCGAAGTAAGAAGCTTTCTCGGTTTGGCGGGCTACTATAGGAAGTTCATCAGAGACTTCGCTAAGATTTCGGCCCCTCTCACTAAGTTGACGAAGAAGAACTTAGTCTTTGCATGGGACTTGGAGTGTGAGCTTGCTTTTCAAAAGCTCAAAAGAGCCCTTACCTCAGCTCCAGTTTTGGCATTACCCGATAGTGGTAAGATGTTTACCGTGTACACAGATGCATGTGGCACGGGGTTAGGAGCTGTTCTGATGCAAGAGGGAAGAGTGATATGTTATGGGGGTAGGAAACTTAAAGTTCATGAGAAGAACTATCCCACTCATGATTTGGAGTTAGCGGCGATCGTCTTTGCACTCAAATCCTGGCACCACTATCTTCTAGGCGAAAGGTTTGAGTTGTATACTGATCACAAGTCACTCAAATACCTCTTCTCGCAAAAAGATCTGAATCTAAGGCAGTAAAGGTGGATGGAATTTTTGGCATCTTATGACTTCGAGATAGCTTATACCCCTGGCAAGGGTAATGTTGTGGCGGATGCACTAAGCAGAAGGAGATTGACTTTAAGCCCCTTGTTCATTGAGATGAAGAACTTGGAATTCTTGGCAACCTTTGATTTCACGACGGCTGTTGAGTTGATGACGGGTTCATTAGCATCCCTTGAGCTTAGACCCAAACTTCTTGATCAAGTTGGGGCTTCGCAGAGGGAAGATCCACAGATAGTCGAAGTTATGGACAAGTTGATTCGGGGTGAGACATCTAGTCACCTTGCCAGATATACTATTGATGATAAAGGATGGCTAAGGCATGATGGGAGATTATGTGTTCCTCGGGTGGGAGATTTGGTCCATAGAGTTATTGAAGAAGCGCATCACTCGAAGATGACTATACATCCGGGAGGAGATAAGATGTATAGAGATATGAAGCGCAGTTTCTTTTGGGATGGAATGAAGAAAGATGTGGCAAAGTATGTTTCAAAGTGCATGGTGTGCCAACAAGTGAAAGCCGAGTCAAAGAAACCAGGTGGGCTATTACATCCATTGGAGGTCCCGCAATGGAAGTGGGAGAGTATTTCTATGGATTTTGTGGATGGATTGCCTAGGTCAAGGAGAGGGAACACAAGCATATGGGTCATAGTTGACAAACTTACGAAGAGTGCTCACTTCATCCCAGTAAAGAGCAAGAGGACCGCATCAGGGCTGGCGTCTATTTATCTCCGAGAAATAGTGCGGTTGCATGGAGTTCCTTCTAGCATAGTTAGCGATCGTGACCCGATTTTCACTAGCCAGTTCTGGAACAGTTTGCAAGAAGCGATGGGTACGCGATTGAATTTGAGTACAGCCTATCACCCCCAGACAGATGGCCAAACCGAAAGGGTGAATAGAGTGCTAGAAGATCTCTTGAGGCTTTGTGTTCTCGACTTCGGTGGTACTTGGGAAGACCACCTTCCTCTTGTAGAATTTGCTTATAATAATAGCTATCAAGCCAGCATAGAGATGGCACCATTTGAAGCTTTATATGGGAGGCCATGTAGGTCACCATCTTGTTGGTGGGAGACAACAGATAGACTTATACTTGGGCCCGATATGATACGAGACACATCCGAGAAAGTTGAATTAGTAAGAAGAAGGATGAAAGCGGCCCAAGATAGACAGAAATCCTATGCTGACAAGCGAAGGGCAGATTTGGAATTCGAAGTGGGAGACATGGTTTTTGTGAAGGTTTCTCCTTTGCGAAATGTGGTACGTTTTGGAGCAGCGGGGAAGCTGGCATCAAGGTTCGTAGGACCCTTCCCTATCATAGAGAGAATTGGAAAGATGGCCTATAAGGTGGGATTGCCCCAGAAGCTAGCCGGAGTGCATAATGTATTTCATGTCTCGCATCTCCGATAGTGCCTACATGAGTCCGCTGAGGTGGTTGAACCAAGCATTCTTGAAGACATTGAGGTAGAGAAAGAAGCAACCTTGAGAAAAGCTCTGATTCGTATCTTGGGAACAGAGATCAAGAAACCGAGGAATCGAGAAGTCAAATTGGTGAAAGTTCAGTGGGGTGAAGCCGACGAAGATGCAACTTGGGAAACCGAGGAGAAGATGCGTGGGCTTTATCCATTCCTTTTTGAGGGTACATTCTCGACCTCTTTCCTAATTAGCATATCTTTCTGTTTATCCGCGTTTATCCTGTTTATCTTGTTATCTCGTTAATCATATCATGAGAACCTTAGGTAGAAACCCTTTGGATGAAACATGTATTTGAAACATGTTATGTTTGATGGTTGCAAGTGGTTGCAAGTGTTTGCACGTGGATACTCGTGGATGCATGATATACATTAGGCACTAAGATCGGCTCACACACTTTCATGTTGCATATGCATGAGTGCTTATACTTATTCATGGATGAAACCTGTTATGCTATCACGTGGATGTTGCATATGGATGAATGTTATGTGCACTCATGTAGAGATTATAAATTATGTTAGGAATTTGCATACATATGGACTCATTTCACTAACATGCTTTGCATTAATGAGGTTTACTGTATCAGTAACCGCCTGATTTTTGCATTAGATAAGTACATATACACACACCTTTGCATATGATCATACAACATTTAGAATCCTTTAAGGACAATGACTGCACATGGATGATGTTTTGAGTAGATGGATGATGGATAGTAGGATACGTTCTTCCTAACTTGGAGATTTCGGGGACGAAATCCTTTAAGGAGGGGAGAATGTAACACCCCGTAATTTGAACATAAAAATTCACTAATTAAAGTATACTTAATTAAGTGAAATGGGTTGCGCAGAGAAATATATATATATTGATATATATATATATATATAATTGAAAATTAAATAAATAAATATGCAAAAATGTTCAAAACAGTGAATTGGGAGAGGGGAATAACCGAACCGGCCGATTTTTGAGGTCGACCCGAGCTCGCTGGGTCGACTAGGGGTTAATCCAGGGTGTTTGGCTGTCAACCCGTGGGTCGATTCGCTCAAATGCAGATTTTGCATTTGAATGGTTCTCATGGTTTAGCTTTAATCTAAAGGCCCTAGATGGTTCCTACACTTGACTTCTTCCCCAAGACATGCTTTGATGGCTTGGATTGAATCTAGGGTTAATCCTATGGCTAATACTATCCTAATCCTCTATAAAAAGATCCCTAAACCTAGCCTAAATCACCATTATTCATTCATACAACTAAACTATGTCAAATTTGTTCCTCTCATGGCCTCCACTCTCATGCTAAAATTCCTAAGCCTATTTCTATAAGAGATTGTGAGTTCATACAAGTGCTTTCAAACTTGTATGAGTGTTCTTAGTTTGCATTCGAGTCAAGTTGCAACATTTCTATTTCAAAACAAGGATTTTTATTTGATTTGGCGCAAGGGTTTTTCATTGGAGCATTCATATTTGGGTCTTTTTGGTGATTGCATAAGGGCTTCGTCTCAATCTTTATAATAAATATATATTTGTGTCTTCATAGCATTGTAAGCCATTTTCTACTTTCTTTCTTTGAACTCTAAAGTTAAATGAATGATGCAAGTTTGGGGTTGATCATTATGATATGCAAGTTTGGTTGAACATTATATGCAAGTTTGGTTGATCATTATATGCAAGTTTGGTTGATCATTATATGCAAGGTTGGATGATCATTATGCAAGTTTGTTTAACCATTATGTATGACACATGTTGCTATGTTATGCAAGTTTGGGTTGATCATGTTATCATGTTATGCAAGTTAAACTTGATGTTGTGAGCATAAAGCTCTAAGCTTTATATTAAAGGTTGCATTTTGGCAACATGAAAGTTATCATACCCCTTATGATAACTTGCATGTGACGCTAAATGCGAACTTCTAGCAACTTCTACATGTCATTTATCACCATGTATCACTCATATGCTAAGTTTGGTTTTATGCATGCTTTTGAAGCCTAATGATGCAATATGCAAGTATATGAACATATGTACATCTCATATGCCACCATGATAAACTTGTAGCTTCAACACCTTTTTGTCATGATTATGCCAAGTTCCCTATTTTACCCTTTATGCGTTGTTGCGATTATGTAAACGATGGGATTACGTTGGGGTTGGGCAACATTATGAAAAAAACATGGTTTTTATAACATAACGTGATATGTTAACTTGTAATTATGTTTTGGAAATATAATGGACATGACACTTAGAAAATATGAGTGTGGCCAACTCGAGGTTGGGTTGAGTTTGTAGCATAAATCTACCCGGACCCGCCCGGCTTAACTAGTGGCTACAAACAATAGGACCCAATGTGAGAAGTTGGTCATGTTGTGCTCGAACCCGAGGTTAGACCAAGTTGTGGTGTAAAGCAACCCGGACCCGCCCGGCTTAACTAGTAACCACAACAAAGTCTAATGTGAGAGGTTAAAGCACATTAAGTTAATTAATTAATGCCTCTTGATTAGGGTTAAGTCATGGTCCACTTAATGCTTAATCAATTTGGGCTTGATGGGTTAATCGGGGTTAAGTCATGGATCTTGGGTACACTTAACCAATTTAATCCACATTTGGATCGGGTTAACCACATTTAACTCGTTAAGGAAACCCTAGTTGCGTGGTCCTTTTCAGCAGTAACCCTCTTGATAGTATCATAAGACCCTAGGACTAGGCTAAGGTGGGGCACGATTACTGGGCTGACATGTAAGTGACCAAAACGACGGCTGAGTAGGTACGCCGGTGTAGGTCCAGGCGGACTATGGTCGTGCACATAGTCCGGAGTTGGAGAATCAGGCACGGGTACTAGTAGATCTAGACTGCGCATACTTGATTCGTGTCTGAGGTTAACACCCTAGGACTTGATACACCCTAGGGTGTACCTAGCGCAGTTTAACTACATTGCTTGTTTGGGCCGTATGACACCGACACTTGACGAGTTAGGCTTATAGGGAGCCGATCGACTAGACCGTGTAGTTGGACCTTAATTTAGGTCACCTCATGATGATGGGCCAAGCTTGGGCCAAGGGATCAATTCTTGTTTTTACTTGACATGTTAGAATGCTAGTATACCCGTGGTGCAAAACTTAACCTTAATTATGCGATGACACCTTTATCTTTCTTGTTAGTTAATCATCATGCCAGTATGTTGTTATCCTTGTTCATCTCAGCTTCTCATGCCAGTTAACTTTACTAGTTCATAGACAGATAGTAGTAGGGCTTACCAGTCTTTTTGACTGACCTGTTTTCTTTCGCCTCTTTTCTTCCGTTCCCCCCCCCCCCTCAGGTTCTCAGGGTGGGAACATTGGAGCTTAGCTTGGAGCTTTACAGCTTGCTTACTGGATTTGCTCATGTACGGTTTTGGACATTGAGCTAGCTATGGTTTATCACTTCATTTTGGGGATAGTACTTTATGTATTTCAGTTTTTCAGTTTATGCTTTCATCTAGACTTTGTTGTTGGAAAATAATGACCAAGTACTTTGTTGTAACATGACTATGGTTTTGAAATGCTAAGTTTTATCCGCTGCTTTACTACTTTGTTTTACTTATATGTTCTGTCTTGTGATATCTGCATGCATGTTTACCTTATTTAACGCCCCTCCAAAGCTAATGTCCTTGCAAGAGTGGCATTGGCGAAGGTGGGGTGTTACAGTTGTTTTGGTTGAAACATAGTGCAAATATGAAATGAATTCTGTAATCGATATCAACAATCGTAAAACAACATCTCAGCTTCCTTTTTGTTAACAAGTTAGGTCAAATAAGTGAAGAGTGTGCTTGGATTTCAAGTGCTTACTCTCTCTTTATTACAAAATATTTGCATTATTAGTATTTACAAACACCTAACTGAAAAGAGCAAGGTATACCACCCATGAGAGTTTGGGACAGAGCTTGGCGGATTGCACACCGATGCTGACTTTGTCAACAAGATGTTGGCAATCCTTAGGTGTCCAACTCATAAAATGAGACCAAGATATACCGACGGCGACATTGTCAACAAGGTGTCGGAAAGAGCTTGGCGGGTTTGCACACCAACGCGAGATGTACTAGCAATGTTGGATACCCTTGGATTATTGTTGTATATATACATTTTTTTTTCATAAGTGAGAGAGTTAAGCGAGAATATCTTAGCACAATTTCACTTAAACGATCTAAAATATTATCATAAGTAGTCTACATCAACCATTCATTTAATCGGATTACAATTCAGAAAACATTTCATACTCATCACCCACGAATCTCCCAATATAGCAGTTATACCAAATTTGCTCATAATTCAAACTTTCCTTTCGTTATCCGCTAAGAGAAGTAATTTTCCGAACAATTTAATTGAACGACCAAGATTATATGCTAATAACTCCATCATGTCTTATTTAAAAGTAAATAGAAGTGTAATTTTTATTTTTTTAGAAAAGGAAAAAAAATGCAAAAAGAGGAAGGGAAAAAATGCAAACTTAAACTATGCAAAACAAAATGAAAATGAGACTCCCCCACACTTGATTTCGACTGTGTCCCCACAGTCGATGCATGACATAATGAATGAACGGAAGATAAATATTTACATATGTACAAAAGAGGGTTAGTGCGACTAACCAAATGTGCATGCAGGAAATATCCAGTCTTCGAATAGATGAACCGGTCCACAATGGACCAATGGATCAGCCTCATTAAGATTATGAGACACAGCTTAAGCACAGAAAACCAAATCATAAAGGATTTTATATTACATATCAGATTTGGAAAAACAAATTTTGTTTTTTCAAAAGTTTGAGTTGCTAATTTTAAAATTTTGAGCTTACAATTGATCCGAAAATCGAATTGAATTTCTATAGCAACTAAAGAGAAGTCAGTGAGCTGGGGTTTAGAAAAAGTTTCAAAAACAAAGTTTGACTTGTTCAGATGATGTGTAAATTGAGAGACGTGTGCATCGTTCTCACCCCCACACTTGTTTTGAGAAATATTGTTCAGTTTTGCTTTGATATTTGAATTTTTTTTGACTAAAGGTTCATTCTTAAACCTAAAGTTAAAACCAAACAAATGAATTTTCAGTAAATATCGAAATCTGTTTTCTCAAAAACAGTGTTATTCCAGAAAGATTTCATATACTGCAAAAATTTATCATTGAAAAACAAGTGAACACAGTGAGGATCAGTTGAAACGATCAAGTCGCAAGGAGTTTCAACAGATTCAGAAAAATTGTTATTATGCTTAAGATCACATTCAGCAATTTCATTGTTTTCAACCTCAAGAATTTCAAAATTTTCAAATGTTTCATTTTCTATTTCAGTCCCAACAACCTTATCGCCGATCAGTTCAAGAAGTTTTCACTCATCAAAGACGTCCTCACTCAAACAGTTGTTACCAACTTCGTCATTTCGTTCAAGTTGACAATCTAAAGTTGTTAAATTTTCAAAATTTTCAGAATCTAAGAGGGGAAGATCAAATTGAAGATTGACATCTTTGTTTTCAAGAGAATTTAAATTCAAATCAATTACAGAGATTTCAACAACTTCATTAAGAATTCATCAATTTCAAAAGTTGTTAGTTGAAATTTTTTGATTTCAGTAAGAGTTGAATTTTCAGCAGAAGCATCAGTTCGAGTTTGAATTTCAGTTTTGTAGAAATCAGAGTTTTGCACCAGAGATTTTTCAAAATTTTCATTTTCATTAACAATCATATCATTAGAATCATCAACAATCGTTATGTACTGTTGTGATGAAGTTAATGGCTAACTATTTGTTTTAAAAGAAACGTTGGCAGAAAGTTGTTTGTCACTGGATTGGGATTTGTAGTTGTTGTACAAGTTCGTAACTTAAGTTTGAAGAAGAGAAATGTGATAAACTATCCTAGTGCAACTTTGTTTGCTGTCTATTATTCTTTGAGGAAGTTCTTCGACGTAAGTCAAGCCAAGTTTGATTAAATCCTCAAATTCATCAACATCATCAATTCCCTCAAGTAATAACTTCTCTAGATTTTGCCAAAGTTCAATAGTGTATTGAGCAAGTTGTTCAACGTTACGCATGTTTTCGATATATTTATTTTCAGAATCTTGTTTTTCATCTAAAAATCGTGCACATTCTTTGATGTCCTCGTGACAATTCCAAATGTCATCCATTAATTGTTCAATTTCACTCGGGCTCTCTTCTATCAAATTGGTAAACACACCAGACTTCAAAATGTTGTTTTTTAGATTCGTCATTTCTATGTGTTCCTCACTGGTTGACCTTAAAAATTCATCCACCTCATCTCTTAGAAGTCGTCCATTATTTATTTTCCAAAACCAACATCTCCAAAAATTTAGCTTGTTCGCAACACATTTTTCATATTCGATAACCAATTTGACATTCACTCGTATTATGAAAATCATTTTGGTTTTCAAAAATTTCGTTAAAACCCGTGTTGCAATTGTTTTGATTTTCAGCACTTTGCTTAGCCATTTGCGCTAACAGTCGTCTCGCCTCAGATAAATTCTCATTAATCATAGAATGACAGTTTTCATATTGAGGTACAAATGTTTGATGAGATTGGTGGAAATTATTCGAAAAAATTTCAGCTTGAAATTCAGTCTGATTTGAAGTGAAACCAAAATCATTTAAAGTTTGAAAAGAATTGCAATTTTGGTTGTACATGGGGCAAGCGCGCATGTACTAGAAGTAGAGAGTTTTTCGTTGAAAAATCAGTTGCAAAGTTGTGGCTCTAAAGAAGCTCCTAATAAAAGTATGTTAAAATTAAAAACTTCGGATTATATATATACAAGTCTGGGCCAGGTTCGGACAGGGATTATCAGTGTGCCACGAATCACCGTAGAAACACGACTGAAGGTTTAAGAACCTGTTTGAGTTCAAGACGCTACCGTTCCTTAGACACCTCAGAGAGTATCAATCCTAATTGTCAATTTAACAAATATTTTGTCCTATGAGCTTTGGGGAATCCTCGATTCGATTTCAAAAGTAAACTTTTCAATTAATCCCACGTTCATTTTAAAATTTTAAACCACACATCAACTGGCAAAATATTCAGTCACAGAACAAACACAGAATAATCAATTGCAGAAATAAATTTTTTACAAGTAAGCCGCGGAACCTACAGAAATTTTTTACACGCAATTTCTATATATATTTTTCTTTGCATCAGAGCACCTGGAGGGTATAGAAAATTTTACAGTGATCGGCAGTCCATCTAGTGCAATTGAGTCGTGCTAGCGTGTTCACACCCCGCTTGGTGTGCAACCGTTCCAATCAAATCTGTTTGCCGATCGCTTGGCTGAATTCTTCACTTCTCGTTGGCCTTTGATTTGAAATTCCTTTTTTTTGTGATTTTTGAGTATATTTTTTTCTAAAGAGAAAATCAAAATGAAGCAAAAATGAAATTAAAAAGAAAATGAGTGAGGGAAAAAAATGAAAACAAATAAAAAATTAAACTAAACTAAGCCTAATTGAACAAAAGGAAAGACGATTTTTTTTAATGATAACACAAAGAAAAACAAATTGTTTTTTTTAAGAGAAAACAAGAGAAGTAAATTTGCAACTAAAAAAAAGGAAAACAAAGGGGAAAATATAATAACAAACAAAATAAAACAAAACTCAGCCAGACAAAACCGTACACCTGATCACAAAGCCAAAGGAAGAAGAATAGACAAAAAAGGAATACAATTAAAGAATCACAACTCACAAAGCAAAGAACAAAAAAAATTATTTCTCTCCTTGTTTGCTTTATCTCAATCAACACGTAGAATGCACATAAATAAGCAATGCCCCAAACCAATTAGATAGCAACTGAGACTTTCTTCTACTAATAATACTTCCCTAAAGCAAAAGAATCAAAAGAACCGCAACCAATTCACACTCCTTTTTTTCTTAGAAAATCCCAAAAACAAAAATTTGCGAATTCAGTCGAATTGCTAAATTTGCGAATTGGGTTATGGATGTGTGCAACTTCGATCTTGTCGATTTGGGATTCAGGGATATGAACCTGTGTTCAGATTTGTGACTTGAACGAAGTAGTGTTGATAGGTTTCCGTTTGGTGAGGAATTTGGGTGAGAACTATGGTTGCGGTGTGGTTTTGATAAGTGGGAGGGTATGGGTATGAGTTTCAGATCCGGGTGAACGAGGTGGATGTGTTAAGGAAATGGTTGACGGTTGCATTTGACATGGTGAAGGTGAGGACTTTTATGGATTGGATTTGGTGACAAGCAGTTGAGATGGCCGTGTATGTGATGGTCGGAGAAAGTTTGTGATGATGTTGGTGAAGAGATTAGCGTAGATTTGGAAAGGGGATTGGAGTGTATGGTATATGATTTGTGATGATGCGGTTTTGTTGTGAGATGAGAGAAGTCTGAATATATAGAAGGAAGAAATAAAAGAAGATGTAGAAGGATATTTATTTATTTTTCTTTTTTATATTTTAGGGAAAGGAAAGTAATTATACAGGGAATTTTGAAAAGAATGCAGAGATAGGAAAGAAATAAATGAAACAAAAGGGAAAGAAATTATATGGAAATAAGGAAAGAAGGAAAGAAATAAAAAAAACAACTAGAAAGAAATGGGAAAATTGGGAATGATTATGGCTGAAGAAACACAAAAGTGGAAAGAAATGAAGAAAAAGGAAAGCAATAATTTTTTTTCCTTAATTCGCAAAAAAGGTGGAAAATAGATGTAAGAAAGGAAAGAAATTATTTATTTGCAAGAAGGAAAAAAAGGAATTGTTTTTTTTTAGAATTGTTGAAAAGAGGAAAGAGATTGTAATTGGAAATGAATTGAAAAGGCAATGTAATGGGAAACAAATCAAACCGAAAATTGCAAAAAAAATTCCTCTCTTAATTAGAAGATCAGCAATGCCAAATCAAAGCTAATCAAGAGATTTTTTTTCATAAATGAAGGAAACTAAAATAAAACTAGCAAAAAGAAAAAAAATATTTTTGTGTTTTTTTTTATAATGGAAAAATAAGAAAATGATAGGAATAATTTTTTTTGTGTTGTTTTTTTAATATGAAGAAAAACTAAAGAAAAAATTATAACCTGAATGATTTAAAAACAAAAATAATTTTGATCCCCGGCAACAGCGCCAAAATTTGTCTGCGTACAAATTAACAATTTTTTAATCCATTCGGCTTTCCTAAACAACAAGGATTGTTGTAGAGGGTGTCGAACTCTGGCACCAAAAATATTTTAATTAATAAATCCAATCAAGTTATTTCAGGATTTTGATTGACTGAATCAATAGAAAATAACAACAATTAAATAAAAAGAGAGATTTATATAGTAAGAGAAAGCAATTAGGATATAATGACATAGATCAGATTCATACTCATCAATAGCCAACAAATAAATATAGATCTAATTCATGTTTCTGTCACAAACATGAATCAACAATAATTAGGTTCTTAGAAACAATTAAGTAAATAACGACAAGCATAGCCTATGCAGGAGCTGAGCTCTCAAATAACTGTAGGCTATCATGACATATTCACTAATTAATTTCTAAAACCCTAAAATTAGATCTAAATCTGATAATTATTAGATCGAACATGAATATACCCTGTGAAGGAGCATAGCTCTTAAACGACACAGAATATGAAGGTTCAGATCTAACCCTTGATTCAGATCCAGATCTACATTTATAAAGTCCTCATCTATTAGCTATGTGATTCATTCTGAATCATATCTATTAGCGTCATCACCCCTTAATCAAAGGGGATTAGCTAGACATAGCTAAAGAAGAAGAGAAAAAGAATATAAATAACATGAACATAAATAAAATAAAATAACAACTGAGAAAAAGGGAGAAGAAGAGTTTTATTCCGAGAAGAGAATTACAGAATAAAACTAAGTGTGTTTTTACATGAATGAGATATAATGTATTTATAGTTGCATTGGCTAAGAGTAAGAGGCTCATTACACAATATGGGACAAAATCCCTTTTCTAAAATAACACATAAACCAGTGTGAACGCAACATGAATGAGAGGCCTTGCAAATGAGCTAATGTGAACGCAATGTGAATGGATTTGCAATTGGCATAGCTGGCGGGCATCAAATGTCATCAAATTCAATTTTTTTGAGCATGAGTAGGAACTCCATAACATCTGCGACAAGCTATCCTTATGAAAAGACATTGAATCATTAAAATATGTAGCAGAAGGTGGTTGAACAACAACATTTCTTCAAGCTTTAATCTAGATCTCAAAATCAACACTCTTCATACACCAATTCTTCAAGCTTTTCAACAATTAAGTGATTTAATCCATTGATCATAAATAATCTGAAAACGCAACTATAAATACACAGTATCAATTATTTTAAATATAAAATAAGATAAATAAGCAGATAAAATATACACATTTATGTGTATATCATCTATGCTATATCAAAGCCGTGATTTGATCATTAACCACAATACTCTTCTTTTCAGTAGAAGCTTTGATCATTTGCATCTCAGCATGCCATACAGGCAATTCATGCTATGCAACCGATGTCTATCAATCACACAGAATGAAATCCGATGTCAGACACACATCCATTTACAAGTTCGTTCTGGGTCTGAACGAAACCAGAGGCACCTTATTCCTCCCCCATATGTCCAATACAGGGGAGAGGTCCTCGCATATCCGGTCGATCTCCAAGTACGTCTGGACAATCACCACTTATTACCTTGTTTTGGGTGTACAACCCAATCAAGACATCAGTAATCATCCAAACGATGTGGAGACCTCCGTTCTTCAACCATCGTCTTCATCCTCGGCACATCGTCAAATCAGTAATTTAGAATGGGATAAACCCGGTCTTTTTGAACAACTCGCTTATATAATAAACAAGTGCTATAAAAACACAACATATGCCTCATTCCAATCTAGAATATTCCTTTATTCAAATATTCTTATACTTTGGAAAGGTTCCCATTAATTTTATCAAAGATAAATTATTTAAATTTTTCTTTAATCTTACTTTGGATATCATTTCAATCTAATTAAAGATGCATTAAAACTCCAATTGGTTTTAATCTTCCCAAAAATCAATATTAATGATTGTTTAACTTGGGAAATCATATCATGTCTTTAACCGGGTTAAAGAACTAGTGTCACTTAAAACACGGTTCACTATAAACCTAAAATCACATTCCATTCAATTAGCCTTTAACCGTAAATTAGCAAGTGAACAATTCCCTAAGTATTAACCCCGAAGTCCAAAACCAACATCTGATCAATACCCAGGAAACCATTCAACTTAACTAATCTCCTGTTATTTTCTGATTTTCTTAACTCCATTGGGTCTAAGAACAGTATTATTAAAGATGCCATTCACGACAACCCAAAATCTTATTCCTGTATTTAACTAGGTTAAAGAACCAATGTCCTTTAAAACACGGTTCACGATAAACCTGTAACGACCCAAGGATTTTCGGCATCAAAAATTGACATAAATACCTGTACCAGAACTCATGTCCACCCTCTAAGCACCGAAAAACACTGGATAGTTATTAGAAAGAAATTAGAGGGTGAGATAAGAAAGAAAGAAATATTATAATAGAAGAAGAAACACGACACAGAGTCTCATACTGCAGCGGAACAAAATATAATACAGAAATAAATCTTTATTGAGAGCTTTAAAAATACTTACAATATCAGAGTACATCACACAACGGGACAGTTATAATAACCTGTTCCCATATACAACACACAGCGGAATAGTAGCTATATAATATCATATGTCCGAACATCTCCAGCTCGTCTCTGGACTTCACAGCATTCGATAACCTGAACCTGTACATCCCGGGCTAACCCGAGCATTTACAAAACACCGGGTCAGTCTGGTGAACCAGGGTGAGATAAACTCGCACAGTATTTAGGATAAATCATCCAATCATGATTTTAAAGTTCAAAATCTTTTCCGAAAGAAAAGCATAAACGTAAGACCAAATTCACACATAAACACGGACGGTTTTTACCTTATGATAACCCAAAAAGGTTTTGAAACCAATATCTTTTCTGATATTATAATAATGTCTATATACAAGTAATTATCATTCTAGTGGAACGCTTGCATCTCACGCTCCAAATATATATTATACAATCAAAAACCGCGGGTGCTTATTGGAGATTGGATTCCAACTATGACAAGGTATGGGTCCACCTACCGATAGTGTATCTCTAGAGGCGAATACACTGGGTTCAACAAGAACGTCTTGCAACCCGGCCCTCACATGACCGACCACTCATTTCGCTTGAGTACATCGAATGTATATCACTGACGGTTGGGATCAGCAACCGTCTCCCGACAAGCGACAACATCGAATATAGATTAAAGACGCAAATGGATTTTCTCTAGATAGGTGATTATACAGCCTAATGGGAGTGACCCACATAGCCATGCTGCCTGCTAGATTTTTGTCATTTCCCGGTTGGTGAGGCTTGAGGTTTAGATTAAATTTTAAACACCTGGTCATCATTCACTTTGAATGTCACATCATCAGATCCGCCAGATATCACTAATTGACGTCCACAAAAATACTCTAGCTGTAAGCTAAGAGAACGACAATTCTCCGCCAACAACTATAGCATGTTTGAAGAAATCAACGTACGTGACTCTTTGGAAATACTCTGTCAGACACTCGTCCATACAAGTCATCCAGGAACAGGATGAACCGAAGACACTCTCCTACCGCATCCATATAGGAATCACCCCCACGGATCAGTAGCGAGAAGTCTTTGCAACCCCTAGAATCCAACCACGACAGAATCACAGCTTATCTCTACTTGCCAGACAGAGAATATTAGTGGTTCTTCCGTTTATGAAAATCCACGGTCTTTAATGCTCCATCTCGATCATCTTCTGATATCTTCACGCATTTGTTGGACGGAATGGTTTTCGAATATAACTTCGATCCAGGTCTTTCCATACCAACAATCGTATTGGACAAGTCTGATAGTTAGTGATTTAACTATCAAAATAAACAATTTTCAATCATAACACTCCAATGAGTTCACTGGTTCAGTACCCAACATCACTTGGCCTTTTAATTTAAAAAAACTGATTCACTTCTGTTTAACTAGAACTTCTAACTCTTTTAATCTTTAAAAATACGATAATTGAACTATTAATATAGATGCAAACGTTCTCAAAACCATTTCTTAGTATTACGTAGTAAAATAACTTATAACCGTATTTAATTCTCACTAAATTCTCCTTTCAAAATGTATGTTACGTCATTCTCTATTATTTAGACTTGGGAAAATCCATTCAACTTATTATTTCATAAACAGCGTTACGTAATATCGCTTATACCGTTCTTGAACAATAACTAATATTTATTAGTATAAAATAAAACCAAACTTTACATTACCTTCTAATTAATTTCCTTCACTTCAGATCTCTCGTTATACATTCTCTAAATTTTTCACCAAACGTCGCATTATTTCACTAATGGAAATAATGAACTATCACTAACTTCTTTTACGATTACCAACTAATATCATCTTCAGATAATCCTAATGTCGTTCAAGTTGGGGTATTTTAACTACCTCTCAGACCTTGATCAACAAAGTTCATATCTTAAGACAAATATAGGTTGTAATTAAAACCCAATATTCCATTCAAATCTCAAAACAAATTCCGTTTTAACTTGGATTTGGTTATACCACCCCATGACCTAGTTCTTTAACCCAGATTCACTTTTACCAATCTCCTTTCAAATCTATTTAACCATTTCCCCATTTGGAAATCTTATTTCAATTTTCCCCTTGTTACTTGATCTCATTTCAAATAACGTTAATTCAATATTAACGTTTTTACACTTTGAATCTCATTTATATACTTCGGTTTATCTTAAACCCTTTTATCGTAATCTCCTTTAACTTAATTCATATAATTAAGTAACATTTATTTCCTTTCACCATTAAATTGGATTACATCTCACATTTGGTCACTTTGTAAATAAATTCCCATTTGTAAAGTAAATTTCCAAATTATCATTAATCACAATAATAACTTATTTAAATCATTAACTACTTCAGTAGTTAATTCCTTTATTAACCAAATTAAATAGTAAATCCCTTTTAAAAATTATTTAAATTTATACAATATTCATTTAACTATTTTAATCAAAACACATTAATTTGATAATCAATTCCAATTCAAAACAGTCGATTTAATTAACTCAAAACTCGATTATCTCGTTAATCAATTCCCATTAATTCTCACTTTAGATTAATATACTTAATTTAAATAATTTCCATTTAATTGTTTTCTTTACAAAACAATTATCAATGTTTAACCATTCGATTCATTTCTTACTCTCGTACTTGTAAATCTGATTAACGTCAGAATCTACTTTATAAAATAAATTATTAACAAATTAAAGTCTTAAATAACTAAATATTTATTTATTTCTCCTTAATAACTTTTTATTCAAAGTAATATATTTCAAAATCTAACTCAAGTTATAAAATAAATTTCATAACTTCATCCCTATCGATTCACCTGACGGTGAATCAATATTTATAAAACGATTGATTTTATAGGCCAGATGCTGTCAAATACTCAACTAATACCGCTCATTGGTTTAAACACAACACAGGTTGAATTCCCAGTCCAAATCAATAATCAAATCATTCAACCAAACAGGACAGTTCATATGTTAAAATATAAAATAAATAATATATTTGAGGAATCCGGTTGGATCCCTCCAACCTGTTCTTCCCTGTATTCAAATGGTTATCTTAAAACAAATCATTCAGTTTTAATAACTAACAACCATTAACAGCAACCAATCCACAAGCAATTCAACAATTCAAACAGTTTAAACACGTTTATTTTATAAACGTGACCAACCAAGGTGAGTTACCTTTATTGGAACTAATCGTTAAAAACAACGATTTGGTATTTCACTGAAATTAAACACGGTTTAATTTCGTCAGTTAAATCAACAAACAAATGTATAACTAGCAAACAGGCAACCATCAACAAGTAGAGTACACAAAATAAAAACCCAATTTATAAAAAATATAAATGGGAAAACTGAGTGAGTTTAACTCACCTTGATTTGATTCTGTTGGCAGCGACTCGTTTTAATTAAATTAAACGGTCATTCAATTTAATTAAAAATGTCGGTTGATTCCAATACTTCCGAGTCAGTTCCACATTGTACGGCTCGCCTAGACGATTCCGACGCCACTTGGTTCGGCAAATTCTGATAACACATGTACCAGATATAAATAATATAAGTTCGCCGCTTTAATTTAAAAAATTAATTTCCCTTAATTAAAATTAATTATTAACTAATTAATTTACTTTGGTTTAAGATTTACGGTCCAACTCATTTGTTTACTTCATTCACGGTTGATTTCCTGTTCGCTACTCTATTCTCTCTTATTCCCATCCTTGCTTTTGTATTCAACCCGGTCCTGAATTTAGTCACTATACATCAATTAATAATTAATAATAGGATGAAATTAACTTAAGTATTTCAATTAACTAATTACATTGGTTCAACATGAGACCGACTGCTTTTCCCATGAGCAACTATTCATTGCTTCAGTGCATACCAAGCCAACCTGCCAGTGCCAACAAAACCCACAGTCCCGTTAATTTAATTCAGATCAACCTTCTAATCAAACTTAAATTAATAAATTATGGTTTAAACGTTCTATCTGGCACCTTAAACATTACTTTACCCTGACCATTCATTTTGTTTGCTGAGTAATTGTGTCCACGCATTCCTTCTTCTTTCTTCGAATAGACCACACCAGCAATACACATCGCGTCCCCTCCTATGATCAGACCGCCAGATTTGTTTTCATCCCTTCTTGCCTCCACACACACTTCGGTATTTCACTCCTCACTGCAAATTTACAAAGCCAACCCCGAAATCTCCTCAGGCCTTCTTCGTTGCTCACGGTATTGCTTCCACCAAAAACAAACCCTAGTTTTTTTTTCATTACGGCCACTACAATATTCCATTTTTTTGATCGGTTTCCTTCGTTGCTTCACACTTCCCGTTCTCTCCTTCTTCACGTTCGGTACTCAAGGAACTTGGCCGAACTGATCCTCATGGAAACAGCTCCTCATGACCACGCTTCATCCAACAATCCGACCACCGCTCCTCCCATATAAGACCGGAATTGATCAAGACCTATCATCGGATCCGGCTTTGCCTCCTCCCCTGTCACCCAAAGTCCGGTCAGCTTTAGCCATCCCAATTTCTCGTGTATAAGCTCTTCGAACGCCAAAGCTCCATAACCGATTACGGCCTCCACCTCCTTCCAGATCTGGTCATGACCGGTCTGAATACGGACCCTGTTGAGCCGAGGAACCTTGTAGTTGAAGATCCCTTTATTGGATGAACGAATTTCATGATTTAAAAGCGGAAATTTAAGGTTATAAAACTGTTAATTTGGTGTGGGTGGCGGCGGTAAACACTCATTGACTAGGGACTCACGAGAATTAGGGTTAGACTGAACATAAGGGGTATATATATAGTGGTGGATTTAATAAAATATTAGTTTACGAAACTTCACCGCAAAGTAGTTGATAAAAACCCCTATAAACGATCTCTGTTTACTGATAAAAATGCTAATCTTAGTGTAAAAAGATATTCCGGACCCAATGGGACAAGTTTCGTCGAATTCCGACAACGTATGAAAAAAATTCCTTTATGAAACTGGAAATAAACACACGTTTAATTTTTCCATGATCACCAGATGAATCAAATCAACTTGAAACTTTGAAATCTTACAATAATTTGTTGATACGAACCCAATGGCAAAAGTTTCATCGCATTCTGAGACTGTTTCCCCAGTAGGCTATTTACCACAATGCCATTTTTAACGCCAAATTATCCGGTCTTCAAAAATAGCAAACTATATACCTATCCTGGCTAAAATCGACGATATGAACTCAACGGAATTGGTTCCGTGGTCTATTTCGATCATCTGCTCGAGTTACGCCCAAATATCCCTTTATTTATTTAAATACGCGCTATAGAAAATGAACGGGCGTTTACGGCTACCGTGGTCACATACGACATCGATATTCCATGCCATTCACCACCGTATAATAATTTATCGTTATGGTTCTAATGAAACTGATTTCGTCGAAAATGAAGCCCGTTTGCAAAACGGCTATTTTAAAGGCCTATAATTAAATAACGATTTCCACAGCGATTATTTCAAATTTTGATTTGGCAATAACTTACAAATTATAACACGAAATCTGAATTTTTCTCTTTCATATGAAAATTATTGTCAATATGGTTCCACCGTGTCTTGTTTCACAGAAATCCGACTTATATCAAATCCTGTATTCTAAATTGAAGTTCAAAACCAAATATTACGAACTGCCGCGCCATTTCGAGCTCGTTTTATATTATATATAAATTATAACGTTAAACTTCTTTTTTAAATAACGATTAAATATTAAAATCCTTTATATTCCCAAATATAATATTTAAAATAAATAAATTAATTAAATATTTGACGGCCAAAAACACGGGACATTACATTCTTCCCCCATTAAAATAATTTCGTCCTCGAAATTGCTAAGGTAAGAAAGAACGTTATAAACCCATTAATTTCCAAATTCATTCTAGTTTAAATCAAAAATCAATTCAATACTATAAATAAATATTTTGAAAAATATTGAAAATTTTCTAACACCTTAAATTCCCAAAAAAATTCGCCAGCAACTCCTTTGTACGGCTCAATCGGTACAACTACAACTCGCCTTTCTATACCTTCTCCAATCCAACAGAAAATAAAACAGCCAAGCGGCTTGCCAAATAGGCTCATAAATCACCAAACCCATATAAAAATAAACGTGTACCTTTTTGTCGGGTGTATCATTATATCCTTTCCATCTGCCACCCTGTCAGCATATACAAATGCATTTCCAAACAAAATTCCAATTTTTGTCCTCAAAACCAAATCCTTCACGTGTCCAAGCCAAATCCCATTCTTAACTCAATTTCTATCCATTATCAATTTTCGGCTCTTAACTTACCAGTCCAACACCATTTCAGATTCCTGTCTCCCAATTCAAAATCTGATTCTACTTGATGTATTATATCCCGATTCAAATTCCGGTTAATTGGTTCAATTCAATTCATATTTGCTTTTACAAGTTTCTGTTTAAAGTTTGTTTTTATTCAAACAATTTCCTTGGGAGTTTTTAAACAGTTTAGCTCTTTCAAAAATCAAATATTCCTTTTCAGGATTCAAACAAATTGTTTTTCTCAAAGCAATTCAAAACAAGATTTTTGGTAGTAATCCGTCACTTAGAACTTGAAAATGGGCACTGATGATGTGGCTAGCATCATCAGCTATCAAAGTGAGTTCAATACAATATCACTTATCAAAACCATATTTAAACATTTTCATTTTGAAATCTATTTCAAAATACTAGACATAATGCTCCTAAAACAAATTAAAATCTCCCAGGATTTCAAAATTTTCATATATTCAATCCAAGTTCATTTGCAATCACCTTTCCCACTTTTGGGAATTTTAATTCCAATTCTGATTTTCATTTCAGATTTAATAAATCTGCTTTTATATTATACGAATTCTAATTGGTTATTTATATAACCATTTCAATTATAATCAACCAACACATCCAATATAATATAATACTTCAAATATTAATCGTTCTTTTATATTAAAATATAATTTGGGTAAAATTATTTCATTTACCCTCTTTCAAAACATACTGCGTCAATTTATCGTACTAGTGTTTAGAAACCCCTATCGATACAGTGGATCAAACTGATCGACTAGAACTCATAAACAATTCAACCAATAAATCTCCACAATATAAAACAATTTTTTTTGTAAAATCTACAAATACGTTCCCTCGTATATATACACTCAACTTAATCTAGGGTATTGCTGACCCCATCTCTATTGAGTCTCTCCACAGAGCCAAGGTAATTATTTAACCTTCAGCTCTGATACCACTATAACGATCCAAGGATTTTCGGCCCTGAAAATCGACATAAATACCTTTACCGTAACTCATGTCGACCCTCTAAGCACCGAAAAACACAAAATAGTTATTAGAAAGAAATTAGAGGGTGAGATAAGAAAGAAAGAAATATTAGAATAGAAGAAGAAGAAGAAACATGACACAAAGTCTCATATTGCAGCGGAACAAAATATATTACAGAAATAAATCTTTATTGAGAGCTTTAAAAATACTTGCAATATCAGAGTACATCACACAACGGGACAGTTATAATAACCTGTTCCCATATACAACACACAGCGGAATAATAGTTATATAATATCATACGTCTGAACAACTCGAGCTCGTCTCTGGACTTCACAGCATTCGATAACCTGAACCTGTACACCTCGGGCTAACCCGAGCATTTACAAAAAACCGGGTCAGTCTGGTGAACCCGAGTGAGATAAACTCGCAAAGTATTTAGGATAAATCATCTAATCATGATTTTAAAGTTCAAAATCTTTTCCGAAAGAAAAGGATAATTGTAAGACCAAATCCACAAATAAACACGGATGGTTTTTACCTTACGATAACCCAAAAAAGTTTTGAAACCAATATCTTTTCTAATATTATAATAATGTCTATATACAAGTAATTATCAATCCAGTGGAATGCTTGCATCTCACGCTCCACATATATAGTATACACTCAAAAACCGCGGGCGCTTATTGGAGATTGGATTCCAACTATGACAAGGTATGGGTCCACCTGCCGATAGTGTATCTCTAGAGGCGAATACACTGGGTTCAACAAGAACGTCTTGCAACCCGGCCCTCACATGACTGACCACTCATTTCGCTTGAGTATATCGAATGTATATCACTGACGGTTGGGATCAGCAACTGTCTCCCGACAAGGGACAACATCGAATATAGATTAAAGAAGAAATGGATTTTCTCTAGATAGGTGATTATACAGCCTAATGGGAGTGACCCACATAGCCATGTTGCCTACCCGATTTTTGTCATTTCCCGGTTGGTAAGGTTTGAGGTTTAGATTAACTTTTAAACACCTGGTCATCATTCACTTTGAATGTCACATCGTCAGATCCGCCAGATATCACTAATTGACGTCCACAAAAATACCCTAGCTAGAAGCTAAGAGAACGAAAATTCTCCGCCAACAACTATAGAATGTTTGAAGAAATCAACGTACGTGACACTTTGAAATACTCTATCAGACACTCGTCCATACAGGTCATCCAGGAACAGGACGAACCAAAGGCACTCTCTTACCGCATCCATATAGGAATCACCCCATGGATCAGTAGCGAGAAGTCCTTGCAACCCGTAGAATCCAACCACGACAGAATCATAGCTTATCTTTACTTGCCAGGCAGAGAATATTAGTGGTTCTTCCGTTTATAAAAATCCGCGGTCTTCAATGCTCCATCTCGATCAACTTCTGATATCTTCACGTATTTGTTGGACAGAATGGTTTTCGAATATAACATCGATCTCAGTCTTTCCATACCAACAATCGTATTGGACAGATTTGATAGTCGGTGATTTAACTATCAAAATAAATAGTGTTTCAATCATAACACTCCAATGAGTTCACTGGTTCAGTATCCAACATCACTTGGCCTTTTAATTTAAACAAACTGATTCACTTCTGTTTAACTAGAACTTTTAACTCGTTCAATCTTTAAAAATACGATAATTGAATTCTTAGTAAAGATACAAATGTTCCCAAAACCATTTCTTTGTATTACGTAGTAAAATAACTTATAACCATATTTAATTCTCACTTAATTCTCCTTTCAAAACGTATGTTACGTCATTCTCTATTATTTAGACTTGGGAAAATCCATTCAACTTATTATTTCATAAACAGCGTTACATAATATCGCTTATACCATTCTTGAACAATAACTAATATTTATTACTATAAAATAAAACCAAACTTTACATTCCCTTCTAATTAATTTCCTTTACTTCGGATCTCTCGTTATACATTCTCTAAATTTTTCACCAAACGTTGCATTATTTCACTAATGGAAATAATGAACTATCACTAACTTCTTTTACGATTACCAACTAATATCATCTTCAGATAATCCTGATGTTGTTCAAGTTGGGGTATTTTAATTACCTCTCAGACCTTGATTTCATATCTTCAGATAAATATAAGTTGTAATCAAAACCCAATATTCCATTCAAATCTCAAAACAAATTCCATTTTAACTCGGATTTGGTTATACCACCCCATGGCCAAGTTCTTTAACCCAAATTCATTTTTACCAATCTCCTTTCAAATCTATTTAACCATTTCCCCATTTGGAAATCTAATTTCAATTTTCCCCTTGTTACTTGATCTCATTTCAAATAACGTTAATTCAATATTAACGCTTTTACACTTTGAATCTCATTTATTTACTCTGGTTTATCCTAAACCCTTTTATCGTAATCTCCTTTCACTTAATTCATATAATTAAGTAACATTTATTTCCTTTCACCATTAAATTGGATTACATCTCACATTCGGTCACTTTTTAAATAAATTCCCATTTAAAAAGTAAATTTCCAAATTATCATTAATCACAATAATAACTTATTTAAATCATTAACTACTTCAGTAGTTAATTCCTTTATTAACCAAATTAAATAGTAAATCCCTTTTAAAACCTTATTTAAATTTAAACAATATTCATTTAACTATTTTAATCAAAACACGTTAATTTGATAATCAATTCCAATTCAAAACGGTTGATTTAATTAACTCAAAACTCGATTATCTCGTTAATCGATTCCCATTAATTCTCACTTTAAATTAATGTACTTAATTTAAATAATTTCCATTTAATTGTTTTCTTTACAAAACAATTATCAAAGTTTAACCATTCAATTCATTTCTTACTCTCGTACTTCTAAATCCGATTGACATCAGAATCTACTTTATAAAATAAATTATTAACAAATTAAAGTCTAAATAACTAAATATTAATTTATTTCTCCTTAATACCTTTTTATTCGAAGTAATATATTTCAAAATCTAACTCCAGTTATAAAATAAATTTTATAACTTCATCCCTATTGATTCACTTGATGGTGAATCAATATTTATAAAACGATTGATTTTATAGGCCATACGCTGCCAAATACTCAACCAATACCGCTCATTGGTTTAAACACAACATAGGTTGAATTCCCAGTCTAAATCAATAATCAAATCAATCAACCAAACAGGACAGTTCATACGTGAAAATATGAAATAAATAATATATTTGAGGAATCCGGTTGGATCCCTCCAACCTGTTCTTCCTTGTATTTAATTGGTTATCTTAAATCAGATCATTCAGTTTTAACAACTAACGACCATTAACAGCAACCAATCCACAAGCAATTCAACAATTCAAACAGTTTAAACACGTTTATTTTATAAATGTGACCAACCAAGGTGAGTTACCTTTATTGGAACCAATCGTTAAAAATAACGATTTGGTATTTCACTGAAATTAAACACAGTTTAATTTCGTCAGTTAAATCAACAAACAAATGTATAACTAGCAAACAGGCAACCATCAGCAAGTAGAGCACACAAAATAAAAACCCAATTTATATAAAATATAAACGGGAAAACTGAGTGAGTTTAATTCACCTTGATTTGTTTCTGTTGGCAGTGGCTCATTTTAATTAAATTAAATGGTTGTTCAATTTAATTAAAAATGTCGGTTGATTCCAATACGTCAGAGTCGGTTCCACATTGTACGGCTCGCCAAGACGATTCCAATGCCACTTGGTTCGGCAAATTCTGATAATACATGTACCAGATATAAATAATATAAGTTCGCCGCTTTAATTTAAAAAATTAATTTCCCTTAATTAAAATTAATTATTAACTAATTAATTTACTTTGATTTAAGATTTATGGTCCAACTCATTTGTTTACTTCATTCACGGTTGATTTCCTGTTCGCTACTCTACGTTCTCTCTTATTCCCATCCTTGCTTTTGTATTCAACATGGTCCTGAATTTAGTCACTATACATCAATTAATAATAGGATTAAAGTAACTTAAGTATTTCAATTAACTAATTACATTGGTTCAATAGGACGACCGACTGCTTTTCCCATGAGCAACTCTTCATTGCTTCAGTGCATACCAAGACAACCTGCCAGTGCCAACAAAACCCACAGTCCCGTTAATTTAATTCAGATCAACCTTCTAATCATACTTAAATTAATAAATTATGGTTTAAACGTTCTATCTGGCACCTTAAACAATACTTTACCCTGACCATTCATTTTGTTTGCTGAGTAATCGTGTCCAAGTATTCCTTCTTCTTTCTTCGAACATACCAAACTAGCAATACACATCGCGTACCCTCCCATGATCAGACCGCCAGATTTGTTTTCATCCCTTCTTACCTTCACACACACTTCACTATTTCACTCCTCACTGCAAATTTACAAAGCCAACCCCGAAATCTCCCCAGGCCTTCTTCGTTCCTCACGGTATTGCTTCCACCGAAAACAAACCCTAGTTTTTTTAATTACGGCCACTACAGTATTCCGTTTTTTTATTGGTTTCCTTCATTGCTCCACACATCCCATTCTCTCCTTCTTCACGTTCGGTACTCCAGGAACTCGGTCGAACATATCCTCATGCAAACAGCTCCTCATGACCATGCTTCATCCCATAATCCGACCACCGCTCCTCCCATATAAGACCGGAAATTGATCAAGACCTATCATCGGATCCGGCTTCGCCTCCTCCCTTGTCACCCAAAGTCCGGTCAGACTTAGCACTCCCGATTTCTCCTGTATAAGCTCTTCGAACGCCACAACTCCAAAGCCGATTACGGCCTCCATCTCCTTCCAGATCTGGTCATGACCGGTCTGAATACGGACCCTATTGAGCCGATGAACCTTGTAGTTGAAGATCCCTTTATTGGATGAGCGAATTTCATGATTTAAAAGTGGAAATTTAAGGTTATAAAACTATTAATTTGGTGTGGGTAGTGGCGGTAAACACTCGTTGACTAGGGACTCACGAGAATTAGGGTTAAACTGAACATAAGAGGTACATATATAGTGGTGGATTTAATAAAATTTTAGTTTACGAAACTTCATCGCAAAGTAGTTGATAAAAACACCTATAAACGATCTTTGTTTACTGATAAAAATGCTAATCTTAGTGTAAAAAGATATTCCGGACCCAATGGGACAAGTTTCGTTGAATTCCGACATCGTATGAAAAAAGTTCCTTTATGAAACCGGAAATAAACACACATTTAATTTTTCCACGATCACCAGATAAATCAAATCAACTAGAAACTTTGAAATCCTACAATAATTTGTTGATACGAACCCAATGGCACCAGTTACATCGCATTCTGAGACTGTTTCCCCAGTAGGCAATTTTTATGCGCACCGCAATGCCATTTTTAACGCCAAATTATCCGGTCTTCAAAAATAACAAACTATATACCTATCCTGGGAAAAATCGACGATACGAACTCAACGAAATTGGTTTCGTGGCCTAATTCGATCGTCTGCTCCAGTTATGCCCAAATATCCCTTTATTTATTTAAATACGCGCTATAGACAATGAACGGGCGTTTACGGCTACCGTGGTCACGTACGACATCGATTTTCCACGCCATTCACCACTATACAATAATTTATCGTTACGGTTCTAATGAAACTGATTTCGTCGAAAACGAAGCCCGTTTGCAAAACGGCTATTTTAAAGGCCTATAATTAAATAACGATTTGCAGAGCGATTATTTCAAATTTTGATTTGGCCACAACTTACAAATTAAAACACGAAATCTGAATTTTTCTCTTTCATATGAAAACTATTGTCAATACGGTTCCAACGTGTCTTATTTCACAGAAATTCGACTTATATCGAATCTTGTATTCTCAGTTGAAGTTCAAAACCAAATATTACGAACTGCCGCGCCATTTCGAGCTCGTTTTATATTATATATAAATTATAACGTTAAACTTCGTTTTTAAATAACGCATTAAATATTAAAATCCTTTATATTCTCAAATATAATATTTAAAATAAATAAATTAATTAAATATTTGACGGCCAAAAACACGGGACATTACAAAACCCAAAATCACATTCCATTCCATCAGCCTTTAACCGTAAATTAGCAAGTGAACAATTCCCTAAGTATTAACCCCGAAGGCTGAAACCAACATCAGATCAATACCCAGGAAACCATTCAACTTAACTAATCTCGAGTTAGTTTCTGATTTTCTTAACTCCATTGGGTCTAAGAACAGTATTATTAAAGATACCATTCACGACAACCCAAAATCTTATTCCATTGTTAATCGGGTTAAAGGACAAGTGTTATTTAAACCACCGTTCACGATAAACCCAAAGACCAATTTCAATTCAATTCCAATTAAATACTAAATAATTGGTATACTTCATTAAATCTAAATAAAAAGATTTAATCTTTTCTCAACTAGGTTCGAGAACAGTGTTAATGAAGACATCATTCACGACAACCCAAAATCACATTTGATATTAAATACAAGGCTCTGAATAGAAAATATATCGGCTTATATTCAATATCAAATTCTGGAATCAACAAATACCGTATTGGAATAACGATATATATATATTCCAAATTCCTCCACAATATCCGTATATCATGGAATCCAATATCGAAATATTCCGAAGATAATTTCGATCCAAATACATTCCAATTCATATATTGGAAATTTTGGTTATTTTTAAAACCATTTCAAATCAAATTTACTTGTTGAAAAATATAGGATTTCATAATTCTAGTTTATAACTAGTTCATTTCGATAAAAATATATTTGTGTCTTTTAAAATATGGGATTTTCCATCCCAATTCTTTCCAAATCATTTCTTATGATTTTACACTAATTATTTATATTTTTAATAATTTTATCAAGGTCCGTACAGTCGATTTCCATAAACGGCCATCGAACTGCACTTACAACGACCTTTTCCAAATTTGATTTGGATATGATTCCAAATCCAACCGTTAGATTTCAAATCTCTAATATTCGTTAGAAAGATCATTTCGATACGAACCCAACGGTTCCGGTTTTGGGAGAATCCGATGGTCGGATCTCCCGTAATGCCTGTTCGAAGTCGATAGTCGAAATTCGTGAACTGCCGCGGCGTGACGCGTTCTATTCCGGCCATTATATTATATATATAATATATATTTCGTCGATTTCCTTTCAAAATTTATTTTATAAATCGTTTTGAATTCATTTTCAAAATGATTTCAACTTCATATTCAATTTCAAATCAAAATTGAATATTCTATACCATTGATATATAAATGATAGTATTTTCAAAACATTGGATTTTGAAATCAATTCCTTTTCGATATTCATTATAAAAACGAATAAAATTGATATAAATATCTGTTGTATGTGACATAGTCGTATACACTATTATATGATTTTTGTTTGATGATAACAATCAAATATATATATATATTATAAATGTGTTTGATATCGTACTGTTAATATACATCACAGACAAGAATATAATATTTATATTTAAACAGAATACTACTGTACACGAATTTAAATATTCAAACAGTATTTTATTTAAATTAAATATTATATTTCAAACTCTCGAACAACACAATTATTTACAACTCCACTATTTAATCACTTCACAGTACTTGTAAATACACAGTATACAATAAACAAATTTTGTTTGACGACAATAAAATAATATTTTATTTCAAGCAATTTGTTTATTACAAATAAACTGTACAATCTCTTTACTACAACTCTCACACTCAGCACAGTTTGCATCTACACATACATTCTCTCAGGTTCATATTGACTCATATACAGACTCATTGTCTTCATACACTCTCACATATAAAGTTTCAGACTTGCACTCTTATACAGATGCTTCTGTATATTTTTTCACTGTCAGCTTCAGTCTTCTGTCTTCTGTCAGTCTTCACAGTCAGCCCAGCCATCTTTATACCTGTCACATGTGAAACACACACACAGTACACTGCAATAGAAATAAAACAGAATATATGCAAATATAAATTTTATTTTTAAAATTTTATTTGCCTCAGTTTTCTGGTGTGTTTCTCATCATTTTTCATGACTTGATCTGAATTATAAAACCAACAATCTGTGTCTAGACAGCTTGTGATATTCACAGTGATACACTGTAAATACCACAAGGCAGACAACATATATCTCAATGCAGGGACAGGGACAACTCGTTTGATGGGTGCATGTACACACGTGTACACGTGTGCACTGCCACGCCAATCAGATTGCAACTGAGGAGTAGCCACGAGGACCTGCGCAACTCAGTGCAATACACAAGTCAACAATAATTCAAAGTGTCGAGGCAGCACAACAGTAAAAGCAACAAAACAAATGTCAACCAGCAAATGTCAAAGCTAACAAAGAGTAAAAATGGTCGACAGCTCAATGGTTCAAATGGTCAAGTCCATGATCGAACATAATGCAAAAATGGTCAAGCAGGCTAATGTGGACATGCAGCATGGATACACACTAAAGCAACATGGCACAATGAATGAAAAATGGTTACAGTTCAAGTGAAGTGGTGTTGCCATATGTGGTTCACAGCAAATACAGTTTAAAGTGGTCGAGGCATATCAAGACAGTGGACAAGCACAAAGCCCACTAATGGTCAGTACAATAGTGGATACATGGTGCATAAGCAAGGGGTGTTTTTTTCAAGTCAGAAACAAAGCAATTCAGCAATTCACAAACATAAACACTTTCAGCAAACACATGCTCAAATGGGTTCAAGTGAACATTTCAAGCAAGCACAGTGGAGCAAGTTCAAGTGCACACAGTAAAAGACAAAAGTATGGTTCATATGATCATTATAAATTGTGCAACAACATGTGTACACAGTAAGATGTAACAAGTCTAGGTGATACACAAATAAGACAGATTGAATGAAGCATACACAACATGAACAAGTGTGAGTCAAAGCAGAGAAGTCATACAAATAACAGTGCACACAGCATTCAGTCCAAATAAACATGAACAAGTGTAAGACCGATGACACAGCTATGGATTGGTCACATGACCATGATAAATGGTGGACACAAAACTACAATACTAGAAGTGGTTCGGTTCAAGATAAATGTACAACAAATCTGAAGCAGCAGATATGCACAAGGACACAAGAATGATCATGTGCACATACTTGTGTGTAGGGTAAAACAGTGATCAAAACTGAACAAGGCTAATAACTCATTCAAGTATATGGCATTTACGTTCAAAGTGAAATAGCAAGCATGGTTTAAATATCTGCATTTGTCAAATTTGAAGAGAATTGCATCAGAAAATCGAGGAGCCATGTTTTTGACAAGGACTTTTTATTTCTTTCCAAAAATGATCCAAAGTATTAAGAGTTTTCCAAAATTAAACATGCAAATTTGTGTTTGGCAATTTTCAGAAATTTTGCAAACTGGTTTGGCAAACAAAAATTATGTTTCCAGTATTGGGGATGCTTATTTTTGGCAAGAAAGAATTTTGTATTGCCAGAAATCATAGGGCAAAGTTTGACAAGTTTTGACAAAGATTTGAATTTTTTTGGGCTCAAGTATTTTTCAAAATAAATCGCACAAGGGAAATGGAAATTCCTTTCCAGTTTTTTTTGTTCAAGACCGAGTTCAATTCAGGCAACAAAAGGCAACAAACAATCATAGCAAACATTTTTGGGAAAAATTCATGTCTGTTTTCAAATTGTTTTTCCAAATATATACGGTGCTAAATCAAAGAACAAATCTGTTTTCTTTCTTAAGGGATTGAATCAATACTTTCCTGTTTTTTTTTATAAATATGCTTTCATAAAAATTCAAGGCATCATTCAAAAGAAGAAAACAATTCAAAGCAGAATTTATCAGCAAAAGCAAAAAGGGGAAACCACGAGCCAAATCACTCAAGGGCAACTGTTCCAGAAATTAGGGTATCCATTCTTATTCAAAGCCGATTTCATTCAAGGCACAAATCATGGAATCAATCACGCAATCAAGGAATCAAAGGGGGAAACAATAAATCAGATCGGCCACATATACGAAATCAGAGAATAATTATAGGAATATATAATCCTATATGTATCACCGGTTACATCACAGGCAGTTAGATTTGAAACCAAGCATCGCAAATTCAAGCAAAGAATTAAATCAGTATTACTCACAATTTTTTAGGGTTTCGTTCAAGTGAGAACTCCAGTGAATCAACGTCAAGAAGCTAGCGACAAAGACAAGAGCCTTCAGAGATCAATATTCCAGAAGCAATCGATTTTGAATTGGTTTTTTTTTTGAAGAAAACCCTAATCCCTTGTTTACGGCCGCCATTTTCAATTCCCAGAAGACAAAAGGAGATCGGGCAAAAGAAAAAGAAGGGGGGCCGGCCAAGTATTCATGGGCTAAGCCATGTTTGCCAATGAAAAAGGGATGACCCCTTTGTTTTAAATCCTTAAGGGTTTAATTTCTTTTTATTTTGTTTTTGTTTTTTTTTAATTCGTGTTGTAAAAAATCAAACGAATAGGTGTCTAGATCTGTGAAGTCTAGGTAAAACAGTCAGGGTGTTGACTGTCAGTTACAGAGTCTGTAAAATTCTGGGATACAGATTACGGGGTTGTAATTTGGGGAATCTGATCGAGAGGACATCGTTCAGTCTAGGGTTTTGAGCGTAGGGTTAGAATAGGAGCGAGAGTCGCGAGTGTACAAGGTCTTGTATGCGGGATCTGTTCTATCACCTAGTAGAAACCTTAGAAATGCAGCAGTAGGCAGGGTTTTGCCGAAGCTGGGTATATCTGTGTGTGATTTATTTTCTGCATTTCTGTTTCTGCTATATTCTGTGATCTGTTTATTATTTTAATATCCTGTCAGTTTTTCAATTCTATTTAAAAACTGTGAAAAACCCTATTCACCCCCCCCCCCCTCTAGGGTTATTCTAGATCCATCAGTGGTATCAGAGCCTGGTAATTTCATTAACTCTAGAGTCATGGGTAACCCTTGCTGTCAGTCCACAGAGAGTCAGTCCAGTTCATCTCCAACTATTTTCACTGGAACAGATTTTTTAAATTGGAAATCCGAAATGGAATTTTATTTAAAATCTGTTGATATTAAATGTTGGGATGTTGTTATCAATGGGTTTGACATGGTAGATAAAGCTTCTAATTCTCGTGCTACACATATTCTGTATTCTCACCTTGATGATAATCAATACAGTCTGATTTCTCATTGTTTAACTGCGCAGGAAATTTGGACAGCTCTAACTACAAGATATGGAAACGACAGCAACTTCTCAAAACCCTCAACTGTCAACTCAGATTCAGATCTATGCTCAGGAGAAGAAACAAATGAAAATTCAAGTAGATCAGACGATGGAGACTCAACAGACAATGAGACTGAAAGCTTCTCTTATGAAGAGTTGGTTTATATGTGTACTGATTTAACAAAAATCGTTGATAAACTCCATCGTAAAAACAAATACTTGAAATCTAAAAATCACGAGTTAAATAGCAAAATTAACTGTTTGGAATCAGAATCTACAAATGTCATGAAATTAGAAAATTCTGACTGTGAAAGTTGTTTGAAATTGAAAACTGACCTCGTTCATCTCAATAAAAATATTCAAAGACTTAAAGAGGAAATTGTGATTTTAAAAGATAACGAGGCTGAGCTAAAAGATTCAAACAATTCTTTGCAAAAAGAATTTAATAATTTTAAGGCCATCAAAAGTTCCAAACATGAAATTGCTGAGAAAGAAAGCTTGTTGAAAAATGATTTAATTTTAAACGAGCTTGAAAAAGAGATTGAGAATTTCAAGAAACTTGAATTTGAAAAACAAGTTAATTTTGAATCTGAAATCTTTGAGTCCAAGACCAAAATCAAACTTCTTGAAAATGAAAATTTGTCTTTGAAACAAAATGTTACTGAAAGGAGAAAGATCAACATTAATCGTTGTTCAAATCTGATAAAAGAAAACTCTGATCTTAAATCCAAAATTCAACGATTAGAATCAACTTTGAATAAATTTTCGAATGGAGAAAAATCGTTGAATATGCTGTTACAAAACCAGTTTTCGGTTGGTCATAAACAAGGTATTGGTTTTGGAAAAACAAGTGTTTTTGAAAAATTGAATTCTTGTGATTTTAAAAAACCTTTAAATTGCTTTAAAAAGGGGCTTTCTGAAAATTTGAATTTTGACAATTCCAAAAGGTTTTTTAACAATCCAGTAGAACAGATGTGGACCCCAAAAAGAAATAAATTGATTTTTGGAAAAACTAAACAAGTTTGGGTTCCTAAAGGCACAAAGATAGATTCGAATGGGATGTTATACAAACAGGTTTGGGTACCAAAAATGGTAAACAAATTTCAGAGTGGTTTTACAAATTTTGTTAGACCACTTGATCCACTTAACTGCTAGGTACCAGTGAAGGTTGAGGAACTGCCATGCTGAAAAGAGATTAATTTCAAGCTGTTCCATATTTCTGTATTCTTTACAGTTCCTTGGCCAAGATTTACTGAGTCAGAGATTCTGGTTTACACTGATTTCATGTATGATCTCTGAACTTGTCTTTGTAAATATTTTTTATTTCTTCTTCTACCCCTTTCCTTTTTATTTTTTTTCCTCTTTCTTTTTGTTTGTCCTGAGTTGATTTGACACTGCCATATTCTTCTTATTCTACGCTTCAATAACTTCCGATTGCAGTACTTATGTTTTTCTGGAAATTCGTTTAATCTGTATAAAACTGTCATGTTTTAATTCTTCCAGAATCTGAATTTAAACTTGTATATATCTGCAGTTGTTTTGGAGTTTTTTTTTTTTGAAATTCTAATAGTGCTGAAGCATTCATATCATATCTTGAACACTGTTAGTATAAATTCAAAATTTTTTGAAAATCTGAAAATTTAGTGAAATTTCACACACCTCTGCTGTTTTTGAGTCTCTTCTAATCTATTTTAGAAAAGCTCAATATATTATACTCATTACAGCACTTTGTCATCCATTAGTTGTGATAATTTCAGAAATATTCAGATTGGCTTGAATTCTTTTAAATTGTCTAGAATCTCAGTGATACATCTTAAAAATCATTGTTATTCATGATTATTATGGTTAGAATTTGTTTGTTTGAAATCATCTGAAACTATTAATATTTTGAATAATCACACACCTCCTAAATTTGAAATTATCAACCTTGTGTGACTGATTCATTATATTTCAAAACTTGACATTGATTCAAGTGATTTCAAATAAATTATTTTGGATCATGAATATCTATCAAATCTGATGTAAATGATCTGATTTTCTTTGGGCTTGTCTGAAATTCTTGTGAAACATTCTTTGAAAAATTGGTGTTAAATCTCTCTACTATTTCATGGTTATTTGATTTGAATGATTGTTTGTTTAAAATCATTTGAAATTATTGAGTTATTGAATCACACACATATTCTGAATGTGAAAATAATAATTTGGTGTGATCGATTCATTGAATCTAGAGATTTTTCATATTCCTCAAATGATTTCAAATAAACGGTAGTTCTAATCTTGGATCATGAATGTTCTTATGTGACCATCCTCAGACAAGTCTGATGTGATATTGTGTTCTGCACTGCTCTGATACTGTTCTTAGATAATTGCTTATTGTTTGATTTGTCTGCTCGGGCTTTAAATTTCTGTTGTCTGTGATATCATAGTTTGTCTCCATTGTCTTGGTAAAATCCTCGAGAAAGCGAGAACAAGTGGTATCAGAAGCACTTATTTTTGTCTCACTCATCTGTACTTAGATTCAAATCTTCACCATGTATAAATCCACATTTTTTTTTGTCATGTACACATTTTTTTTTTCCTCTTGTCGTGTATAGATCAACATATTTCTCTAGTATTTGATTTTCAATTTTAGAATTATTTATTGATTATTCATTCAGAAATTGAAATCAATATCCAACTTGAGCTGCATTTATAATTCATCAAAATTATTATCAGATTTTGAAATTGTGATGAATTATGACTGTAATATATTTCATAATAAAAGGAGATTTTATGTGGATTTTCATGATGGTTGAATATTTATTATAATATCTTTGAACTGGCAATTATTTCACGACCATCCTCATTATCTATCATCATTCTGCCATCCATGATAAATTTTTTTTGTGGAGAGTTTAATTTTTTTAAAATCATATTGAATAAACAGTGAAAATATTTGTGATGGAATTGTGGTTATATTATTATTCAGAATTAGTGATGATTGAAAATTTTCAATAATCCAGGTACAGTTGGTCATATCTCATAATATAATTAATTTAGAAATTTATTTCACAGTCCATTTCTGTACCTACCACATTTTCTATCATCCATATATTGGTTTTATACCAAGGAGTTTTTCTTTTTTAAATGCTGAAATGATAAATATATATAATAAATATATAAGTGTGTCTCTAACCTCATTTAAAAATCCAAGCTCTGGTCATGCATGGTTAAGAGACAACTTATAATTTAAGCTGCGACTGACTTCATTTAAAAATCCAAGCTCTGGTTATGCGTGGTCAGTGTGCTCTTAAAAAAAAAAAAAAGGAAAATTGTGCTATAAATTGAAATTAATTTGAAATTCTCCTTTGTGTATATAAAAACTAGCCTATCAATCCATATTCTAATCTGTGAAATGTGTTGAAATATTATGACGTATTATGATTTGTTGATTGATAGATATTGAGATTTGAGATTATTCGATTTTCTCACTTAAATTGAATTTTTAATTATAATCCAAATCCATCACCATTTTTGGTGCTTTAATTTTATAAAATTCTTTTGAAAATAATTGGGAAATATTCATATTTTTTATAACTCTCCTCATTTTTATAAAATTCATCGTATATCCGTCATTTTCTACAATGTGAAATATGCCACCTGTCCTTAGAATATTATGATTTTTGTTTGACTGATTGAGATTTATGATGATCATTCTTCCTCTTATGATGAATTATACTTTTAGTCAATTTTCATCTGTATTTTAATTTCTGTATCCTTTTGATGATAACAAAAGGGGGAGAATGGGTTGAGATTTTGATTTATGAGTGAATATTCTAATAAATATTCTAATTTTGAGAATTCTGAATCTTTTTACATTCTTTTCACTCATGCACAGTTATAGGGGTAGTTTCTGTTGTAGGGGGAGCTAATAAATAGGGGGAGTTCAATATTCACTGTCAAACACATTTATTTGTCAAACACATTTATTACAATCAAAATCTTTTATTTGTTTGTCATCATCAAAAGGGGGAGATTGTTGTATATGACATAGTCGTATACACTATTATATGATTTTTGTTTGATGATAACAATCAAATATATATATATATATATATTATAAATGTGTTTGATATCGTACTGTTAATATACATCACAGACAAGAATATAATATTTATATTTAAACAGAATACTACTGTACACGAATTTAAATATTCAAACAGTATTTTATTTAAATTAAATATTATATTTCAAACTCTCGAACAGCACAATTATTTACAACTCCACTATTTAATCACTTCACAGTACTTGTAAATACACAGTATACGATAAACAAATTTTGTTTGACGACAATAAAATAATATTTTATTTCAAGCAATTTGTTTATTACAAATAAACTGTACAATCTCTTTACTACAACTCTCACACTCAGCACAGTTTGCATCTACACATACATTCTCTCAGGTTCATATTGACTCATATACAGACTCATTGTCTTCATACACTCTCACATATAAAGTTTCAGACTTGCACTCTTATACAGATGCTTCTGTATATTTTTTCACTGTTAGCTTCAGTCTTCTGTCTTCTGTCAGTCTTCACAGTCAGCCCAGCCATCTTCATACCTGTCACATGTGAAACACACACACAGTACACTGCAATAGAAATAAAACAGAATATATGCAAATATAAATTTTATTTTTAAAATTTTATTTGCCTCAGTTTTCTGGTGTGTTTCTCATCATTTTTCATGACTTGATCTGAATTATAAAACCAACAATCTGTGTCTAGACAGCTTGTGATATTCACAGTGATACACTGTAAATACCACAAGGCAGACAACATATATCTCAATGCAGGGACAGGGACAACTCGTTTGATGGGTGCATGTACACACGTGTACACGTGTGCACTGCCACGCCAATCAGATTGCAACTGAGGAGTAGCCACGAGGACCTGCGCAACTCAGTGCAATACACAAGTCAACAATAATTCAAAGTGTCGAGGCAGCACAACAGTAAAAGCAACAAAACAAATGTCAACCAGCAAATGTCAAAGCTAACAAAGAGTAAAAATGGTCGACAGCTCAATGGTTCAAATGGTCAAGTCCATGATCGAACATAATGCAAAAATGGTCAAGCAGGCTAATGTGGACATGCAGCATGGATACACACTAAAGCAACATGGCACAATGAATGAAAAATGGTTACAGTTCAAGTGAAGTGGTGTTGCCATATGTGGTTCACAGCAAATACATTTTAAAGTGGTCGAGGCATATCAAGACAGTGGACAAGCACAAAGCCCACTAATGGTCAGTACAATAGTGGATACATGGTGCACAAGCAAGGGGTGTTTTTTTCAAGTCAGAAACAAAGCAATTCAGCAATTCACAAACATAAACACTTTCAGCAAACACATGCTCAAATGGGTTCAAGTGAACATTTCAAGCAAGCACAGTGGAGCAAGTTCAAGTGCACACAGTAAAAGACAAAAGTATGGTTCATGTGATCATTATAAATTGTGCAACAACATGTGTACACAGCAAGATGTAACAAGTCTAGGTGATACACAAATAAGACAGATTGAATGAAGCATACACAACATGAACAAGTGTGAGTCAAAGCAGAGAAGTCATACAAATAACAGTGCACACAGCATTCAGTCCAAATAAACATGAACAAGTGTAAGACCGATGACACAGCTATGGATTGGTCACATGACCATGATACATGGTGGACACAAAACTACAATACTAGAAGTGGTTCGGTTCAAGATAAATGTACAACAAATCTGAAGCAGCAGATATGCACAAGGACACAAGAATGATCATGTGCACATACTTGTGTGTAGGGTAAAACAGTGATCAGAACTGAACAAGGCTAATAACTCATTCAAGTATATGGCATTTACGTTCAAAGTGAAATAGCAAGCATGGTTTAAATATCTGCATTTGTCAAATTTGAAGAGAATTGCATCAGAAAATCGAGGAGCCATGTTTTTGACAAGGACTTTTTATTTCTTTCCAAAAATGATCCAAAGTATTAAGAGTTTTCCAAAATTAAACATGCAAATTTGTGTTTGGCAATTTTCAGAAATTTTG
Source organism: Allium sativum (assembly GCA_030737875.1). NCBI lineage: Eukaryota > Viridiplantae > Streptophyta > Magnoliopsida > Asparagales > Amaryllidaceae > Allium > Allium sativum. Next base: position 98,896,075 of record CM060922.1, read on the forward strand.
CAAACTGGTTTGGCAAACAAAAATTATGTTTCCAGTATTGGGGATGCTTATTTTTGGCAAGAAAGAATTTTGTATTGCCAGAAATCATAGGGCAAAGTTTGACAAGTTTTGACAAAGATTTGAATTTTTTTGGGCTCAAGTATTTTTCAAAATAAATCGCACAAGGGAAATGGAAATTCCTTTCCAGTTTTTTTTGTTCAAGACCGAGTTCAATTCAGGCAACAAAAGGCAACAAACAATCACAGCAAACATTTTTGGGAAAAATTCATGTCTGTTTTCAAATTGTTTTTCCAAATATATACGGTGCTAAATCAAAGAACAAATCTGTTTTCTTTCTTAAGGGATTGAATCAATACTTTCCTGTTTTTTTTTATAAATATGCTTTCATAAAAATTCAAGGCATCATTCAAAAGAAGAAAACAATTCAAAGCAGAATTTATCAGCAAAAGCAAAAAGGGGAAACCACGAGCCAAATCACTCAAGGGCAACTGTTCCAGAAATTAGGGTATCCATTCTTATTCAAAGCCGATTTCATTCAAGGCACAAATCATGGAATCAATCACGCAATCAAGGAATCAAAGGGGGAAACAATAAATCAGATCGGCCACATATACGAAATCAGAGAATAATTATAGGAATATATAATCCTATATGTATCACCGGTTACATCACAGGAAGTTAGATTTGAAACCAAGCATCGCAAATTCAAGCAAAGAATTAAATCAGTATTACTCACAATTTTTTAGGGTTTCGTTCAAGTGAGAACTCCAGTGAATCAACGTCAAGAAGCTAGCGACAAAGACAAGAGCCTTCAGAGATCAATATTCCAGAAGCAATCGATTTTGAATTGGTTTTTTTTTTTGAAGAAAACCCTAATCCCTTGTTTACGGCTGCCATTTTCAATTCCCAGAAGACAAAAGGAGATCGGGCAAAAGAAAAAGAAGGGGGGCCGGCCAAGTATTCATGGGCTAAGCCATGTTTGCCAATGAAAAAGGGATGACCCCTTTGTTTTAAATCCTTAAGGGTTTAATTTCTTTTTATTTTGTTTTTGTTTTTTTTTTAATTCGTGTTGTAAAAAATCAAACGAACAGGTGTCTAGATCTGTGAAGTCTAGGTAAAACAGTCAGGGTGTTGACTGTCAGTTACAGAGTCTGTAAAATTCTGGGATACAGATTACGGGGTTGTAATTTGGGGAATCTGATCGAGAGGACATCGTTCAGTCTAGGGTTTTGAGCGTAGGGTTAGAATAAGAGCGAGAGTCGCGAGTGTATAAGGTCTTGTATGCGGGATCTGTTCTATCACCTAGTTGAAACCTTAGAAATGCAGCAGTAGGCAGGGTTTTGCCGAAGCTGGGTATATCTGTGTGTGATTTATTTTCTGCATTTCTGTTTCTGCTATATTCTGTGATCTGTTTATTATTTTAATATCCTGTCAGTTTTTCAATTCTATTTAAAAACTGTGAAAAACCCTATTCACCCCCCCTCTAGGGTTATTCTAGATCCATCAATATCGTTTACATCGAAATGGCATCAATCTAATCAACACGGCCTTATATATTTAAATATATTCATGTCCATCCCAAATCGGACATCAAAACCAAATTTTGATTATTTTCTGAATATTATTTGAAAATATTCGTTATTTTAAAATAATCGTTATTTTGAAATATTCATTCTTTCTGAACTGGAATCTGACACAGTCAATTACCATATAATGTGATTATATGGATTTCATACAGCACACGTACACAACAACAATCATACACAATGTCGATCATCCATGGTGCACTCTACACTGCATAAGCATCAAATATAAAAATTCGACGCTTACACAGCCTGTCAATCAATCGATCGACATACAGCTAATTACTGGTATTAGTGTATGTCATACATCATCCCAATACCCGTGTGGCATTTCAATCAACATTTGTGCAGTTGGGCGATGTGTAAAATTTATCGTCCCATTCAATATCAGTCAAATGTGTGTACATAAACAAATCGTCCGATTTGTTTATGAATATTTATTATATTCATATACATGTTAACAATTATATTTTTAATGATAAAATATTTTATTCCATTCCACATCACATAGTCAATTTTCATAACACAATCAAACAAACAAACAAGTCGTCCATGGTCTGTGGACGATGGGTGTCAGGTGCTGCTAAGCACCGTCTGCATCCTAGTATATAATTTAACTAGAAAATAAAATAAAAGTGAGAAGTTCACACATTTGGGTTCCCCTCCGCCATTCTTTATTTCTGAACGGCTCGGATATGCCCAAAATTCCAATGCGTTCCTTTCCCGTTGTTCATAGTAAAAATCATATTTTTAATTCGATGTTTATACATTAAAAATCATATTTTTTATGCTGCTATCCCATATATAAAAATCTAACTTTTACATCGCTATTTCGATTGTAAAAAATCATATTTTTTTGTTATCTTCATAATAAAAAAAAATTATTTCGATGTTTACATCCTAAAAATCATATTTTTAATACTCTACTAATATAAAAATCATATTTTTATTATCTCTATAATATAAAAATCATTTTTTTATTTCTTTAAAGATCTAATCTTTCTCATGTATAAAAATCAAATTTTTACCGTATTAAAAGTCGAATTTTTATTCTAAATTCTATCTACATAAAAACTGAATTTTTATTTGCAATTCATATACATAAAAATTGAATTTCTTTTCTAAATTCATACACATAAAAATTGAATTTCTATTCTAAATTCATACACATAAAAATTGAATTTCTATTTGCAATTCACTTACTTTAAAATAAACAAAGAAAAACAAATAATGATAAAGAAACTCACAGCGTTTTTTTTAGAAGGGGGGAGGGAAGATAAGCGAGAGGCGGAGGGGAGGTGGACTGGGCGGTACTGAGCCCACAGGGTGGCGGCTCAGGGGGCGCGTCAGAGTTCGTCAAGTGGTGGGATTTTTCAGGGGCAACGGTCTCGATTCTCGTGAGGGAGGGAGTTCACGGTGGGTTCGAGAAGGGGAAAATACGGAGGAGAAGAGAGGGAGGAGGGGTGTCTCGACGCAGGCGGTGGAGGCCAGCGGCGGCTCCGATGAAGTGGCGACGGGCGGGAGGACGTAGCATTTTTTTTCTTTCATCGATCTGAGTTGGAGAGAGGGGAGTATAGGGAGGGGGTTTTATATAAAATATATATTTAATTTCAAAGGGGTTGACTTTTATTTTCAAATCCCGATTCAAACCCAACGACTGTCACCCCCGGTTAATTACCCCCATTCTGAACACAATGGGATATGTCCGATAAGCTAATTCGACAGTTTCCGTCAAAATCAAAATATGAATCAATATATTGAATTTGTATGCACTTTTTAATTTACCAGGGCCACATATGGACCCCAAAAATTCCAAAAAAATAAATCTAGCTATGTTTTGACGGTACGGTCCTAACAAAACTAATTTTGTCAAATTTGGAGACCGTTTGAAAAATGGCCATTTTCTGGTCGATCCAAATTGACTAAAACTGCCAAAACACGTTTTACTTCGCCACGCTCGCATATAAATCCCAAAAATTATGAATTTTGGAATCTAGAAATAATTTGACATCCTGGATCCAACAAAAGTGGTTTTGTAAAAAACGGAGGTCGTTTGCAAAATTTCCATTTTTAAAGGTTATATTTTCCATAGCGACTATTCTGAATTTTCAACTGGACATAACTTTTTATCCCCGCTATGAAATTTCAGTTTTTCGAATTCGTTGGAAAGATATTTCCAAATAGATTCTAATATTTTTGGTTTCAATAAAATCCGGTTTATTTTGAATCCTGTACATTCAATTGAAATTTGAAATCGAATTTTCAAACTACCACGCCATTTTCAATTCCTCTTATGATTAAAAATAAATATTTATTTTCTAACGACGAATCAAATAAATATATACGTTCTAATCATATTCAAAATAAATTTCTTTTCATTATTATTTAAAATAAATCATTTTAAATATTCAAAATTTATTAAAATAACAAAAATAAATTTTTTTAATTGGTTTATGATTTTCCAGGTTGTTACAATCTCCCCCACTTAAAATCTTTTCATCCTCGAAAAGAAACGAAGCTAAAAGTTGTTTTACTAATCAACTCAACTTTCAGTTTGGCATTCATTCTTCAACTTTTCAGTTTCTAAGAATTTTCCAATTCTTCAAAAATTTGGCTAACACCCTAAATTTTCGAAATTAACATGTACGTATTTGTCGGGAAAACAATTTTATTCCTCTGCTTAGCTTCCCTGCTATGACCTGTTCAATGTATATGCATGTATATGTATGCATTTTCAAACAATTTTTAATTCAGTTCAACATCTGAAACAATTTGGTTATATGTACCGTTCTTTCACATAATGGTTTTTATTATATAACAAATAATCATACAACACAACCATCAATCAATTAGTGAATTAAAGTTTCAAATTCAAAATTTTGATATATATACAAAAAAATCCCTTTTTGGTGCCAAATCACAACAATAAGCTTTATCTATTTTTGGTTCTCACACCACTCAACTGGAAATATATAGATATCTCACTATCGAAACTCAAACACAAACATTGATAAGGAGGCCTCATCATCAGAATCATCTCCGGGTGACTGGAGTGTGATTCTATATCTATCCAGTATATTAAAACTTCGAATACACATGGATCAGACGTATATGCAAAATCTTTATATATGGGATTGTCCAAATCAATTTAAAATAAATATTCAAATACGAATAATAAAGTTTAAATTATCAAAACAAAATTTGTCTTCAATTTTATTTTTAAAAACAACACTCTTCACACTGATACTGTTGATCCCATCTCTAACGAGTCATTCTTATTGGATATTACTAATCCAATCTCTAATGAATTCTTTCATTTGGTTCTAACGTGTCTTGTCCTTCGAGCTCTGTAAACCAAAGCTCTGATACCAAATGAGACGACCTGAACTTCCCCGCAAAGGAAAGAATGAATTGCTTTGAGGACAAGACAAATCAGAACACAAACAGAAGAACATTTCATTGCTTATTACAACAATTTCACCAGAATACAAGAATATATAGAGTATGAATAAATATTGCACATTTACTAAATATCAGAGATTTACAAATTACAAGGCAGCGGAAAATAATACAAAACATAACTGAATACAGAGCTTTCCGAATATCATTCCAGCTGTAAACCAGGATCCTGTGAATATAAATCTGCAAAACCAAAACTACTAGCTGCCCATGTGGAAAATAGGGCACCAAGAGTTTAGGATAAAACAATGAACTCCAGGTCAGTCATGTGACTGGTGTGAGAACTAAAACAGTTATAAATCTGATTTTAAAGTAAGGTAAATCAAGGGACCACGCCGTATAGCACGGAACGGGTTTCCTCCCAATAATACCAATGCGTAAAAACAACGCAATACTAAGTAAAGAACAATTGTGAAGACCCGCAACTTCCCCGGTGAGGAAAGCGCGGATAGTTCGAGAACAAGCCACAATAGAACGCAGATGGAAGAACATTTCATTGTTTATTACAACATTTCCATCAGAATACAAGAATATACAGAGTATAAATGAATATTACACATAAATATTAGTGATTTAAATTACATTTAAATACATAGTAGCGGAAAATAATACAATACACAACTGAAGGAGATATACGGATACAAATCTTTCTGGATATCGTTCCAGCTGTAAACCAGGATCCTATGAATATAAATCTGCAAAGCCAAAACTACTAGCTACCCGTGTCAAAATAAGGGCACCCAGAGTTTAGGTTAAAACAATAAACTCCAGGTCAGTCATGGGACTGGTATGAGAACTAAGACAGTTATAGATCTTTATTTTAAAGTTAGGTAAATCAAGGGACCACGCCGCTATAACACGGAACGGGTTTCTTCCCAAGAATACTAGTGCATAAAACAAACAGCGCAATGCTAAATAAAGAAAAATGAAGCTATTATAAGACCCAGTTCCCATCACACAATGCAACGCAAGCCGAAGGATAGGGTTTTTACCTTATAATAGCCAAGAATGCTTGATACGTTAAAACAAATCATTTGATACTATTATAAGTGCATAGTGTATAAAACAACTTCAAATCATAAGTATCAATCATAGACGGCATAAGCGCCCCATCCGACTATGTTGCCATACTAGGCTCTACAAATAAAACCGCAGAATCACGTATTTGGAAATTGGATTTCCATCTATGAACCGAGGCAAAAGATAGTCCTCAACCGATTCGAGACGCTCTAGTCCGTGTCTCAGGACCTAGACACAGGTGGGCCCTTGGATCGTCAGGGCTGGTCCACCGATGTGGATTAAAATGCCTGAACATACATTTTCTCGCCCTATGGGGCGTAAATGAGCCAACGAATGGCTCCATCGGACCCGGATCGTCCGATCTAACCGAGGCGCCTCGCAACAGCAACAACTACATAAGTCAAACTCGTCAGGGCGTGTAAAACCACTGACGCCACTTCTAACTAGAAAGAAACGCATGCCCTCCTTGAGGTCCTTCTCCTGTTTTTGGTTCACAACCGGGGTGTGAGGCTCGCGAATCAACGTTACACAAAGCTATGCCACACAGGCCGTGCTTTGATCATCCACCACAAGACTTTGCTTTTCAACAGAAGCCTTGATCAATTGCCACTTAGGCATGACACACAGGCAATTCACTCCATGCGTTTGATATCCATCAATATATAACCTCTGAGCTCGTACGTCTCAGAGAAGGGCATTAAGCAAGAGAATAAATTCTCCGCCGCCAAACAGATATATATTTAATAGAAATCAACCACACAGAATAAAATCCCATGTCAAACACACAGTCCATTTACAAGTTCGTTCTGGGTCTGAACGAAACCTGAGGCACCTAATACCCCGCATATCCATCGATCTCCAAGTACGTCTGGACGATCACCAACTGTTTCCATCTTCTTGGGTGTATAGCCCAATCAAGATCATCAGTAATTACCCAAACGACGTGAAGACCTCTGGTCTTCGACCACCGTCTTCATCTTCGACACCACGTCGAATCAGTTATTCAGAATGGCATAAACCCGGTCTTTCCGAATAACTTGCGTATATAATAAACACGTGTTACACAAACACAACATACGCCTCATTCCAATTCAGAATATTCGTTTATTCAAATATTCTTCTACTTTGGGAAAGGTTCCCATTAATTCTATCAAAGATAAATTCTTTAAATTTATTCTTTAATCTTCTTTGAATATCAATTCAAACTAGTCGGGATTAGCGAACCACACCGGAGTAATCATTTATTTTATTTCCCAATCCCAACCCATTTATCCCAGGAAGTAAATCTGGTAATACTTCATATCTAACACCACAGTATTATCGGTAAATTCAATTACCATTTCACATTCAAATCTAATTAAAGATTTAACTATCGCCTGGAGCAAAACTGGTGATACTCCATTCTCGATCTTTTCAATCTAATTAAAGATTCATTAAAACTCCACTTAGTTTTAATCGTTAACTGGGTTAAAGAATCAATGTCATTTAAAACACGGTTCACGATAGACCAAAAATCACATTCCATTAATTATCGGGTTAAAGAACGAGTGTTATTTAAAACACTGTCCACGATAAACCCAAAAATCAATATCAATTAAATTCCAATTAAATATTATTTAAATGGTATGCTTCATTAAATCTAAATAAGAAGATTTAATCTTTTCTCAACTGGGTTCAAGAACAGTGTTAGTCAAGACACCATTCACGACAAACCCAAATCACATTTGATATTAAATACAAGGCTCTGAATAGAAAATATATCGGCTTATATTCAATATCAAATTCTACGACCAACAGATATCGTATTGGAAATAACGATATATATATCTATATCTTTCAAATTTCCATAACAACATCTGTATAATCATGAAATCCAACATCGAAATATTCCGAAGATACTTTCGATTCAAATCCATTCCAATGCAATCATTGGAAATTCTGGTTATTTTAAAACACTTTTCACATTCAACTTATTTATTTAAAAAAATAAGAATTTTAATTCTAGTTCAAAACTAGTTCATTTCGATAAAAAAATCTATTTCTATCTTTTCAAATATGGAGTTTTTCATCCCAATTCTTCACAAATCATTTCTTATGATTTTACACAAATTATTAGTATTTTTAATAATTTTATCAAGGCATGTATAGTCGATTTCCATCAACGGCCATCGAACTGCACTTACAACGACCTTTTCCAAATTAGATTTGGACATAATTCCAAATCCAACCATTAGATTTCAAATTTCTAATATTCTTAGAAATCTCTTTTCGATACGAAACCAACGGTTCTGGTTTTAGGAGAATCCGACGGTCGGATCTCTCGTATTATCCGTTCGAAGTCAATGGTCGAAATTTGCGAACTGTCGCTGTGCGTTCTATTCAGGCCATTATATTATATATATAATATATACTTCATCGATTTCCTTTTCGAAACATGCTTTACAAATCGTTTTAAATTTATTTTCAAAACGGTTTCAACTTCATATTCAATTTCAAATCAAAATTGAATATTCCAATATAAATTTGTTTTAAATTCATTTCAAATCGATTTCAATTCAAATTCAGTTCGTTTTCAATTCAATTCAATTTCAATTCGAATTCATTTATATTCAATTTCAATTCAAATTCATTCCTATTCAATTTAAACCGAATTCCAATTCTTTTCAAAATATCAGATTTTGAAATCACTTTCGATATTCATTATAAAATGAGTAAAATCGATATAAATATCGTTCATGTCAAAATGGCGTCCATCTAATCAACACGACTTCAAATATTCCTATTTTCAAATATTCTATTTCGAATATTTCTGTTTCAAATATTTCTATTTCAAAACTGGAATGAGGCCCAATCAATTACCATATAATGTTAATTATATGGATTTTCTACAACACATGTATACAATAACAACGATGAATAATCAACCATCATCCAAAGTGCATTCTACACTGTATAAGCATCAAATATAAATATTCGACGCTTATAACAGTCTGTCAATCAATCGATCGACATACAACTAAACAATCGGTATTAGTGTACGTCAGATATCATCCCAATACCTGTGTGGGTTTTCGAACAATCAAATACAGATTTTATTTGTGCAATTGGGCGATGTGTAAAATTTATCGTCCCAATCAATATCAGTCAAATGTGTGTATATAAACAAATCGTCCGATTTGTTTATTTTTATTTCATTTCATATACACGTTAAAAATTCTATTTTTAACTATAAAATATTTTCCACTATAAAATATTTTATTTCATTTCACATCACATCACACAATCAACCACACATCAAAATCAAACAAACAAGCATACAAGCCGTCCATGGTCTGTGGACGACGGGTGTCGGGTGCTACTAAACACCGTCTGCATCCTAGTATATATTTTAACTAGAAAATTAAATTAAAAGGTGAGAAGTTCTCACTGATTAGCTAATCCAATCCCACGACTCTTCAAATGTAGAAGTCTTCGCCGTTTCTTCTTTCGTCACTTTCGTCATCCGTATTCACTACCTATATAAAAATCGAATTTTTACTTCGCTATTCAATATATAAAAATCGAATTTTTTCTTCGCTATTCAATATATAAAAATCGAATTTTTACTTTGCTATTCAATATATAAAAATCGAATTTTTACTTTGCTATTCAATATATAAAAATCAAATTTTTACTTCGTTATTCAATATATAAAAATCGAATTTTTACTTCGCTATTCAATATATAAAAATCGAATTTTTACTTTGCTTTTCAATATATAAAAATCAAATTTTTACTATGCTATTCAGTATATAAAAATCGAATTTTTACTATGCTATTCAATATATAAAAATCGAATTTTTACTCGATTAAAAATCATATCTTTGTTTTGATAAAAATTACATCTTCGTTCGATTTAAAAATCAAAGCTTTGTTCGATAAAAATCACAACTTTGCATAGGCAAAAATGATAACTTTCTATACGTAAACATCTGATTTTCCTTTGCAATAAAAATCTAATTTTTATAAATGGATAAATAAAAGAAAACTTACATTCATTTGAAGAAGGAAGGAGATTGGAGCGGTGCTGGAGCAGAAGGGGGTTTCTGGTCGGAAGGGGGGGGTATCGCGTGTCGTAGGAGAGAGAGGGGGGGTATCGCGTCAATTAGGAAGGAGGGGGGTATCGCGTCGATTAGGAAGGAGGGGGGGTATGGTTCTCGTGCTGGAGGAGGAGCAAGAAGGTTGGGGGAGAGGGAGTGGGTCGGTTGGAGGTGCGGCGGGTCGGAGCCTGGGGGGCGACGAGGGCAAGCGGCAGGCGGCTGGTTTTTTTTTTAATCTGAAAATGAAATGGTCGGGGGAAAGAGAAGAAAGAAATGGGGGGTTAAGCGAAAATTATATTATTTAATTTATTTTAATTTTAAAAAGTAACTTTTTTCATTCGAACTCGAAATGAGGCCCACCGCCTGTCGTCTATAGCTAATTACCCCCATTCCGAACACAATAGGATAGGTATCGTAGGCTGATTCGACTGTTTCGATCAGTTTTCGTTGAAATTCAAATATAACTCTTTATATTCAATTGTAAACGTACATTTCAATTTACTGGGGTCACATACTAACTCTAAAAATTCCCGAAAAATTATTTCTAGCTTCGTATTGACGATACGGTCCTAACAAAACTAATTTCGTCAAATTCCGAGACCGTTTGAAAAATGGCCAATTTCGAGTCGATTAAAATCAACTAAAACTGGTCAAACGCGTTTTCTTTTGCCACGCTCACATATTGATTCGAAAAATTACGAAATTTGAACCCTAGCAATAATTTTACATCGCGGATCTAACAAAAGTGGTTTCGTCTAAATCCGAGGCCGTTTGCAAAATTTCCATTTTTAAGGGCCTGAATTCTATAGCGACTATTCAGAATTTTCAACTGGACATATCTTTTGATCCCCGCTATGAAATTTTGATTTTTCGGATTCGTTGGAAAGATATTCTCAAATAGATTCTAATATTTTTGGTTTCACTAAAATCCGATTTGTTTTGCACCCGGTACGTTCAATTGAAATTTGAAATCGAATTATCGAACTACCGCGCCATTTTCAATTATTTTTATAAATATAAATAAGTATTTATATTGTATTGTCAGTTCAAACGAATATATACGTTTGAATTATATTCAAAATAAATTCCTCGTTGATATTATTTAAAATAATTCATTTTAAATATTCAAAATTCGCTAAAATTGCCAAAATAAAAATTTTAAACTGGCATAGATTTCCGGGTTATCACAATCTCCCCCACTTAAAACTTTTCGTCCCCGAAAAGGAATAAAGCCGAAAGTTGTTTCACAAATCAACTCAACTTCCAGTGTTTTCACTACGGCTTAAGTTCTTCAACTTTTCAGTTTCTAAGAACTTTTCAATTTTTTCAAAAATTTGGCTAACACCCTAAATTTTTGAAAAATTTCGCCATAACCTCCCCTGCACCGGGAGCACGGGAAAATCCCGAAATTGCCATACAGGCCTTCTGATCTCAAAAAGAAAAAGAAAAAGCCAAGCGGCTAGCCAATCGGCTCATAAAATCATCATCACCCAAACAAAACAGTAAATTATAGTAAACATGTACCTATTTGTCAGGCAAACAATTTTTATTCTCCTGCTCTAGCCTCCTTGCTATGACCTGTTCAATGTAAGTACAAGTATATGCAAGCAAATGCGACCAAATTTCAATACAATTCAATATTTGATTCTATTAGGCTATATGGTTCAAATTTTAATTAATCAAACAATAAACAAACAACACAATCAGCAATCAATTAGTGGATTAACGTTTCAAATTCATAATTTTGATACATATACAGAAAATCATGTTTTTGATGCCAATTCACAACGATAAGCCCTATCTAATTTCGGTTCTCACACCAGTCTAATGGAAATATAGAAATCTCACTTTCGTTACTCGAAAATAAATACTGGCGACGGTGCCCCATCACCAGAATTATCCCCGGGCAACTAGAGTATGATTCTATAACTATCCAGTATATTAAAACTTCGAATACACGTTTGCAAGACGCATTTGCAAAATCTTTATATATTGGATTGTCCAAATTCATATAGAATATATAATCAAATACGAATAATTGACTTAAATTTTCAAAACAAAAATGTTTTCATTTTAAAAATATACTCTTCACACTCGTTCTAGGATACTGCTGATCCCATCTCTAACGAGTCATTCCCATTGGATATTACTAATCCAATATCTGATGAATTCTTTCGTACGGTTCTAATGTGCCTTGTTCTCTAGCTTTGTAAACCAAAGCTCTGATACCAAATGTGAAGACCCGCAACTTCCCCGGTGAGGAAAGCGCGGATAGTTCGAGAACAAGCCACAACAGAACGCAGACGGAAGAACATTTCATTGTTTATTACAACAATTTCATTAGAATACAAGAATATACAGAGTATAAATGAATATTACATAGAAATATCAGAGATATAAATTACATTTAAATACATAGCAGCGGAAAATAATACAATACACAACTGAAGGAGATATACGGATACAAAGCTTTCCGGATATCGTTCCATCTGTAAACCAGGATCCTGTGAATATAAATCTGCAAAACCAAAACTACTAGCTGCCCGTGTCAAAATAAGGGCACCCAGAGTTTAGGTTAAAACAATAAACTCTAGGTCAGTCATGGGACTGGTGTGAGAACTAAGACAGTTATAGATCTTTATTTTAAAGTTAGGTAAATTAAGGGACCACGCCGCTATAACACGGAACGGGTTTCCTCCCAAGAATACCAGTGCATAAAACAAACAGCGCAATGTTAAAGAAAGAAAAATGAAGCTATTATATGACCCAGTTCCCATCACACAATGCAACGCAAGCCGGAGGATAGGGTTTTTACCTTATAATAGCCAAGAATGCTTGATACGTTAAAACAAATCATTTGATACTATTATAAGTGCATAGTGTATAAAACAACTTCAAATCATAAGTATCAATCATAGAAGGCATAAGCGCCCCATCCCACTATGTCGCCATACTAGGCTCTACAAATAAAACCGCAGAATCACGTATTTGGAAATTGGATTTCCATCTATGACCCGAGGCAAAAGATAGTCTTCAACCGTTTCGAGATGCTCTAGTCCGTGTCTCAGGACCCAGACACAGGTGGGCCCTTGGATCGTCAGGGCCGGTCTACCGATGTGGATTAAAATGCCTGAACATACGTTTCCCCGCCCTATGGGGCCTAATGAGCCAATGAATGGCTCCATCGGACCCGGATCGTCCAATCTAACCGAGGCGCCTCGCAACAGCAACAACCACACAAGTCAAACTCGTCAGGGCATGTAAAACCACTGACGCCACTTCTAACTAGAAAGAAACGCATGCCCTCCCTGAGGTCCTTCTCCCATTTTTGGTTCACAACCGGGGTGTGAGGCTCGGGAATCAACGTTACACAAAGCTATGCCACACAGGCCGTGCTTTGATCATCCACCACAAGACTTTGCTTTTCAACAGAAGCCTTGATCAATTGCCACTTAGGCATGACACACAGGCAATTCACTCCATGTGTTTGATATCCATCAATATATAACCTCTGAGCTCGTACGTCTCAGAGAAGGGCGTTAAGCAAGAGAATAAATTCTCCGCCACCAAACAAATATATATTTAATAGAAATCAACCACACAGAATAAAATCCTATGTCAGACACACAGTCCATTTACAAGTTCGTTCTGGGTCTGAACGAAACCGGAGGCACCTAGTACCCCGAATATCCATCGATCTCCAAGTACGTCTGGACGATCACCAACTGTTTCCATCTTCTTGGGTGTACAACCCAATCAAGATCATCAGTAATTACCCAAACGACTTGAAGACCTCCGGTCTTTGACCACCGTCTTCATTTTCGACACCACGTCGAATCAGTTATTCAGAATGGGATAAACCCGGTCTTTCCGAATAACTCGCGTATATAATAAACACGTGATACACAAACACAACATACGCCTCACTCCAATTCAGAATATTCATTTATTCAAATATTCTTCTACTTTGGGAAAGGTTCCCATTAATTTTATCAAAGATAAATTCTTTAAATTTATTCTTTAATCTTCTTTGAATATCAATTCAAACTAGTCGGGATTAGCGAACCACACCAGAGTAATCATTTATTTTATTCCCCAATCCCAACCTATTTATCCCATGAAGTAAAACTGGTAATACTTCATGTCTAACACCACAGTGTTATCGGTAAATTCAATTACCATTTCACGTTCAAATCTAATTAAAGATTTAACTATCGCCTGGAGCAAAACTGGTGATACTCCATTCTCGATTTTTTCATCTAATTAAAGATTCATTAAAACTCCACTTAGTTTTAATCGTTAACTGGGTTAAAGAATCAATGTCATTTAAAACACGGTTCACGATAAACCCAAAATCACATTCCATTAATTATCGGGTTAAAGAACGAGTGTTATTTAAAACACTGTCCACGTTAAACCCAAAAATCAATATCAATTCAATTCCAATTAAATATTATTTAATTGGTATGCTTCATTAAATCTAGATAAAAAGATTTAATCCTTTCTCAACTGGGTTCAAGAACAGTGTTAGTCAAGACACCATTCACGACAAACCCAAATCACATTTGATATTAAATACAAGGCTCTGAATAGAAAATATATCGGCTTATATTCAATATCAAATTCTACGACCAACAAATATCGTATTGGAAATAACGATATATATATATCTATATCTTTCAAATTTCCATAACAACATCTGTATAATCATGAAATCCAACATCGAAATATTCCGAAGATACTTTCGATTCAAATCCATTCCAATGCAATCATTGGAAATTCTGGTTATTTTAAAACACTTTTCACATTCAACTTATTTATTTAAAAACAAATAGAATTTTAATTCTAGTTCAAAACTAGTTCATTTCGATAAAAAAAATCTATTTCTATCTTTTCAAATATGGAGTTTTTCATCCCAATTCTTCACAAATCATTTCTTATGATTTTACACAAATTATTAGTATTTTTAATAATTTTATCAAGGCCTGTATAGTCGATTTCCATCAACGGCCATCGAACTGCACTTACAGCGACCTTTTCCAAATTAGATTTGGACATAATTCCAAATCCAACCATTAGATTTCAAATTTCTAATATTCTTAGAAAGCTCTTTTCGATACGAAACCAACGGTTCTGGTTTTAGGAGAATCCGACGGTCGGATCTCTCGTATTATCCGTTCGAAGTCAATGGTCGAAATTTGCGAACTGTCGCTGTGCGTTCTATTCAGGCCATTATATTATATATATAATATATACTTCATCGATTTCCTTTTCGAAACATGCTTTACAAATCGTTTTAAATTTATTTTCAAAACGGTTTCAACTTCATATTCAATTTCAAATCAAAATTGAATATTCCAATATAAATTTGTTTTAAATTCATTTCAAATCGATTTCAATTCAAATTGATTTCTAATTCAATTTCAGTTCGTTTTCAATTCAATTCAATTTCAATTCGAATTCATTTATATTCAATTTCAATTCAAATTCATTCCTATTCAATTTAAATCGAATTCCAATTCTTTTCAAAATATCAGATTTTGAAATCACTTTCGATATTCGTTATAAAATGAGTAAAATCGATATAAATATCGTTCACGTCAAAATGGCGTCCATCTAATCAACACGACTTCAAATATTCCTATTTTCAAATATTCTATTTCGAATATTTCTGTTTCAAATATTTCTATTTCAAAACTGGAATGAGGCCCAATCAATTACCATATAATGTTAATTATATGGATTTTCTACAACACATGTATACAATAACAACGATGAATAATCAACCATCATCCAAAGTGCATTCTACACTGTATAAGCATCAAATATAAATATTCGACGCTTATAACAGTCTGTCAATCAATCGATCGACATACAACTAAACAATCGGTATTAGTGTACGTCAGATATCATCCCAATACCTGTGTGGGTTTTCGAACAATCAAACACAGATTTTATTTGTGCAATTGGGCGATGTGTAAAATTTATCGTCCCAATCAATATCAGTCAAATGTGTGTATATAAACAAATCGTCCGATTTGTTTATTTTTATTTCATTTCATATACACGTTAAAAATTCTATTTTTAACTATAAAATATTTTCCACTATAAAATATTTTATTTCATTTCACATCACATCACACAATCAACCACACATCAAAATCAAACAAACAAGCATACAAGCCGTCCATGGTCTGTGGACGACGGGTGTCGGGTGCTACTAAACACCGTCTGCATCCTAGTATATATTTTACCTAGAAAATTAAATTAAAAGGTGAGAAGTTCTCACTGATTAGCTAATCCAATCCCACGACTCTTCAAATGTAGAAGTCTTCGCCGTTTCTTCTTTCGTCACTTTCGTCATCCGTATTCACTACCTATATAAAAATCAAATTTTTACTTCGCTATTCAATATATAAAAATCGAATTTTTTCTTCGCTATTCAATATATAAAAATCGAATTTTTACTTTGCTATTCAATATATAAAAATCGAATTTTTACTTTGCTATTCAATATATAAAAATCAAATTTTTACTTCGTTATTCAATATATAAAAATCGAATTTTTACTTCGCTATTCAATATATAAAAATCGAATTTTTACTTTGCTTTTCAATATATAAAAATCAAATTTTTACTATGCTATTCAGTATATAAAAATCGAATTTTTACTATGCTATTCAATATATAAAAATCGAATTTTTACTCGATTAAAAATCATATCTTTGTTTTGATAAAAATTACATCTTCGTTCGATTTAAAAATCAAAGCTTTGTTCGATAAAAATCACAACTTTGCATAGGCAAAAATGATAACTTTCTATACGTAAACATCTGATTTTCCTTTGCAATAAAAATCTAATTTTTATAAATGGATAAATAAAAGAAAACTTACATTCATTTGAAGAAGGAAGGAGATTGGAGCGGTGCTGGAGCAGAAGGGGGTTTCTGGTCGGAAGAGGGGGGGTATCGCGTGTCGTAGGAGAGAGAGGGGGGGTATCGCGTCAATTAGGAAGGAGGGGGGTATCGCGTCGATTAGGAAGGAGGGGGGGTATGGTTCTCGTGCTGGAGGAGGAGCAAGAAGGTTGGGGGAGAGGGAGTGGGTCGGTTGGAGGTGCGGCGGGTCGGAGCCTGGGGGGCGACGAGGGCGAGCGGCAGGCGGCTGGTTTTTTTTTTAATCTGAAAATGAAATGGTCGGGGGAAAGAGAAGAAAGAAATGGGGGGTTAAGCGAAAATTATATTATTTAATTTATTTTAATTTTAAAAAGTAACTTTTTCATTCGAACTCGAAATGAGGCCCACCGCCTGTCGTCCATAGCTAATTACCCCCATTCCGAACACAATAGGATAGGTATCGTAGGCTGATTCGACTGTTTCGATCAGTTTTCGTTGAAATTCAAATATAACTCTTTATATTCAATTGTAAACGTACATTTCAATTTACTGAGGTCACATACTAACTCTAAAAATTCCCGAAAAATTATTTCTAGCTTCGTATTGACGATACGGTCCTAACAAAACTAATTTCGTCAAATTCCGAGACCGTTTGAAAAATGGCCAATTTCGAGTCGATTAAAATCAACTAAAACTGGTCAAACGCGTTTTCTTTTGCCACGCTCACATATTGATTCGAAAAATTACGAAATTTGAACCCTAGCAATAATTTTACATCGCGGATCTAACAAAAGTGGTTTCGTCTAAATCCGAGGCCGTTTGCAAAATTTCCATTTTTAAGGGCCTGAATTCTATAGCGACTATTCAGAATTTTCAACTGGACATATCTTTTGATCCCCGCTATGAAATTTTGATTTTTCGGATTCGTTGGAAAGATATTCTCAAATAGATTCTAATATTTTTGGTTTCACTAAAATCCGATTTGTTTTGCACCCGGTACGTTCAATTGAAATTTGAAATCGAATTATCGAACTACCGCGCCATTTTCAATTATTTTTATAAATATAAATAAGTATTTATATTGTATTGTCAGTTCAAACGAATATATACGTTTGAATTATATTCAAAATAAATTCCTCGTTGATATTATTTAAAATAATTCATTTTAAATATTCAAAATTCGCTAAAATTGCCAAAATAAAAATTTTAAACTGGCATAGATTTCCGGGTTATCACAATCTCCCCCACTTAAAACTTTTCGTCCCCGAAAAGGAATAAAGCCGAAAGTTGTTTCACAAATCAACTCAACTTCCAGTGTTTTCACTACGGCTTAAGTTCTTCAACTTTTCAGTTTCTAAGAACTTTTCAATTTTTTCAAAAATTTGGCTAACACCCTAAATTTTTGAAAAATTTCGCCATAACCTCCCCTGCACCGGGAGCACGGGAAAATCCCGAAATTGCCATACAGGCCTTCTGATCTCAAAAAGAAAAAGAAAAAGCCAAGCGGCTAGCCAATCGGCTCATAAAATCATCATCACCCAAACAAAACAGTAAATTATAGTAAACATGTACCTATTTGTCAGGCAAACAATTTTTATTCTCCTGCTCTAGCCTCCTTGCTATGACCTGTTCAATGTAAGTACAAGTATATGCAAGCAAATGCGACCAAATTTCAATACAATTCAATATTTGATTCTATTAGGCTATATGGTTCAAATTTTAATTAATCAAACAATAAACAAACAACACAATCAGCAATCAATTAGTGGATTAACGTTTCAAATTCATAATTTTGATACATATACAGAAAATCATGTTTTTGATGCCAATTCACAACGATAAGCCCTATCTAATTTCGGTTCTCACACCAGTCTAATGGAAATATAGAAATCTCACTTTCGTTACTCGAAAATAAATACTGGCGACGGTGCCCCATCACCAGAATTATCCCCGGGCAACTAGAGTATGATTCTATAACTATCCAGTATATTAAAACTTCGAATACACGTTTGCAAGACGCATTTGCAAAATCTTTATATATTGGATTGTCCAAATTCATATAGAATATATAATCAAATACGAATAATTGACTTAAATTTTCAAAACAAAAATGTTTTCATTTTAAAAATATACTCTTCACACTCGTTCTAGGATACTGCTGATCCCATCTCTAACGAGTCATTCCCATTGGATATTACTAATCCAATATCTGATGAATTCTTTCGTACGGTTCTAATGTGCCTTGTTCTCTAGCTTTGTAAACCAAAGCTCTGATACCAAATGTGAAGACCCGCAACTTCCCCGGTGAGGAAAGCGCGGATAGTTCGAGAACAAGCCACAACAGAACGCAGACGGAAGAACATTTCATTGTTTATTACAACAATTTCATTAGAATACAAGAATATACAGAGTATAAATGAATATTACATAGAAATATCAGAGATATAAATTACATTTAAATACATAGCAGCGGAAAATAATACAATACACAACTGAAGGAGATATACGGATACAAAGCTTTCCGGATATCGTTCCATCTGTAAACCAGGATCCTGTGAATATAAATCTGCAAAACCAAAACTACTAGCTGCCCGTGTCAAAATAAGGGCACCCAGAGTTTAGGTTAAAACAATAAACTCTAGGTCAGTCATGGGACTGGTGTGAGAACTAAGACAGTTATAGATCTTTATTTTAAAGTTAGGTAAATTAAGGGACCACGCCGCTATAACACGGAACGGGTTTCCTCCCAAGAATACCAGTGCATAAAACAAACAGCGCAATGTTAAAGAAAGAAAAATGAAGCTATTATATGACCCAGTTCCCATCACACAATGCAACGCAAGCCGGAGGATAGGGTTTTTACCTTATAATAGCCAAGAATGCTTGATACGTTAAAACAAATCATTTGATACTATTATAAGTGCATAGTGTATAAAACAACTTCAAATCATAAGTATCAATCATAGAAGGCATAAGCGCCCCATCCCACTATGTCGCCATACTAGGCTCTACAAATAAAACCGCAGAATCACGTATTTGGAAATTGGATTTCCATCTATGACCCGAGGCAAAAGATAGTCTTCAACCGTTTCGAGATGCTCTAGTCCGTGTCTCAGGACCCAGACACAGGTGGGCCCTTGGATCGTCAGGGCCGGTCTACCGATGTGGATTAAAATGCCTGAACATACGTTTCCCCGCCCTATGGGGCCTAATGAGCCAACGAATGGCTCCATCGGACCCGGATCGTCCAATCTAACCGAGGCGCCTCGCAACAGCAACAACCACACAAGTCAAACTCGTCAGGGCATGTAAAACCACTGACGCCACTTCTAACTAGAAAGAAACGCATGCCCTCCCTGAGGTCCTTCTCCCATTTTTGGTTCACAACCGGGGTGTGAGGCTCGGGAATCAACGTTACACAAAGCTATGCCACACAGGCCGTGCTTTGATCATCCACCACAAGACTTTGCTTTTCAACAGAAGCCTTGATCAATTGCCACTTAGGCATGACACACAGGCAATTCACTCCATGTGTTTGATATCCATCAATATATAACCTCTGAGCTCGTACGTCTCAGAGAAGGGCGTTAAGCAAGAGAATAAATTCTCCACCACCAAACAAATATATATTTAATAGAAATCAACCACACAGAATAAAATCCTATGTCAGACACACAGTCCATTTACAAGTTCGTTCTGGGTCTGAACGAAACCGGAGGCACCTAGTACCCCGAATATCCATCGATCTCCAAGTACGTCTGGACGATCACCAACTGTTTCCATCTTCTTGGGTGTACAACCCAATCAAGATCATCAGTAATTACCCAAACGACTTGAAGACCTCCGGTCTTTGACCACCGTCTTCATTTTCGACACCACGTCGAATCAGTTATTCAGAATGGGATAAACCCGGTCTTTCCGAATAACTCGCGTATATAATAAACACGTGATACACAAACACAACATACGCCTCACTCCAATTCAGAATATTCATTTATTCAAATATTCTTCTACTTTGGGAAAGGTTCCCATTAATTTTATCAAAGATAAATTCTTTAAATTTATTCTTTAATCTTCTTTGAATATCAATTCAAACTAGTCGGGATTAGCGAACCACACCAGAGTAATCATTTATTTTATTCCCCAATCCCAACCTATTTATCCCATGAAGTAAAACTGGTAATACTTCATGTCTAACACCACAGTGTTATCGGTAAATTCAATTACCATTTCACGTTCAAATCTAATTAAAGATTTAACTATCGCCTGGAGCAAAATTGGTGATACTCCATTCTCGATCTTTTCAATCTAATTAAAGATTCATTAAAACTCCACTTAGTTTTAATCGTTAACTGGGTTAAAGAATCAATGTCATTTAAAACACGGTTCACGATAAACCCAAAATCACATTCCATTAATTATCGGGTTAAAGAATGAGTGTTATTTAAAACACTGTCCACGATAAACCCAAAAATCAATATCAATTCAATTCCAATTAAATATTATTTAATTGGTATGCTTCATTAAATCTAGATAAAAAGATTTAATCCTTTCTCAACTGGGTTCAAGAACAGTGTTAGTCAAGACACCATTCACGACAAACCCAAATCACATTTGATATTAAATACAAGGCTCTGAATAGAAAATATATCGGCTTATATTCAATATCAAATTCTACGACCAACAGATATCGTATTGGAAATAACGATATATATATCTATATCTTTCAAATTTCCATAACAACATCTGTATAATCACGAAATCCAACATCGAAATATTCCGAAGACAATTTCGATTCAAATCCATTCCAACGCAATCATTGGAAATTCTGGTTATTTTAAAACCCTTTTCACATTCAACTTATTTATTTAAAAACAAATAGAATTTTAATTCTAGTTCAAAACTAGTTCATTTCGATAAAAAACCTATTTTTATCTTTTCAAATATGGAGTTTTTCATCCCAATTCTTCACAAATCATTTCTTATGATTTTACACAAATTATTACTATTTTTAATAATTTTATCAAGGCCTGTATAGTCCATTTCCATCAACGGCCATCGAACTGCACTTACAGCGACCTTTTCCAAATTTGATTTGGACATAATTCCAAATCCAACCCTTATATTTCAAATTTCTAATATCCGTTAGAAAGCTCTTTTAGATACGAACCCAATGGTTCCGGTTTTAGGAGAATCCGACGGTCGGATCTCCCGTAATATCCGTTCTAAGTCATTGGTCTAAATTCGCGAACTGCAGCAGCGCGGCGCGTTGTACTCAGGCCGTTATATTATATATATAATATATATAATATGTACTTCGTTGATTTCCTTTTCAAAACGTGCTTTATAAATCGTTTTAAATTTATTTTCAAAACGGTTTCAAATTCATATTCAATTTCAAATCAAAATTGAATATTCCAATATAAATTCGTTTTAAATTCATTTCAAATCGATTTCAATTCAAATTGATTTCTAATTCAATTTCAGTTCGTTTTCAATTCAATTTCAATTCGAATTCATTTATATTCAATTTCAATTCGAATTCATTTATATTCAATTTCAATTCGAATTCATTTATATTCAATTTCAATTCGAATTCATTCCTATTCAATTTAAATCGAATTCCAATTCTTTTCAAAATATCAGATTTTGAAATCTCTTTCGATATTCATTATAAAATGAGTAAAATCGATATAAATATCGTTCACGTCAAAATGGCGTCCATCTAATCAACACGACTTCAAATATTCCTATTTTCAAATATTCTATTTCGAATATTTCTATTTCAAATATTTCTATTTCAAAACTGGAATAAGGCCCAATCAATTACCATATAATGTTAATTATATGGATTTTCTACAACACATGTATACAATAACAACGATGAATAATCAACCATCATCCAAAGTGCATTCTACACTGTATAAGCATCAAATATAAATATTCGATGCTTATAGCAGTCTGTCAATCAATCGATTGATATACAACTAAACAATCGGGATTAGTGTACGTCAGATATCATCCCAATACCCATGTGGGGTTTCAAACAATCAAACACAGATTTTATTTGTGCAGTTGGGCAATGTGTAAAATTTATCGTCCCAATCAATATCAGTCAAATGTGTGTATATAAACAAATCGTCCGATTTGTTTATTTTTATTTCATTTTATATACACGTTAAAAATTCTATTTTTAACTATAAAATATTTTCCACTATAAATTATTTTATTTCATTTCACATCACATCACACAATCAACTACACAACAAAATCAAACAAACAAGCATACAAGCCGTCCATGGTCTGTGGACGACGGGTGTCGAGTGCTACTAAACACCGTCTGCATCCTAGTATATATTTTAACTAGAATTTTAAATTAAAAGGTGAGAAGTTCTCACTGATTAGCTAATCCAATCCCACGACTCTTCAAATGTTGAAGTCTTCGCCGTTTCTTCTTTCGTCACTTTCGTCATCCGTATTCACTCCCTGTATAAAAATCGAATTTTTACTTCGCTATTCAATATATAAAAATCAAATTTTTTCTCCGCTATTCAATATATAAAAATCGAATTTTTACTTTTCTATTCAATATATAAAAATCGAATTTTTTACTTTGCTATTCAATATATAAAAATCGAATTTTTGCTTCGCTATTTAATATATAAAAATCGAATTTTTACTTCGCTATTCAATATATAAAAATTGAATTTTTACTTTGCTATTCAATATATAAAAATAGACTTTTTACTATGCTATTCAATATATAAAAATCGAATTTTTACTATGCTATTCAATATATAAAAATCGAATTTTTACTCGATCAAAAATCCTATCTTTGTTTTGATAAAAATCACATCTTCATTCGATTTCAAAATCAAAGCTTTGTTCGATAAAAATCACAACTTTGCATAGGCAAAAATGATAACTTTCTATATGTAAACATCTGATTTTCCTTTGCAATAAAAATCTAATTTTTATAAATGGATAAATAAAAGAAAACTTACATTCATTTGAAGAAGGAAGGAGATTGGGGCGGTGCTAGTGCAGAAG
This sequence comes from Allium sativum, assembly GCA_030737875.1. Classification (NCBI taxonomy): domain Eukaryota; kingdom Viridiplantae; phylum Streptophyta; class Magnoliopsida; order Asparagales; family Amaryllidaceae; genus Allium; species Allium sativum. Next base: position 98,920,159 of record CM060922.1, read on the forward strand.
GGGGTTTCTGGTCGGAAGGGGGGGTATCGCGTGTCGCAGGAGAGAGGGGGGGGGGGTATTGCGTCGATTAAGAAGGAGGGGGTCTGGTTCTCGTGCTGGAGGAGGAGCAAGAAGGTTGAGGGAGAGAGAGTGGGTCGGTTGGAGGTGCGGCGGGTCAGAGCCTGGTGGGGGGGCGACGAGGGCAAGGGGCAGGCGGCTGGGTTTTTTTTATCTAAAAATGAAATGGTCGGGGGAAAGAGAAGAAAGAAAGGGGGGTTAAGTGAAAATTATATTATTTAATTTAATTTTAAAAAGTAACTTTTTCATTCGAACTCGAAACGAGGCCCACCGCCTGTCGTCCATAGCTAATTACCCCCATTCCGAACAAAATGGGATAGATATCATAGGCTGATTCGATCAGTTTTCGTTGAAATTCAAATATAACTCTTTATATTCAATTGTAAACGTACATTTCAATTTACTGAGGTCACATACTAACTCTAAAAATTCCCGAAAAATTATTTCTAGCTTCGTATTGACGATACAGTCCTAACAAAACTAATTTCGTCAAATTCCGAGACCGTTTGAAAAATGGCCAATTTCCAATCGATTAAAATCAACTAAAACTGGTCAAACGCGTTTCCTTTGCCACGCTCACATATTGATTCGAAAAATTACGAAATTTGAAACCTAGCAATAATTTGACATCGCGGATCTAACAAAAGTGGTTTCGTCTAAATCCGAGGCCGTTTGCAAAATTTCCATTTTTAAGGGCCTGAATTCTATAACGACTATTCAGAATTTTCAACTGGACATATCTTTTGATCCCCGCTATGAAATTTTGATTTTTCGGATTCGTTGGAAAGATATTCCCAAATAGATTCTAATATTTTTGGTTTCACTAAAATCCTGTTTGTTTTGCACCCGGTACGTTCAATTGAAATTTGAAATCGAATTATCGAACTACCGCGCCACTTTCAATTCCTTTTATAAATATAAATAAATATTTATATTCTATCGTCGGTTCAAACGAATATATACGTTCGAATTATATTCAAAATAAATTCCTCGTCGATATTATTTAAAATAATTCATTTTAAATATTCAAAATTCGCTAAAATTGCCAAAATAAAAATTTTAAACTAGCCCAGATTTCCGGGTTATTACAACATTGAAGCTATTATAAGACTCAAGTCCCATCACACAATGCAACGCAAGCCATAGGATAGAGTTTTACCTTAAAATAGCAAAATATGCTTGGTACGTGAAATTTCATCTTTTATTATTACTATAAGTGTATAGTGTCAAAACAATCTCAATCAAAAGTATTAATCATAGACGGCAAAAATGCCCCATCCCACTATGTCGCCATATTAGGCTCTACAATCAAATCCGCAAAATGTCATATTAGAAGTTGGATTTCCATCTGTGAACCAAGGCAAGGGATCATCCTTACCGCTTCGAGATGCTCTAGCTCGTGTCTCAGGAACAGCAGCAACTACACCTTGGATCGTCAGGGCCGGTCCACACGAAGTGGATTAAAATGCCTGAATAATGCGTTTCCCCACCCTATGGGGCGTAAAATAGTCATATCCTTATCCAACCATCGGCCCCGGAGCGACCGGTACAACCGAGGTGCCTCGCTATCCATCATCAACATAAGTAAAACGTCCGGGCTTGCAAAACGCTGACACTACTCCTAGCTAGAAGGAAACACATGTCCTCCTTGATGTCCTCTCCCGTTTTTGGTTCACACCGGGGTGTGAGGCTCGCGAATCAACGCTACATAAAGTTATGCTATATCAATGTCGTGCTTTGATCATCAACCACAAGACTCTTCTTTTCAACAGAAGCCTTGATCATTTGCATCTCAGCATGCCACACAGGCAATTCACGCTATGCAACCGATATTTATCAATCACACAGAATGAAACCGGAGGCACCATATTCCTCCCCCATATGTCCAATACAGGGAGAGGTCGTTGCATATATGGTCGATCTTAAAGTACGTCTGGACGATCACCAGTTATTACCTTGTCTTGGGTGTACAGCCTAATCAAGACATCAGTAATCATCCAAACGATGTGAAGACCTCCGGTCTTCAACCACTATCTTCATCCTCGACACATTGTCGAATCAGTTAGTCAGAATGGGATAAACCTGGTCTTTCTGAATAACTCGCGTATATAATAAACAAGTGCTATAAAAACACAACGTACGCCTCATTCGAATCCAGAATATTCCTTTATTAAAATATTCTTATACTTTGGGAAAGGTTCCCATTAATTTTATCAAAGATAAATTCTTTAAATTTATTTTTTAATCTTCCTTTGGATATCATTTCAATCTAATTAAAGATGCATTAAAACTCCACTTGGTTTTAATCTTCCCAAGAATCAATATTAACGATTGTTTAACTTGGGAAATCATATCCTGTCTTTAACTGGGTTAAAGAACCAATGTCATTTAAAACACGGTTCCCGATAAACCCAAAAACACATTCCATTCCATCAGCCTTTAACCGTAAATTAGCAAGTGAACAATTCCCTAAGTATTAACCCCGAAGGCGAAACCAACATCAGACCAATACCCAGGAAACCATTCAACTTAACTAATCTCTAGTTAGTTTCTGATTTTCTTAACTCCATCGGGTAATAGTATTATTAAAGATACCATTCACAACAACCCAAAATATTATTCCTGTCTTTAACTAGGTTAAAGAACCAATGTCCTTTAAAACATGGTTCACGATAAACCCAAAATCACATTCCATTCCATCAGCCTTTAACCGTAAATTAGCAAGTGAACAATTCCCTAAGTATTAACCCCGAAGGCTGAAACCAACATCAGATCAATACCCAGGAAACCATTCAACTTAACTAATCTCCAATTAGTTTCTGATTTTCTTAACCCCATTGGGTCCAAGAACAGTATTATTAAAGATACCATTCACAACAACCAAAAATCTTATTCCATTGTTAATCGGGTTAAAGAACAAGTGTTATTTAAAACACCGTTCACGATAAACCCAAAGACCAATTTCAATTCAATTCCAATTAAATATTAATTAATTGGTATACTTTACTAAATCTAAATAAAAAGGTTTAATCTTTTCTCAACTAGGTTGAAGAACAGTGTTAATGAAGACACCATTCACGACAAACCCAAAATCACATTTGATATTAAATACAAGGCTTTGAATAGAAAATATATCGGCTTATATTCAATATCAAATTCTGGAATCAATAAATACCGTATTGGAATAACAATATGTATATATATATATATATATCTACCAAATTCCTCCACAATATTCGTATACTCATGGAATCCAATATTGAAATATTCCGAAGATAATTTCGATCCAAATCCATTCCGATTCATATATTGGAAATTCTAGTAATTTTTAAAACCATTTCAAATCCAATTTATTTATTTAAAAATATTGGATTTCATAATTCTAGTTCATAACTAGTTCATTTCGATAAAAATATATTTGTATCTTTTCAAATATGGGATTTTCCATACTAATTCTTTTCAAATCATTTCTAATGATTTTACACTAATTATTGATATTTTTATCAAGGCCCGTATAGTCGATTTCCATAAATGGCCATCGAACTGCACTTACAACGACCTTTTCCAAATTTGATTTGGACATGATTCCAAATCCAACTGTTAGATTTCAAATCTCTAATTTCTGTTAGAAATCTCTTTTAAATATGAACCCAGGTTCCGGTTTTAGGAGAATCGGACAGTCAGATCTCCCGTAATGTCCGTTCGAAGTCAATGGTCGAAATTCGCGAACTGCCGCGGCACGATGCGTTTTATTCAGGCCAATATATTATATATATATAACATATATAATATATATTTTGCCGATTTCCTTTCAAAACGTATTTTATAAATCGTTTTAAATTCGTTTTCAAAACGATTTCAACTTCATATTCAATTTCAAATCAAAATTGAATATTCTATATCATCGATATATAAATGGTAGTATTTTCAAAACATTTGATTTTGAAATCAATTCCTTTTCGATATTCATTATAAAAACGAATAAAATCGATATAAATATCGTTTACGTCAAAATGGCATCAATCTAATCAACACGGCCTTATATATTTAAATATATTCGTGTCCATCCCAAATCGGACATCAAAACCAAATTTTGATTCTTTTCTGAATATTATTTAAAAATATTTGTTATTTTAAAATAATATTTATTTTAAAATATTCACTTTCTGAACTGGAATCTGACACAGTCAATTACCATATAATGTGATTATATAGATTTCATACAACACACGTACACAACAACAATCATACACAATCAATCATCATCCATGGTGCACTCTACACTACATAAGCATCAAATATAAATATTCGACGCTTACACAGCCTATCAATCAATCGATCGACATACAGCTAATTATTGGGATTAGTGTATGTCATATATCATCCCAATACCCGTGTGGGGTTTCAATCAACAAACACAGATTTATTTGTGCAGTTGGACAATGTGTAAAAGTTATCGTCCCAATCAATTCCAGTCAAATGTGTGTACATAAACAAATCATCCGATTTGTTTATGAATATTTATTTTGTTCATATACACATTAACAGTTATATTTTTAACGATAAAATATTTTATTCCATTCCACATCACACAATCAATTTTCACAACACAATCAAACAAACAAACAAGTCGTCCATGGTTTGTGGACGACGGGTATCGGGTGCTGCTAAGAACCGTCTGCGTCCTAGTACATAATTTAACTAGAAAATAAAATAAAAATGAGAAATTCCCACCTTTGGGTTTCACTCCCCCATTCTCTATTTCTGAACGGCTCGGATATGCCCAAAATTCTAGTGCGTTCCTTTCCCGTTGTTCATAGTAAAAATCATATTTTAATCCGATGTTTATACATTAAAAATCATATTTTTATGCTACTATCTTGTATATAAAAATCTAATTATTACGTCGCTATTTCGATTATAGAAATCATATTTTTATTTTGTTATCTCCATAATAATAACCAAATTTTTATTTCAATGTTTACATCCTAAAAATCATATTTTTAATACTCTACCAATATAAAAATCATATTTTTATTATCTTTATAATATAAAAGTCATATTTTTATTTCTTAAAGATCTAATCTTTTTCATGCATAAAAATCAAATTTTTACCGCATTAAAAATCGAATTTTTATTCTAAATTCTACCTACATAAAAACTAAATTTTTATTTGCAACTCATACACATAAAAATTGAATTTCATATAAATTGAATTTCTATTCTAAATTCATACACATAAAAATTGAATTCCAATTTGCAATTCACTTACTCTAAATTAAACAAAGAAAAACAAATAATGATAAAGAAACTCACAGCGTTTTTTTTAGAGTGGGGGGGGGGGGGGGAGGAGATGTGCGAGAGGCGAAGGGGAGATGAATGGGGTAATGCTAAGCCCACAGGGTGGCGGCTCAGCGGGGCGCGGCAAAGTTCGTCAAGTGGTGGGGGTTTTCAGGGGGTGGCGGTCTCGATTCTTGTGAGGGGAGGCGGAGTTCATGGTGGGTTCGAGAAGGGGTAAAGATGGAGAAGAAGAGAGGGAGGAGGGGGGGTCTCGATGCAGGCGGGTGGAGGCCAACGACGACTCCGTTGAAGTGGCGATGGACGGCAGAGCATAGCGTTTTTTTTTATTTTCTTTCATCGATCTGAGTTGGATAGAGGGGAGTATAGGGAGGGGGTTTTATATAAAATATGTAATTAATTTAATTTAATTTCAAATGGGTTGACTTTTATTTTCAGATCCCGATTCAAACCCAACGACTGTTTCCCCTAGCTAATTACCCCCATTCTGAACACAATGGGATATGTTCGGTATGCTGATTCGACTGTTTCGATCAGTTTCTGTCAAAATCAAAATATAAATCTATATATTGAATTTGAATGCACATTTCAATTTACCGGGGCCACATACGGACCCCAAAAATTCCAAAAAAATAATCTGGTTATGTTTTGATGATACGGTCTAAAAAAACTAATTTCGTCGAATTTGGAGACCGTTTGAAAAATGGCCATTTTCTGGTCGATCCAAATTGACTAAAACTTCCAAACACGTTTTACTTCACCACGCTCACATATTAATCCCAAAAATTATGAATTTTGGAATTTAGCAATAATTTAACATCCCGGATCCAACAAAAGTTGTTTCGTCGAAAACGGAGGTCGTTTGAAAATTTTCCATTTTTAAGGGCTATATTTTCCATAGCGACTATTTTGAATTTTCAACTGGACATAACTTTTTATCCCCACTATGAAATTTCAATTTTTCAGATTCATTGGAAAGATATTTTCAAATAGATTCTAATATTTTTTTTTGCTAAAACCCGGTTTATTTTGAATCCTGTATATTCAATTGAAATTTGAAATCAAAATTTTAAACTACCTCGCCATTTTCAATTCCTTTTATAATTAAAAATAAATATTTATTTTCTAACAATGACTCAAATAAGTATATATGTTCTAATTCTATTCAAAATAAATTTCTCGTCATTATTATTTAAAATAAATCATTTTAAGTATTCAAAATTCATTAAAATAACCAAAATAAATAGTTTAAATTAGTTTATGATTTTTCGGGTTGTTACATCCTTCTTCCGTTCCCCCCACCCCGCACAGGTTCGCAGGGTGGGAATTCTCAGGCTTAGTCAGGACTCAGTTATCATCTTGCTTTGAGCAACTTCCGAAGTATTGCTCAAGTTCTTATCTCTACTATGGCTTTGTCTCTTTTTGGGGAATTATGCTTTTTATGTACTCTGATGGAACAAGACAGAAAGCTTTATATTTTCGTAGTGGCTTCATGTAGTTTCAGACTTGTGATATTTTGGACTGCGACGTTATGATTTATGTTTGAAATAAAATTTGTAATAATTTTGGTTTGTTTACCTATAACGCTTCACGAAACTTAATGCATTTCCTTAGTGAGTGATATTAACAGATGTGGGGTGTCACACTTGGTATCAAAGCCGAAGGTTACCAGATTAGATAAAAGTTTTTGAAAATTATTTTCAAAAAGGTTTTGTAATGACCCATATTTCCGTAACATCAAAGTTGACTATATACATCATACGTCCAACCCAAATATCACGAAAATACGAAACATTTTTTTTAGAAGAAAGAGATAGAAGAAGAACAGAAATAACAACACAGAATCTCACATCGCAGCGGAACAAAATATAATATATTGTAACTTTTGAAATATAAAATCTCAACTGTATGACATACACTTATCAGAGTACAACACTTACAACACAACGGAACAATACTATAACTAGATAACTCTGAAGCCTCCTGCTCCAAGCTCCTTTAAATAGATCTGAAAAATCCTGAACTACTTGACTGCCCATACAAATTTAGGCACCTAAGAGTTTAGGTAGAACAAAACAAATAAACTCCGGGTCAGTCATGGACTGGTGTGAGTAAACAGTTTAAAACAATTTCAGAAAACTAAATGATATCTCATAAGACCACGCCGTATAACATGGAACGGGTTTTTCTCTTATGAGAATCCAACACCTGATTTAACTTTCAAAATCCCTTTGAAAAGAACTATAATCTTTATATCAAAACTCTTTTGATATTATAATAATGTCTAAATCAAGTAGATAACAATCTAGTGGAACGTTTGCATCTCACGTTCCACATATATAATATACAATCAAAACCGCAAGCACGTATTGGGTATTTGGTTTCCAACTATGACAAGGTATGGAACCACCTTCCGCTGGTATATCTCTAGAGGAGAATACACCGAGTTCAACAAGAACATCTTACAACTCAGCCACACATGACCGACCACTCATTTGGCTTGAGTGTATCGAATGTATATCACCAACGGTTGGGATCAGCAACCGTTTCCCGAATGGGACAGCATCGACAATAGATTTTTAGAAGTAAATGAAACTCTAGATCAGGTGATTATACACACTAATAGGTGCGACCTACATAGACATGTTGCCTGCCCGATTTCTGTCATTTACCGGATGTTGAGGCCAAAGGCTACGCTTCATCATCACACCAGATTCACTTCGAATGTCACATCGTCAAATCCATCAAATCACCGATTGACGTCCTCAACAGTACATTACGTGTTAGATAAAAGAAGTTTCCTTCTCCACTTCCACTCTTGGTACGGTTGAAGAAATCAATGTATGTGACCTTTCTGGAAATACTCTGTCAGACATTCATCCATACAAGTCACCCAGGAACTGGATGAACCGAAGGTACTATTTCTATTAATAGAAAATTTCCTTGCACTCTACTCCGTCTTTGATTATCTTCATATAATCTGATTCGCAACGCTGCTGCCAATACAGAGTGTTTCTTCGGATAATAATCCAACCGGTCTCTCCATATTGACAACGATGGTCAAAAACTTCGATAGTCTGTGATTTAACTATCGAATAAAAACAAGTGTTTTCGATAGTCGATGATTTAACTATCGAAGAAAACAAGCGTTCATTCAACATCAAACAATCACTGAGCCCTTAATTAATATTCCATTAATTAAATCACTTCTTTGTTTCTTTATCAATATTTGTTAACCAAATATTTTCAATAACCATATTGGCCTTTTACGTTTTTTTTGGAAAATATTTCCATATACCGCCTCCTTTATTTTCTAACTTTAGAAATATTTATTATTCTATTTCCAAGCTTACATTTATTTGGGTTAAAACAGATGTTGTGTAAAACATCATTACGACAACCCAAATACTATATTCAATTAACTCTTATTCAACATTGATCTTCGAGTCTGAAATCTTACTATTTATTTGTTAATAATGAAATCAATCAAGTTGTGGTATAACTACCTATCAGATCATGACTGAATAACATTTATAACGTCAAAACAGATATCAATACTTACTCGAATAATCAATACCATACAACTACTTCTTTACTTTTAAACACATATACACTTACTCTTTCTATTCTTACTAGATTTTATTCTTATACTTCCTTTTTGATTATACTATTCTATTTCTAAGTTCGTTTTCTTATCGACTTCTATATATACTGATATATAGATTTCTAACTATCAAATTATCTTAAAAATATTCTAACTCCTTAGATTCTCGGAAAAATTCGCCATAACCTCCTTTGTACCGGGAGCATCGGGAAAATCCCCAAACTGCCACACAGGCCTTTTCCAATCAAAAAGAAAAAGAAAAGCCAAGCGGCTAGCCGATACGGTGCATAAAATCTCATATATGAATTAAATACGTACCTTTTTGTCGGGCATTCTATTTATATACCTTCTAACACTTTAATCCAAACATGTCCCCTGTATATTTATACCTGACCAATCTATTTGAACTATACCAATCGTTTTAACTAAATTTTTAAATAAATTTGTTACTTAACTCTTCAGTCTATTTCACCTTCATATTTGAACATGACATGTTCAAATATATTTTAACTTGCATATTAACAAATTCTAATTATACTCATACTCTTGTTTCCTTATCGACTTCTTATTCAAATTCTAATTCAATTCTATTTGAATTCTCTTTATTTAAACTTCATTTGAATTCTATTTTCAAATTCTATAGTTTAAAGTCCATTTGAATTCTATATTCAAATTCTATAGTTTAAAGTCCATTTGAATTCTATATTCAAATTCTATAGTTTAAAGTCCATTTGAATTCTATATTCAAATTCTATATTTTAAAGTCCATTTGAATTCTATATTCAAATTCTATAGTTTAAAGTCCATTTGAATTCTATATTCAAATTCTATATTCAAAGTCTATTTGAATTCTCTTTTCAAATTCTATATTCAAAGTCTATTTGAATTCTCTGCATTATTTATAAACAACATTTATAACTTTACTTAAAATCCCCCATTTTATATATTTATAAACAAGGTTTATAAATTCAATTCAAATCCCACATTTTCATTTATAAACAGAGTTTATAAATTTTATTCAAATCCCACATTTTCATTTATAAACAAAGTTTATAAATTCAATTCCTTGTGTTATATATCTTCAAAACAAGTTAATATTTTCTATAGTTTATTTAAAATTCAAATTCTATTTATAAAAATAGAATTCCCTTTTTAAATCAAATACCCTTTTTCGATATTTTTATAAATCAATATTCAAGCCCAGTGATATTTTAAACAATCAAATCAACCAATTTTCAATTATTTGATTTTTAACACATCATATATGAATATATACGTAATCAAACAAACCAGAAACAGATAATATTTTTTTGAGGAATCTAGTTGGATTCCTCCAACCTGTTTTCCTACATCCACAGACGTTAGTCAACATAGTAATACCCATCCTGCTTCGAGGCAGGATATCGCGGTATGAAGGTCATCCACTAATCATAGCGTGGGGCGCATAGGGTAATCATCCGCTAATGAAACCGCGGGCATCCGCTAATGGTACTGCGGGAATCCAACCAATCATCAACCCAATATATATGTATATATATCCTAAAAAACTAATATATATTTTAAAACAATCAGACAACATTCAAACAAGCACAGACAATTATTTTTAACTATACAAAAATAATTTCTAAATAAATGGTGAGTGAGGTTTACTCACCGTTGATTTATTTGCCGAATCTCCATTGAGGCCACATTTGTATAGATTTCACAGTGATTTCTCCCACCGTCTTATTAGTCAAATTCTCGCTGATAAAAATTCTACTTCTTTCTGTTTGTTTTTACCCTGCCTCAACACTGTCGAAGTCGCTACAGCAACTCGAAACCCTTCTCCTTATACCAGCGTCGTCATTTCCATAACTATCTCCCTCATGGAGTTGTTGTTCAACTCGAATCGATGTCGTTGTTCAAGGTCGGATCCACTTCTGCAACTCCGTTCAGGTCGAGCCTTGATACTTGCGTCGCAACTCCCTGCTCCGTTCAACTGTCGAAGACCCAACTCCCTTGATCGCATTCAACTGTGTTCACAAAAACCCCCAAATCTTCACGTCGCTACAGGCCGGAACCACATCTCCATCGCACTCTCCCCAAATACCATCGCCAGAATGAATTTCGAGCTTCCAAGGTCATCGCGCCCTCCCTCATCAGCTCGCCAACCTCTAGATGACTTCGAGCTTCTAGAAAACGTAGGTCTCAAACTCGATTGCGTTTTGGTTTCTGAAATCAATGGATGAAGCGGTTTCGATTTATTTGGAGTTTGATTTTGTTCTGGGAGCATTTCGATTTTATAGAGAAAGGGTCTGGCTTTAATTTGAACAACGAGGCCTTTAGATTTAGCTTGTAGGTTCTTTCCTATCCACCAAATTTGGATGTTTTATTTTAATTAAAAATCTGTATCCTTATAATTAAAATAACCCTTGATTTCAAACTCCTTTCTGAACCCAACAATTGTCAATTCTAGGGTAATACCCCTATTCTGAACCCACTGGGATAAGTCACGAAGTCTAATTCGATCATTTGTAGAAGATATTAATTTAAACTGATATAAATCAAATTTCAAATCATTTAAATTCTTTGATAATAATTTAATATTATTACCGTTAAAATTTCGTATTAATTATTTGAACTGTTTTCAATTCAAATTAAAATTTGAATTCAACTAATTCCATTTTCGTATTCTGTTATTTTAATATATTCGATATTAAATCGAAATTGATTATTAAATCGATAACTTAATATAAAATTCCATTTACATTATCCACCCAATATTTAAATCCGTATCAAATATTTTAAAATTAACCCATAAGGATCCGGGTCATTACAATCTTCCCCACTTAAAATAATTTCGTCCTCGAAATTGCTAAGGTAGAAAAAGTGCTACAAAGCCATTTATCTTTTCAAAACTTATTTATGTTGATACTCAACGTTTCAGACTTCCTTACGTCTCTCTTTCGAATAAATCCTTATTCGATAACTCCTCCCTTTGAATAACTATATTCGATAATCTTTCTTTCGAATAACTAGATTCGAAAACCTTTCTTCGAATAAACTATATTTGATTAACTCCTTTAATTCTATTCGAATAACTAATATTCGATTTAACTCCATTTGCTTGACTCTAGATCGCAGCAATCACAATGGTTCCGCCTGATTCCCTCAGGAAACATCCGACCGCCCTAGGCTATCTACAGTCCTGCGAATTACGCTGGCAGTCGTACGCAATGGCAACTTATCCTGAGTAACTATGTTTGACTAACTCTATCTCAATAACTATATTCGATCAACTTTAATTGAATAACTAACATTCCATTAAATCCTAATTCGATTAACTATGTTCCATTAACTCTATCTGGTTAACTCTAAATTTGAATAACAAATATTTAATAAATTCTAATTGAATAACTAATATTCAATTAACTCTACGGATTAACCCTAACTGATTAACTCTAACCAGTTAATTCTTACTCTAATCGATTTATTCTAACTCTAATCGATTATTTCTAACTCTAATCGACTTCTCTAACTCTAATCGACTTCTCCTATTCGAATAACTCCTTTTAACTTTTATTCATTTATAAAGATTTACTTTTAGTAACGGTTCTTCACTTTATAAATGTTCTCTTTAATAACGTTACTTCACTTAGACAAGTGTTGTGTACCCCTTCTATTTAAAACTATCGGTGTTAAAAACCAATATCTCTTCTCTATATAAGTTCAGACTTATATATTCCAATTATCGAATGATAAATATTTAATTTAATTTATAAACTGTTATTTTTAAATTAATCTTTTCTATTTATCTGTTAAAAACAGATTTCCATTTTCTATTCATCTTCTAAATATTCCTTTGATTAAATTCTATTTATTTAACAAATAAATATCTCATCTATAACATTCTATTTATTTAACAAATAAATATTTCCATTTGATCTATTTGTAAATGTTTTACAAATATTTCCTTCTATTTGTTTGCACATAACTTCCTTTGTATTTGTTTTATAAATATATCTTCTTTATATTTGTTTTACAAATATATTTTCTTTTATACTCTTTTGATTTGTTCCTTTATTCACACCCAATTCATATTTCATTCACATTGATTTTACTCAATTTATTCATTTCGATCCATTTAACTTACTTAAGTTAAATTTAATTTCAATCGTTCAAATTCCCATTAACTAGTTGCTAATTAACCGTTTTTCCTATTTCACCTTCATATTTGAATATAACTTGTTCAAATATATGTCAACTTAATTATAATTAATCTAATAATATTTTCAACTCGAGTTATGTATTCGATTTCGAATATAAATTCTCAATCTCTTTCACTTATCCAAAAACCCAATTTCAATTCAAATTTCCTTTAACTAATTATTCTCCAATTTAGTTAATTCTATTTAACCATTTAAAATATGTTTTTTGTCTTAAAAATCATTTCACTTACTTCACTGGAGTTCATATTTATTTTATATCTCCAGTATGGATTTTTCTAATGTCAACTCAGATTTTATTTCGTAAAAATCCTTTTATTTATTTAATTAAACCGTTATGGTTTTATAATGGTTCTGGCGCTACTTTTCTAAAAATTTGATTTTGACATAACTCAAAATCTATACGACGAAATCCAGATTTTTCTCTTTCATTAGAAAACTATTGTTCAACCGGTCCCGACGATTCCTGTTTCAAAGAATTCCGACTTCAATTGAGTTCTGTATACTAAATTGAAGTTCGAATCACCAATTTACGAACTGCCGCGCTACGGCGAGCTCATTTTAATTATATTTATAAATATAAACGTTTTAACATTGTAATAAATTCAACTCCATTATGATATATTTTTAATATATATCAAAACCATTTTTCCATTTCAACATAATATTCCCGATCTATTTCACTTCTAATATTCAAATCCTATATATTTACAATATTCAAATTCCATTTGAATTTCTTTATTCAAACTCTATATTATTTCCTTCCATTCAATTTTTATTTGAATTTTCTTCTATTCACATTCTATTTCAATCTTTATATTTTCTTTGAATTCTAATATTCAACCTCCACTTTATATTCTCTTTGAAATTCTATTTAACCAAATTCCATTTGAATTCTAATATTCAAATCTCTATTTGACTTTTCTTTATTCAAATCCATTTAAATTGCTTTGAATTTAAATTCCATTTCAATTTTTCTTATACAATTTCTATTTGAATTTTCTTTATTCAAATCTTATTTAAATTTCTATGTTCAAATGTTATACTCACATTTTATTTGAATTATATACGTTTAAAATTCCATTTCAAATCCTATTTGAATCCTTATATTTTACTTCTATTTGAAATCTATATTCCAATTCCCATTTCAAAATTGCTTTGAAGTAATATAAATATATACATATATTTATATCTATCTCAAATTCAAAACATTTGAATTTTCAAACAACTTGTTTCTTTTCAAACAAATTTCCATCAAAACTTTTCTAAGGCAGCAATTCATCACTTAGAAACTCGAAAATGAACACTGATGATGTTGCGACCATCATTAGAGTTATTTCCCATCTACTGAATGAGTTCAGTACTATATTTCTTTCAAACTCCATTTAGAAAAATATTTTCCAAACTCCCAGGATTTTAAATTCTGAATTCTGGTTGGAATTCAATTTCAATTTATCACATTTGTATATTTGATTTCATATACAAATTCTACTGGTTATATATCTATTTCTGTTTTATAATCTAATTTGATTATAATCCTAACAATCAACTTAACTATTTAAAAACAATATCGTGTCCAATCTTCTGTTCAAGTGTTTATAAACTCCTATCGACATCGTGGCGTCCCATGATTCGATCAGAATTCATAATTCACTCAACAGACTAGTCAACACAATATAAAACAATTTTTATATCAAATAAAAAATACGCTCTCTCGTATATATATACACTTAACTCATTCTAGGATACTACTGATCATATCTCTAATGAGCACATTCCAACAAGCCAAGGTGTTCGCTCAACCTAAGCTCTGATACCAACTGTAATGACCCATATTTCCGTAACATCAGAATTGACTATATACATCATACGTCCAACCCAAATATCATGAAAATACGAAACATTTTTTTTAGAAGAAAGAGATAGAAGAAGAGAAGAAATAACAACATAGAATCTCACATCGCAGCGGAACAAAATATAATATATTGTAACTTTTGAAATATAAAATCTCAATTGTATGACACACTTATCAGAGTACAACACTTACAACACAACAACACTATAACTAGATAACGCTGAAGCCTCCTGCTCCAAGCTCCTTTAGATAGATCTGAAAAATCCTGAATTACTTGACTGCCCGTACAAATTTAGGCACCCAAGAGTTTAGGTAGAACAAAACAAATAAACTTCAGGTCAGTCATGGACTGGTGTGAGTAAACAGTTTAAAACAGTTTCAGAAAACTAAATGATATCTCATAAGACCACGCCGTATAACACGGAACGGGTTTTTCTCTTATGAGAATCCAACACTTGATTTAACTTTCAAAATCCCTTTCAAAGGAACTATAATCTTTATATCAAAACTCTTTTGATATTATAATAATGTCTAAATCAAGTAGATAACAATATAGTGGAACGTTTGCATCTCACGTTCCACATATATAATGTACAATCAAAACCGCAAGCACCTATGACAAGGTATGGAACCACCTTCCGCTAGTATATCTCTAGAGGAGAATACACCGAGTTCAACAAGAACATCTTGCAACTCAGCCACACATGACCGACCACTCATTTGGCTTGAGTGTATCGAATGTATATCACCAACGGTTGGGATCAGCATCCGTTTCCCGAATGGGACAGCATCGACAATAGATTTTTAGAAGTAAATGAAACTCTAGATCAGGTGATTATACACCCTAATAGGTGCGACCTACATAGACATGTTGCCTACCCGATTTCTGTCATTTACCGGATGTTGAGGCCAGAGGCTACGCTTTATCATCACACCAGATTCACTTCGAATGTCACATCGTCAAATCCATCAAATCACCGATTGACGTCCTCAACAGTACATTACGTGTTAGCTAAAAGAAGTTTCCTTCTCCGCTTCCACTCTTGGTACGGTTGAAGAAATCAATATACCTGACCTTTCTGGAAATACTCTGTCAGACATTCATCCATACAAGTCACCCCGGAACAGGATGAACAGAAGGTACTATTTCTATTAATAGAAAATTTCCTTGCACTATACTCCGTCTTTGATTATCTTCATATAATCTGATTCGCAACGCTACTGCCAATACGGAGTGGTTCTGCGGATAATAATCCAACCGGTCTCTCCATATTGACAATGATGGTCAAAAACTTCGATATTCTGTGATTTAACTATCAAATAAAAACAAGTGTTTTCGATAGTCGATGATTTAACTATCGAAGAAAACAAGTGTTCATTCAACATCAAACAATCACTGAGCCCTTAATTAATATTCCATTAATTAAATCACTTCTTTGTTTCTTTACCAATATTTGTTAACCAAATATTTTCAATAACCATATTGGCCTTTTACGTTTTTTTTGGAAAACATTTCCATATACCGCCTCCTTTATTTTCTAACTTTAGAAATATTTATTATTCTATTTCCAAGCTTACATTTATTTGAGTTAAAACAGATGTTGTGTAAAACATCATTACGACAACCCAAATACTATATTCAATTAACTCTTATTCAACATTGATCTTCGAGCCTGAAATCTTACTATTTATTTGTTAATAATGAAATCAATCAAGTTGGGGTATAACTACCTATCAGACCATGACTGATTAACATTTATAACGTCAAAACAGATATGACTACTTACTCGAATAATCAATACCATACAACTACTTCTTTACTTTTAAACACATATACACTTACTCTTTCTATTCTTACTAGATTTTATTCTTATACTTCCTTTTTGATTATACTATTCTATTTCTAAGTTCGTTTTCTTATCGACTTCTATATATATTGATATATAGATTCCTAACTATCAAATTATCTTAAAAATATTCTAACTCCTTAAATCCTCGGAAAAATTCGCCATAACCTCCTTTGTACCGGGAGCATCGGGAAAATCCCCAAACTGCCACATAGGCCTTTTCCAATCAAAAAGAAAAGCCAAGCGGCTAGCCGATACGGTGCGTAAAATCTCATATATGAATTAAATACGTACCTTTTTGTCGGGCATTCTATTTATATACCTTCCAACACTTTAATCCAAACATGTCTCTTGTATATTTATTCCTATCCAATCTATTTGAACTATACCAATCATTTTAACTAAATTTGTTAAATAAATTTGTTACTTAACTCTTCAGTCTATTTCACCTTCATATTTGAACATGACATGTTCAAATATATTTTAACTTGCATATTAACAAATTCTAATTATACTCATACTCTTGTTTCCTTATCGACTTCTTATTCAAATTCTAATTCAATTCTATTTGAATTCTCTTTATTTAAACTTCATTTGAATTCTATTTTCAAATTCTATAGTTTAAAGTCCATTTGAATTCTATATTCAAATTCTATAGTTTAAAGTCCATTTGAATTCTATATTCAAATTCTATAGTTTAAAGTCCATTTGAATTCTATATTCAAATTCTGTAATTTAAAGTCCATTTGAATTCTATATTCAAATTCTATATTCAAAGTTTATTTGAATTCTCTTTTCAAATTCTATATTCAAAGTCTATTTGAATTCTCTGCATTATTTATAAACAACGTTTATAACTTTACTTAAAATCCCCATTTTATATATTTATAAACAAAGTTTATAAATTCAATTCAATTCCCACATTTTCATTTATAAACAGAGTTTACAAATTCAATTCAAATCCCACATTTTCATTTATAAACAAAGTTTATAAATTCAATTCCTTGTTTTATATATCTTCAAAACAAGTTATTATTTTCTATAGTTTATTTAAAATTCAAATTCTATTTATAAAAATAGAATTCCCTTTTTAAATCTCAAATACCCTTTTTCGATATTTTTATAAATCAATATTCAAGCCCAATGATATTTTAAACAATCAAATCAACCAATTTTCAATTATTTGATTTTTAACACATCATATATGAATATATATGAAATCAAACAAACCACAAACAGATAATATATTTTTTGAGGAATCTAGTTGGATTCCTCCAACCTGTTTTCCTACATCCATAGACGTTAGTCAACATAGTAATACCCATCCTGCTTCGAGGCAGGATATCGCGGTATGAAGGTCATCCACTAATCATAGCGTGGGGCGTATAGGGTAATCATCCGCGAATGAAACCGCGGGCATCCGCTAATGGTACTGCGGGAATCCAACCAATCATCAACCTAATATATATGTATATATATCCTAAATAACTAATATATATTTTAAAACAATCAGACAACATTCAAACAACCACAGACAATTATTTTTAACTATATAAAAATAATTTCTAAAAAATAGTGAGTGAGGTTTACTCATCGTTGATTTATTTGCCGAATCTCCAATGAGGCCACATTTTTATAGATTTCACAGTGATTTCTCCCACCGTCTTATTAGTCAAATTCTCGCTGATAAAAATTATGCTTCTTTGTATTTGTTTTTACCCTGCCTCAACACTGTCGAAGTCACTACAGCAACTCGGAACCCTGCTCCTTATACCAGCGTCGTCATTTCCACAACGATCTCCCTCATGGAGTTGTTGTTCAACTCGAATCAATGTCGTTGTTCAAGGTCGGATCCACTTCTGCAACTCCGTTCAGGTCGAGCCTTGATACTTGCGTCGCAACTCCCTGTTCCGTTCAACTTTCGAAGACCCAACTCCCTCGATCGCATTCAACTGTGTTCACAAAAACCACCAAATCTTCACGTCGCTAAAGGCCGGAACCACAGCTCCATCGCACTCTCCCCAAATACCATTGCCAGAATGAATTTCGAGCTTCCAAGGTTATCGCGCCCTCCTTCATCAGCTCGCCAACCTCTAGATGACTTCGAGCTTCTAGAAAACATACGTCTCAAACTCGATTGTGTTTTGGTTTCTGAAATCAATGGATGAAGCGGTTTCGATTTATTTGGAGTTTGATTTTGTTCTGGGAACATTTTGATTTTATAGAGAAAGGGTCTGGCTTTAATTTGAACAATGAGGCCTTTAGATTTAGCTTGTAGGTTCGTTCCTGTCCACCAAATTTGGATGTTTTATTTTAATTTATTTTAATTAAAAATATGTATCCTTAAAATTAAAATAACCCTTGATTTCAAACTCCTTTCTGAACCTAACAATTGTCAATTCTAGGGTAATACCCCTATTTTGAACCCACTGGGATAAGTCACGAAGTCTAATTCGATCATTTGTAGAAGATATTAATTTAAACTGATATAAATCAAATTTCAAATCATTTAAATTCTTTGATAATAATTTAATATTATTACCGTTAAAATTTCATATTAATTATTTAAACTGTTTTCAATTCAAATTAAAATTTGAATTCAACTAATTCCATTTTCGTATTATGTTATTTTAATATATTCGATATTAAATCGAAATTGATTATTAAATCGATAACATAATATAAAATTCCATTTATATTATCCACCCAATATTTAAATCCGTATCAAATATTTTAAAATTAACCCATAAGGATCCGGGTCATTACAGGTTTTAAGAAAGCAATTTTCAAAAATAAAAAAAAGTCTGTTTTGAAAAACATATTCCCCTAAAGACATATGTAATATACTTCGGTCCTTTGTCTAAATCTCTTTCCTTTTTTTCAGCATGTCTGGGGAACCTAATATTCCAGAGGGCGTTACGATACCAGGCTTGTTCCGTAGGTACATAGAGGCCACGACGCCTATTAGAGGTCAAGCTGACATTCCTCCCCCAGGTGCACCTGTCGTTTCTCCTCCTCCTCCTCCTCTAAGAGCAGATAATTTTGCTAAGATCTGCAAAGAGTTTTGTTCCATGGGCGGAAAGACATTCCGCAGTACTGAGACTTTCATAGAGGCAAGAAACTGGCTGAAAGAGACGCAGGATCTATTTGGAATTTTTGAGGTGGAGGATCGGAGGAAGATTCAGTTAGCTGCTTGGCTACTGAATGATGAAGCTTCGTTTTGGTGGGAGGTGATGCAAGTAGGGCTGTCAACGGATGCTTTCGGATACGGATAGTGCCATATCCGTATACGTAATTATTTTCGGATATCGGATATCCGTATCCGTTTGATTTTCAGATATTGGATATCTGTATCCGCCTAATTTTCGGATACGGACGGATATAGGATATTTATCCGCTCCATTTGTAATTAATAAATTTAAGAGTATAATAAAAAAGGTTTGGATCAACATAAAATAATTTTTATACTAATGTTTATAAAAAACCAGAAAATAAAGAAATGTGATGATGAAACATTGTTTTTTACTAATATCCATAAGCATATCAAAAAATATTCCAAAATTAAATACTAAAACTACCATTTTTCACAAAAATGGACAAAAATTTATATTATAGTAACGTCTAACAGTTACAAAATAATTATTAACTCTATTTTTCTATTTTGAGTAATATATATTACATTAATTAGTCGGACGGATATTTTTCGGATACGGATACCACTGTAACCATATCCGTATCCGAATTATTTTTCGGATATCGGATATCCGTATCCGCTTTTCGGATAATGTCGGATAATGTATATTTCGGATACGGTTTCGGATGGATATCGGATTTTCGGGTATTCATTGACAGCCCTAGATGCAAGCTGGGCATTTCGTGGAAAATTGGGAAGATTTTAGAATGAGGTTTGAGATGAAGTTTCTTTCCCAAGCTGAGAAAAGAATGAAAATGGAGAGGTTCTTGGCGCTCAAGCAAGGGAGCATGACGGTTAAAGAATATGTTAAAAATTTAAACAGCTGGTGAGATTCGAACTAGAGTTGGTAGACACTCCGCATAAGAAAGCTTTGTGGTTTGTCAAAGGACTGAATGAACCCCTTCATGGGTTAGCTATATCCCACAGTCCAATGGGAGCTAATTTTGATAGGCTCATTGATATGGCTTTAATGCATGAAGAAGATAAAGATGAAAAGAAGGAAGTTAAGGTTGAGGAAACACAAAACAAGGAAGTGCGGCTTAAGAAAGAACATTAACAAGGGGGAGGAAAGCCCGACAAAGCTCAAGGCAAAAAGAAATGCCATAGTTGCGGGAACGTGGGTCATTTGGTCAATGACTGCAGAAAAAGGAAGAATGCTTGCTTCAACTGTGGTGAAGTCGGACACTATACTAGGGAGTGCCCAAAGAAGCAAGGGAAGGACCAAAGGGCAGGTTCTTCTAGAGGGAAGGTGCATGCTCTCGTGGCTGGTGTACCAGATAAAGGTAGGAAAGTTTATGTTGAAGGTTTGATTTTCTTTTTCCAGTCATCCTGTTAGAACTTTTAATTCAGGCGCTTCACATTCTTTTATATCTGATTTTGTGATTAAGTGTCTGCACCTTAGTTCTAGTATGGTTTTGGATCCCGTTATCATCTCAAACCCCATTGAGGGTAAGGCTTGAATGTCTATGATTTGTCGGGGTTTGAGAATATCTGTGTTAAGCGTCGAATTTGAATACGACGCATATGTACTTGGATTTATAAGATACTGTCGGATTCTTGGGATGGATTGGCTAGCCATGTATGGTGTCATTCTAGATTGTTAGAGGAAGGTCGTTAAATTTTTGACTTGCTATGGGAAGACCCTCGAGATTTCTTGTGACCCTAAGGGGTCTATCATGCTTAGTTTCCTAGAGTCTCTTGACACAACTATTGATGATCTGCAATCTGTACCAGTAGTTCGTGAGCATTCAGATGTTTTGAGGGGGTTCGGGGCTTACCTCTAAGGCGCGTGATCGACTTTTGTATATAGCTGGTGGATAATGCAAAGCCAGTTGCAATACCTGTGCGCCTTATGGCTCCAAGGGAAAGGAGGGAGCTCAGCAAACAAGTAGAGGAGCAACTTGAAAAGGTGTTGGTTAGGCAAAGTATATCAGAATAGGGTGCTTCAGTCGTCTTTGCAACTAAGGCGTATGACTCTCTTCGCTTATGTGTGGATATTCATGATGTTTTTCCACATTTCTTATTTACGGAAGTGTCTGCACAATACGGCAGAGGTAGTTGAGCCGAGCATGCTTGAGGAAGTTGAGGTAGAACGGGAGGCGACAATTAGATGAGTTCCTTTCTGTATTCTTGGATTAGAAGTTAAGAAGCTACGTAACCAAGAGGATGCAACTTGGGAGATTGAATACAAGGTTTTGCGCTTCGTACGCTTTTCTTTTCAAGGGAATGTTCTTAACCTCTCTTTCAAAAACTTTTATTCGTGCTTGCTTCTATCATTCAAGGATATCCTATTGATCGAATCTTCGACCTTTGGGTAGGAGTCCCATGATTGTAATAAATGTGTTTGAAGCATGTTATGTTTGATGGATGTAAGTGTTTGCTAGTGGTAGCTCGGGGATACGTATACACACACATTAGGCAATAGATTGGCTCAATCACTCTCATACTGCATATGGATGTGTGTGCATTTTTCTTCTTTTAATGGATGTATCATCATTTGAATGTTGCATTTGAATGAATGATTGCACACACATATAGAACTGATATGTTATAACAAGATTATATGCATACATGTTGGATTCATGGTACTAACATACATTGTATTAAGGAGATCAACTGAATCAGTAGATCTCCTGATTTTCGCTTTAGTATTAGGACAAATACACACACCTTTGCATATACTCATAGAAGCATTAGAAATTTTTAAGGACAACAGATGCCTGTGACTGGTGGATGAGTAGATGGATGTGGATGGTAGGATACATTCTTCTTAACTTAAAGATTTCGAGGACGAAATCTTTTGAGTAGGGGAGAATGTAACACCCTGTAATTTTAACAACACATTAAAATAATAAATTAAGGAAAACTTAATTTACTATTCAGATTTAAGTAAAACAGACTACGCCATTGCATTCGTCTCAGAATTCTGGTCAAAATAGACACTGGTTTGCGTAAAACGGACACCATATGAAGAAGATATTAAGGTTTAAAATTTGTATACGCGCAGAAGAATATTATATATATATATCAGTCCAAACTTATGCAGAAACAGTTGAAACATCGAAATTCGGACAGCGGCAAAATTCCCGCACTAGGGGAGTCGACCCCCTAGAGGGGGTGTCGACACCAGGGTCGCCCCCCCAAAGGGTGTGTCCACCCCCTAGGGCAGACGTGGCCTGACAAGTTCTAGGGGATGACAACTATAAATAAAGGTCCATTTCTCCTGTTTTCTTCATTGGAAATCAATGGAGGCCAAATGCTGTCAGTGCCTGGACTGAATCAGATTCTTTTTCCTTCTTCTTCAATTAAAGATTTAGAGATTCAAGTGTAGATATGTTCTTCTTCTATTTCTATTTTCTAATCCAAACATTGTGAGTTCTAAGTTACTTTTAGATTTAAATGATTAAAGTAAAACGTGATATTACTATAGTTTGGATCCATTTTCTTAGAATATTCATTGTGAGTCTATGTTATTTTTAGATCCAAATATTTGGAGGCAATCTTGATATGTATGTAAAATCATATCTTAAATCATGCCTAAATTAGTTCTATTATGAAAAATTCACTAGATCAGTTCTTATATATTTAAATCGTCACCATGTCAAATCTTGTCATAATATGCCTATTCAGTTTTTATGGCTATTCCTGCCAGTTAATTATTAATTTGCTATTATGCCTGTTTTTGATTCTCTTCTCTCCCTATTTTTCCTTTTTATTTTTATATAGCCAGGCTACCTTCGAGCCTAGGCCTAACGTTGAAATATGCAAACACGCGAAATTGGGAATCGTTGGGAAAAAAGTATTGATTTGGGGCATAAATTGGAACATATGTGAATATGAATTTTAGGCATACATTGGAAAATATGTGAATATGGATTTGGGTATAACTTGTATTGAAATGGGTGAATAGGGACTTGGGGCATAAATTGGAAAATTGTTGGATATGGGTTTGTGCATAATATATATATGCCTTAATTTATGACTTGGGAAAAAGAGCATATGGTACATAATAAAATATGAATTGAAAAGGGGCATGAAAATCCATAATTTAAATAGGAAAATTATTAATATGAATATGCCTAAAATACTGGAACTGTAATAACGCTTAGACACGAGGTTAGATTGCACTTGTGGTATAAGTTTGCACGGAGCCGCCCGGCCTATCCAGCAACTACAAGTGGTTAATCTAATGTGAGGGGTCTAATGCATAAGGGCACCATGATAAGAGGTTAAGTCTAAACTTGTGGTTTAAGTCTGCCCGGAGCCATCCGGCATATCCATCATCCATAAGTGGTTGACTTAATGTGAGAGGTCTGGGGAATTAACATGTATGAACGGGAAAAATATGTAGGGTAGACTGGTCCTAGTGGAAGTTATAACATAAGTGTTACAAACGGGGAAAGGGAATTATTAGTAAACCTTATTTAGTGAACTAAGTTAATAAGTAAACAATGATAAGTTATGGTGACAGTATAAGATGGAATTATGATTAAATAAGAAGGAATGAGGAAAACTTATGAAATGAAATAAGTTATATTTAATCATAAACGGTAAGTGACATGTTAAGTAATAAACATGTGAATTTAGATGTGCATAATATCCTGTTAAGTAGAACATGTTATTGAAATTATGGAATCAGATAATGAATAATACAAAGGGATTGTAAGATTACTTCCGTTAATTACAATCCAGGGGAGAAAGATTGCAAGATTACTTTCGTTAATTACAATCTAAAGAATAACATGTGATGGGGCTTATTAATAAACTTAAATGGATTAAGTTATATTTACCTGAAATTAATAAGCAAGTGGAATTTTGGCAAGTGAAAAAAAGTCAATGTGAATGGGGATAACCTGTTATCTGTAATACTTAACATGTTTAAATCCATAAGGATTGTATAAGCCTGTTAAATCTGTGGGGTTAAGTAAACCCGTTAAATCAGTAGGGTTAAGCGGACCTATTAAATCTATTGGGTTAAGTTAATCTGTTAAATCTGTAAGGGTTATACGAACTTGTTAATTTAAAAAACATAACCTGTTAAATATGTTGGGGTTATATGGACCCGTTAATTTGTAAAGTTTAACTCGTAAATCTGTAGGTGGTTACGTGAATCTGTTAAATCTATTAGGCATAACCTATCAAAATCCTAGTTACTTGGGGACACAAGATCTGTAAGGGTTGGCTTGTGTCATCTGTTGTGTGGGGCCCATATTAGTCAATAACCCATTCTGGTATTAAAGGGGGAACCTGCACTAGGTAGGGGTCATGGCACACTTACTGAACTGATTATAAGAGGTCATCTGAGAGGAGGTGTGTACTGGTGCATTCCAACGGACTCATGTGCGTGCATGAGTACGACCTGCATCTGGAAAAATAAGCCGATGTAGCACCAGTAAATAGGTATGTGTCCTTTTGTAGGTTACCACTTTAGGAAGTAATACACCCTGTTGGGGGACCAACACAGGGTATATATGGAATATGGAGCCAATCGATTGGGGGGTCGTAAATAGGGTACATCTAGTCTTGTCTGTTTCTGCGGGGTACCAGTGTTTCTGCCTGGGCTAACACCTGTAATTTCTATTTAGGTACCGACTAATTCTATTTGGGTTAAAACCCATTACTAGAGTACACCTAAAACTACCATTATATTTTTGTTTGGATCATCCTGTTTCTATAAAACAATTAGGGAGTATGTAATCCTATTACATATCTGTTATACTAGTATTGGTGTAGAGAATAAACAGAGCAATCATTAGGGAAGCATATAAACTCCATCGTGTTTACCTCGTCATACTTACCTTTTATGATGTTATCTTTCTTGTCCATCTTATATGCCTGTCGTGCTACTTTTACTTATTTACTTGCTAAAAGTAATTGAACTCGCCAGACTTTATGCCTGGCCCATTTTGTTTCCTCTTCCTTCTTTCATTCCCTCCCCCAAGGTTCGCAGGGAGGGAATTCTCAGGCTTAGTCAGGACTCAGTTATCATCTTGCTTGGAGCAACTTCTGAAGTATTTCTCAAGTTCTTATCTCTACTATGGTTTTGTCTCTTTTTGGGGAATTATGCTTTTTATGTACTCCGATGGAACAAGACCAAAAGCTTTATATTTTGTAATGGCTTCATGTAGTTCCAGACTTGTGATATTTTGGACCATGACGTTGTAAATTATGCTTGAAATAAAAATTTAAATTCCGCCGTTGCTTTTATATCTCTCTTGTAATATTTCTGTTTATATTTACTTGTAACGCTTCACGAAACTTAATGCATTCCCTTAGTGAGTGACATTAACAGACGTGGGGTGTCACACCTTGCGTCATTTGGATGCGATAGGGGGACTTGTGGGCCCGAAGGACTCTTTCCTCTGTCAGTTTTCACCTTCTCTTCCTCTCCAACACCAACTGGACAACTTATGTAACAATTTGCAGGAAGTAAGCCCATTCGACGAAGAACTTGCTCAGTCAGAACATTCATGGTGGTATAAGACTCGACTGGAATAGCCTTCAGCACTTCAAGACGCTCCTGGTACACTTTGCTTTTGGGTACTGAAGGAATGTCTGTCACAAAAACATAAAGTTATTCTCAAGCTTAAGACTTGACTAATTACGAACCCGAGGCAAGAAAGATACTTGTATCCAGCCAACCATCGCCTCGCGAATCCTAGGATGCAGCATAGATAAAACCAGTCATATTTATAAACAATAAGCCTATTCCATATCCCTAGGATGAACCGGGTGTTGGCTTGTGCCTCCAAGCAGACCAAGGAGGGCGCGATAATAGTTATCCTCTTCATCTCGAAAAGAAATGGTATATCCTACCCAGCAGGTACTATATGCAGGTAATCCATAAATAGGGTGCAGGTACCAAGAAGGAAGGCATATGTGTTTAGGTGCAACTAATCGGCGCTTGGCAGAAGTAGCGCAACATATCCCGGATGAACCCACAGGACGGAGGCACGCGCCCAGAAGCACACATATACATATTCTAACCAATGTATCCTTCTGGGGGTGCGTGCCCCTATCACCCTCTTTAGGGATGTGAACATCATTCTAGCGAATGTTGTACTCCTTGCATACATGGCTTAATGCCACTTCATCCATCTACGAAGGCACCGAATGACACGAATTGTCGACTATGACGCCATTATGTCTGGTGCCTCAGGAACGTCTTCCCCATGATATCTGCATCATCCTCTCCTTCTGGATTTCCTTCTACAGCTCGAGCCCCTTTTGATATAATCAATCGACTGTGCACTTGGCTAACTATTGCAGTTTTTTTGACTGCGCACCCTGGTTGGGTGCGATAGGTGAGCTTATATACTGGGGGTGCAAGCTTCTGAGTCCTCAAGCTTGTTACTCCCTGAACTAGAGTTACTAGATGACCCAGTTAGGGATGGTGAGTGTTTTGAAGCTTCAACTTCCAAATCCTGAAGTCTTCGAGAAGATCTTGATGCCATTGCAAACTATACTTTTAACATAGGCACATTAGATATCACATTGAAAAACCTGTACCCCTCGTGTTGGTGTACGCTAGCATGGAACATGTAGTGTCATGAAATGCTAATATGATTGTAGTAAAAAAACTTGGAACATGACAATGATCACTAATCCGTAGAACTATAACCATCATCGTAGTTAACAAATATAGTCGAGTTTGTGTCGAACCATTATTACATCGTGACTGAGGTCGGGAATCAGATCTGCAGATCGATAGTTTAGTCACATGTCAATAGTTTGATTTTATGCTCTTAACCTATGTGCAAGTTAGAATTATAGGTTCTTGTTTGAACATAAAGGCGTTCTCAGTTGATGCATTCAAATCTGAGCCCTATCCAATCACACAATGTCGTGAAAATATTGCAAGCCCGACGATTAGTGTCATTGGAGACAAGTTTTCCTTATACATAATGGGATGTTGCTACCAAGTGGAATTTCGCATCTGGCAAGCATAAAGGTTCGAAATTTGTAAGTCCCGGGGATGTAAAAATCGCATCTCCGAAACCTAGTTACCTTGCATGCCTCCATCGATGCGAAATTCACATCCATCTCTCTCGGGGGTTCGAGATATGCTTAAGCCTCAGGAATGCAAGATTTGCATCCCCAAGCCCCCACAATTTCGCATCCCCCTACTGTATGAATTTACCATCCCACTTTCCTTGTGAAAGTTCGCATCCTGAAGTGAAGCCTTTCGTATCCCTCTTCAGAGATGTAAAACTCAAAGCTTCTCCTTGCCTCTTGGGAACACAGAACCAATCTTTGCATCCCCTCTGAAACTCCGGGATGCGAAGTGCTTCATCTCCTACTTGCTTTACTTTCCTGAGGCACCGCTTGGATACAAAAGCATAGGAGCTCGAACCCCTAGAACTTCGCCTCCATTCCAGCATCTCCCATGAAGAGACCTCTCTCCTAACACCACGAAATCAAAGATCGAACTCGAATCAATCAAAGTCACAGTTCAAAAATTGAATAACGAGATGGATTTAAACCTACCTAAATTGATTCAAGATGGGTTATGTTGTTGGTGTTCGGTTTTCTATGTTTTGAGGTCCTCCGAAATAAAATTGTGCCAGAGAAGGATCAAATCGCATTGTAATATTTATATGGGGAGGCTTAGAGTGCTGAGAAGAATCGTTCCCACCAAGGATATGAAAAATCATATCCCATTGAGGATATAAAATTTCTCATCCCACCGAGAATACAAAATTTTGCATCCCTACGGGGAAATTTTTTTTTTGCATCCCATCAATATGTGAAAGTACATATCTCTCCGGGGAGCGAGATTTCCTATCTCCTTACAAAAAACGAGAAGAAAAGAAAACGTGAGAATTGAATATCCAACTTCGAGAAATTCCCAACTCTCGACTCGGGCTACGACTGCATGTTCGCGTTTTCAAAACTATGACCATCGAGACCAAATTGATTCGCTAACCAATTGTGTGCTCGTAAGTTTAAACAACTCAAGCGCATATGCCAATCGATCGAGTTCACGATCCAATGTAGTATTCGAAAACAACTCGTGCAATCCTAAGCTAAAGACATATTTATGTCCTACTTCAAACTCTAATTGCATCGAGCAAAATCACGTGAAAATATGTGAGCATATACGCAATACTATGTCAAAAACGATCCGTTTGCGTTCCGACGTAAGTGGGAGTTGACGACTAATATTTAGTTTCTTGAGTCGATAGGAATTAGATGTTTACTGAAGCTACCAGGGAATCAGAATTCTTGACACTCTCAATGAAATGGTTGCAACCAAGCATAGGACACAGCTTGGAGATATTTTCATCCCCCAGAGATGATCAACTCAACTCAAAGAACATCATGTCGAGACAAGACGCACTTTGGGGGGAAAGGGTTGATCGGCCTTTTGGCCTGGTTCCCAAAATCATATCAGGC
The DNA here is from genome assembly GCA_030737875.1 of Allium sativum. NCBI lineage: Eukaryota > Viridiplantae > Streptophyta > Magnoliopsida > Asparagales > Amaryllidaceae > Allium > Allium sativum. Next base: position 98,949,614 of record CM060922.1, read on the forward strand.
ACACTTGATTCGGCCCATCATATGGCACAAAAGCCCGAAGTGTTGCCAAAACACTCAGGATTCAGTCTCGGATTAGTCATACGAGCGTAGGACTTTTAATCCCTCAAAAACACAAAATCGCATCCCATATATTCCGCATCCCATGCATGTCGCATCCCCTCACTTTACGTCCCCTCATCACTTTGCATCCTATGGCCTTCGTATCCACTCAGGAGGACGCAAACTCGAGAATTCGCATCCCCCATCTAGCGGACCCTCTTACAATTCCTATCCCTTAGAATACAAATTTCGTATCCCAGGGATGCGTATCTCGTATCCCCACGGGATGCGAGATATCATATCCCCAAGGGATACAAATTTCTTATCCCTCAAGGGGGATACAAAATGTCCAATGTTGTTATCACGGGATGCGAATTTTCCACTGCTGCTACTTTGAGAAGCGGATTTTGGCATGTGGTCCCCAAATCTCACCTACTCAGTCCAACCTAGTCCCTTACCTATAATTACCCCTACCTCATACTTCAAAAGGGTTGGCATTTTCTTGATTTGACTCAAGAAGGACCTTGGACATCATTAATGGCAGCTTATTCTTTGAGGAAAAATGTGGTAACCCTCCTTTCCTATTGATCCAAATCGATCGTTAAACTGACTTAAATCGAACCAAAAAGGCGAATATGCTAACTTTGGGCGCACAACACATCAAAAAAACGCATAAGACTTTTATAAACATCATAATAATGTTACATCAGAGTACAATATATCAGAGTACATCAAAAATAATACAACAGAAGATAAATTTACAATAAATGTAATACAATGCACACACCGTAGTCATAAATAAATAAATACTCCATTATCCAATGCCATTTAAGGTGCCACAAGTGTCCATCCACGGAGTATAAAATGCGAGTGTCACATATTCATACAATGCTTCTAATGCAAACAATTTGTGAATAGTTCAAGTGTTGAACTAACAAAAATATATATGCATGCAACTACATTTCCAATGAGTTTAAATTTCTCTCATTACTCTATAACATAACGACTTAAAATAATAATAATTTAGTTTAGAGTTATCACATACTTAAACAAGTATACATATATCAATTAAAAATCATATTTTTAATATTCTAATCATTATTTAACATCCTAATAAACTTATATTATCAACCAATAATCATCTCATAACTCGAAACAATTAACTAGCAAACAGTTGATTTTTATTTAGCCCTTTTCAGTGAATAGTTTCTCACATACTTGAACAAGTATACATATATCAATTAAAAAATCATATTTTTAATATGCTAATCATTATTTAATCATCCTTACAAACTCATATTATCAACCAATAATCTTCTCATAACTCAAACAATTCACTAGCAAACAGTTAATTTTAATCTAGCCCTTTTCAGTGAATAGTTTCTCATCGATGGTTTCCACTCCGCCAAAAATTGAGACGAGCTCCAAATCACTCCAAATCAGCTTTGCTGTGAAGATCTCGGCTCCAAGATCATAAGAGATCTTGTTTCGCATGATTTTAAGTTCGAAGCAAAAAGATATTAGCATATGAACATAGACAACCATTTAAATAATAAAATCACTATTCACCTTCTTCTCAAAATGACACCACCAACTTTAAACGCTCGTCACGGCCAAATCGTAACTCAGAATCGCACGAGACCAGCGCCATTGTCTTCGACATCTCCTCCTCTTTCCACACCTGGTGGTCTCGCCTTCCAGTTCGTAAGGTGGGCCCCATAGTCTAGAGATTAACGAAAATGGACGTTTTCTGGTCATCTAGGCGCTGCGGCTAACTCGCTGCTCCAAATGCCACCAAATTTTACCAGTAGCTAGATATCGACCTTTCGGACAACTTTCCTTTGAATCACTACACCTAAAAATGCATGGATTGGCGGGAAATCGATCATTTTCGTGACTGCCACGTTTTCCAACACCCCTCCGATGAACTTGACATTCCGGCTAATTCCGGCCACTTGAGACCATGCCACCACCTCCAAAACCTTCGTATGCTTCCACTCTACCATCCCTCCAAACCGCTCAACATAATTCTCTACGTGCGGCCCACAACAAGCAAAATACTAAAATTGTTTGCGAGCAAATTAGACAATTGTAAACAACTGTAAAATTCGTTCGTCTTTCCTAAACAACAAGGATTGTTGTAGAGGGTGTCGAACTCTGGGACCAAAAATATTTTAATTAATAAATCCAATCAAGTTATCCCTAACTTTTGATTGGTGGAAAACAAGGAAAATAGCAGAAATTAAATAAAAGAGAGTTTTAACAATAAGTGAAAGCAATTAGGGGATAATGACATAGATCAGATTCATAATCATCAATAGCCAAAAGGTTAACTAGATCTAATACATGTTTCTGTCACAAACATGAATCAACGATAATAAGTTTTTAGAAACAAATATGCAAATAACGACAAGCATAGCCTATGCAGGAGCTCAGCTCTACAACCATAGACTATCAGGACAGATTTACTAATTAATTTCTAAAACCCTAAAATTAGATCTAAATCTGATAATTGTTAGACCGAACACGGATATACCCTGTGAAGGAGCATAGCTCTTAAACGACACAGGATATTAAGGTTCAGATCTAACCCTTGGTTCAGATCTAGATCTATATACATGAATTCCTCATCCTTTGGCTATGTGATTCATATTGAATCATACTATCAGCGTCATCACCCCCTAATCAAAGGGGATTAGCTAGACATAGCTAAAGAAGAAGAAAAACAGAAATTAAATAACAAGAACATAAATAAAACTAAAACTAAATAGAAAAGAGGAAGAAGAATGATTTTATTCCAAGAAGAGAATTACAGAATAAAACCCAATGTGTTTTGCAATGAATGAGATACAAGGTATTTATAGCTGATATGACAAAGGCTAGCTAGCTAATTACATAATGTGGGACTAAAGAAATAACCCAAATAACACATATGCCAGTGTGAACGCAGCTTTAGAGTGAGTGGTTTAGCAAATAGGCTAGTGTGAACGCAACATGAGTAAGAGGCCTTCCAAATGAACTAATGTGAATGCAGTTTGAGTCTTTATTGAGCCAAATCTTCTTAACTGAAATATAATTGCAACCGTTCTTCAAGCTTTAGACTCTTCAAGCTTTAGCAATTTTAAACTTCACTCTTTTTAAGCAAATTCTTCATGCTTTATCCATCAAATGCTCTAAACCATGCTTCTTGTCAACGATCTGAAAATACAGCTATAAATACAAAGCATCAATTATTTTAAAGGGAAAATAAGATAAATAAGCGGATAAAATATACACATTTACGTGTATATCAAATACCCCCACACTTATCTTTTTATTCGTCCTCGAATAAACTAAACTAAGATATGTCACATTTTCGTAGGAAACACGATTGCATTTAGCGTATGCAACAAGCCGTTAAACCTCTGGGTGTCCCCAGTAGGACGAGTGTTGTCTCGTGAGGGTTTTCAGCGGATACTACCCACAAAATCCAAAGCGTCTTATGTATGCGGATTAATCAAACAATATATTTAAGGTCTTTCACATTCCAAGGATTTCACCTAACTTCAATAATAACGGTTTAGCCCCAACTTGTCCATCCCATAATTAGTGCAAAAATGAATAAGATTTTTCAAGCGGAATCGTAATTCCTTGATAACACTGTAATTGTCTTGAAGGTTAAGAGCGTGGTGTCAACCAAAGTTCTACACATCGACAATGTGCACCCAATCATTTCTTTATTCTTTTTTTTTTTTCTGAATAATTTTGCACTAATGCAACTGTAATGTATTGGATATGAGTTATGCATAGATGAAGGAAAATTTTTGTAAGTTCTAAAAATATTCTAGATAAGAGGGCAAGTGTATTAGTTGAATTTCAAGCAACAAAAGATAAAGTAATACTAAGGCACATATGAACATTTTTATTTCCTTTCATCTCCTCTACTACAATCCTCACTTCCAAGTACGGTATGATGGATGTGGATGGAATGGAAATGGATGCTTCATAGTCAGGAATAATGAAGACTATTTTATTCAGAGAGACTCTCTCTTTATTTCATTTTTTTTCTATTCTTTTTTTTTCCTCTTTTTTTTTTCTTCTTTTTTTTTCTTTTCTTTTGCATGATGAATGATGATTGGAGATGGAATGATGACATACATGATTTCATTTGATTCCTCCTCTACTACCAACACTTCATGAAAGGAAAGTTTTATGCCCTAGTTACTCTACTTCTATAACCTTAATTCAACACACAAGTCTGGATTGTTGTTATACAAAATGCTGAAAGGAATGATAAGCAAAGTTTCGTAAGATAGATAACCCATATAAAATAAAATGTGGTATATGGTTATCCTACCTTAAAACAAGTACAGAGTGGGTGGTGTAATATTGGTATAAAAAGTGACGTTTTTGACCTTTAAACAAGGTTCTTGAGTATACCAATATAAGATAAACTTGTCGAAACATGGATGTAAATCGACTAAAACTTGGGTTTGAATAATGTGGGGTATCGAAGAAGAACGCTACAATGAGTCATTTCTCCTTAATTGGGCCAAGTGGATTTTAGAACTTACGATTTTGAAAATTTGAGTGGAAAAGAAAATATTATGCATGAAAACGAACTCAGAAAATCCAACAAATGTAGGTGCAAAATCATTTTTATTTCTTGATTTTTTTTTTTGATTATTTTTACTTGCACTTTCTAACACGTATAACAAGGGTTGACACGCTTACTCCAGAACACGACTAACGTCTGCACAGTCTCAAGCTAGCATCTTAAAAAGACACATTACAATTCAATGAATAAATAATGTTCATTCCCATCACCCAAAAATTCAACTTATCAAACAAGAACCAAGGTGTTATTTATGAGTTTAAGTTAATCCTTGTTCAATGAATGACCTACTTCATAAAATTTGATTGCTGATGTAATGTAAATTCCCCCCCACACTTGAATGCGACTGTGTCCTCACAGTCTTAATCAGACATATCTTAGTGAAAGGGAAAAACAAATAAGAGAATATTTACATATGTACAAAAGAGGGTTAGTGCGTCTTACCGAATGTAATGTGGCTCATGGAGGACCATGAGCTCTTCCTCGTGGTTGGGTATTGGTTCCAAGTAAGGTTTAAGGCGTTGACCATTGACCTTAAAGGATGATCCATCAGTTGGATTCTCAATTTCTACCGCACCATACGGAAAAACGGTCCGTACAGTGTAAGGTCCTGTCCATCTAGATTTTAGCTTACCCGGAAATAAATGCAGTTTTGAGTCATACAACAGAACTTTTTGACCTGGCATGAAAGTTTTACGTAAAATTGATTTATCATGAAAAACTTTTGTTCTGTCCTTGTAAATTCGTTCATTTTCATAGGCATCATTTCGAATTTCATCAAGTTCATTAAGTTGAAGCTTCCTATGTTCACCTGCTTTCTCTAAATCAAGATTTAAAGTTTTTATTGCCCATAACGCCCTATGTTCTAGTTCAACTGGCAAGTGACATGGCTTACCAAAAATCAACCGATAAGGGGACATACCCAAGTTGGTTTTGAAAGCGGTGCGGTAAGCCCAAAGAGCATCGGTTAACTTTTGAGACCAATCTTTACGATTTCGATTCACAGTTTTCTCAAGAATTTGTTTAATCTGCCTATTCGATACTTCAACCTGCCCACAAGTTTGAGGATGGTAAGGAGTGGATAACTTGTGGGTTATCGAATACTTTCTCATGAGAGCTTCAAAAGAACGATTACAGAAGTGTGTACCATTATCACTGATTATTGTGCGAGGTGTGCCAAACCTAGAAAAGATGTTTTCTTTCAAGAAGCGCACAACAACCTTGTTATCGTTTGTTTTGCATGGTACAGCTTCTACCCATTTAGAAACATAGTCAACGGCCAAGAGAATGTAAATGTTCCCAAAAGAATTAGGGAAGGGTCCCATGAAGTCTATACCCCACACATCAAAAATTTCGACCTCTAGAATGGGGTTTAGGGGCATCATATTCCGTTTAGAAATTTTCCCTAAGAATTGACATCGATCACAAGTTTTGCAAAATTCGTATGCGTCTTTGAAAAGGGTGGGCCAGTAGAAACCCGATTGGAGAACCTTTTCGGCTGTCTTTTTGGGACCTAAGTGACCACCACAGGCTTGGTCATGACAGAAAGAGAGGACACTATGAGTTTCAGTGTCGGGAACACACCTTCGAATGATTTGATCGGGACAATACTTGAAAAGATAGGGGTCGTCCCAATAAAAATGTTTCACTTGGGAAAAGAATTTGTGTTTATCCTGCTTAGACCAAAAAGAAGGGGTCTGCTTAGTGACTAAGTAGTTGACAATGTCAGCAAACCAAGGATCAGTGGATAGAGAAAACAGCTGTTCATCAGGGAAATTCTCGTTGATCGGAAGAGAAGAAGATGGGGCATTTGGAAGACGAGACAAGTGGTCCGCAATAACGTTGTCGGATCCTTTTTTATCCTTAATGGTAAGGTCAAATTCTTGAAGTAGAAGGATCCAACGAATGAGACGAGCCTTAGCATCCTTTTTAGAGAAAAGGTACCTAAGTGCGGAATGATCGGTATAAACCGTGATGTGTGAGCCAACTAGATAAGGCCTGAATTTTTCTAGAGCAAAGACAACTGCCAAGAGTTCCTTTTCAGTGGTAGTATAATTGATTTGGGCATCGTTCAAAGTCTTACTCGCATAGTAAATGACGTGAAGAATTTTATCGATGCGTTGTCCTAAGACGGCGCCAACAGCGAAATTCGAGGCGTCACACATGATTTCAAAAGGCAGCTTCCAGTTGGGAGAGCAGATGATCGGAGCAGAGACAAGTTCATTTTTAAGATGCTCAAAAGATGAAATGCACTCGGAATTGAAGTCGAAAGGAACATCTTTACCAAGAAGGTTAGTCAGAGGTCGAGTGATTTTGCTGAAATCCTTTATGAAGCGACGATAGAAGCCAGCATGACCTAAAAAGGATCGGATGTCCTTAACAGATTTGGGAATGGGAAGATTAGAGATAACTTCAATTTTGGCTTTGTCAACTTCAATTCCTTTGTTAGAGATGACATGTCCCAAAACAATGCCATGTTTAACCATGAAGTGACACTTTTCCCAATTAAGCGTTAAGTGTTTCTCTTTACAGCGATTAAGAACAAGATCGAGATGATGTAAACACTCAGAGTAAGAATCACCAAATATGGAAAAATCATCCATGAACACTTCCAAAAATCGCTCGATCATATCAGAAAAAATGCTAATCATGCACCTCTGAAAGGTTGCAGGTGCATTACAGAGACCAAAAGGCATACGCCGGTACGCAAATGTACCAAACGGACAAGTGAAAGTGGTTTTCTCTTGGTCCTCAGGAGCGATAGGGATTTGATTATAGCCCGAGTACCCATCAAGGAAACAATAGTACTCATGACCAGCTAGTCGTTCTAACATTTGATCGATAAATGGCAGAGGGAAATGATCCTTACGTGTTGCAGCGTTAAGTTTCCTATAGTCAATGCAAACACGCCAACCAGTCTGGGTGCGGGTTGGGATAAGCTCGTTAGCTTCATTTTGGATCACAGTAATCCCTGATTTCTTAGGTACGACATGAATCGGACTAACCCATTGACTATCAGAAATCGGGTAGATGATTCCATTGTCAAGGCATTTAAGGATTTCAGCACGAACTGCTTCTTTCATGATGGGGTTTAGTCGACGCTGGGGATCACGAGTGGGTTTGGCATCATCTATAAGGTGGATTTGATGTTGGACAATCAAAGGACTAATCCCCTTAATATCAGCCATAGACCAACCAATTGCTTCCTTATTTTTCTTAAGGATGGGAAGGAGCAATTGTTCCTGCTCTAAAGTAAGGTCAGAAGCGATAATAACAGGAAAAGTTTCATTGTCTCCTAAGTAAGCGTACTTAAGATGACTGGGCAGCACTTTGAGGTCAGATTTTGGGGGCGACTCAACCGAAGAAATTGGTTGAGGGATAGACTCATTTGTGAGAGGCTCGACAGGCATCAAATCAGAGACATTTTCGGGAGTATCTTGAAACAAAGTTTCGTAATCTGATTCAATTTTATTATTCAGATGGTCAAGCTCAGATTCATTATCGTGGACAGCATGGATTTCAGAAAACTGGTCCACATAAGTGTTAGGAGAGTTTTCAGTTCTGAAGATGTTTAGCTCGACAGTCATGTTACCGAAAGAAAGTTTCATAGACCCATTTCTACAGTTGATGAGAGCATTAGAGGTTGCTAAGAAGGGTCGTCCTAGAATCAAAGGGATTTGGTTTGCAGGATTGCTAACCTGTTGAGTTTCTAAGACAATAAAATCAACTGGAAAGATGAATTCGCCAATTTTGATCAACACATCCTCGATTTCGCCCACAGGTTTCTTAATTGAACGGTCAGCAAGCTGAAGGGTAACCTTGGTGGGTTTCAATTCTCCTAGCCCTAATTGGCGATAGACGGAATACGGAAGCAAGTTAACACTAGCACCTAAGTCTAGCAGGCATCTATCGATTTTCTTGTCCCCAATAGTACATGATATTGTGGGGCAGCCAGGATCTTTGTATTTCACTGGCATCGATTGGGACAAGACTTCGCTTAGAGTTGCAGCTAGAAACACTTTCTTAGGCACATGTGTATGACGTTTTTGAGTGCACATATCTTTTAGAAATTTTGCGTATTGTGGAACTTGTTGTATAATATCTAAAAGAGGAATGTTCACTTTAACTTGCTTAAATATTTCAAGGATCTTTTCTACCTGGTCCGTCTTTTTTCTAGGTCGGAGTCTATGAGGAAATGGAGCAGACAACTCAGTAGGTTGAGCTACTTGAGTTTGAGGATGGGCCTGATTAGAGTTGGGCTCGATGTTTTGATCCGAGATGGTCGAATTTTCTGTTGGGTTTTGAATATCGTCTGGTAAATCATTTGGGTCGACCACATGGTTGTCAATCTTCTTGCCAGATCTAAGAGTCGTGACAGCATTCAATTGACTAACGTTCGAGTCTTGAATCTATCCTCTAGGGTTTTGGATGGGTTGACTTGGAAATGTACCCTTTTCCCTTTCACTTAATCTAGTGTTAAGTTGAGACATTTGTTTTTGAAGTTCACTCATTTGTTGAGTCGTGGTTTGCATGTGTGAAGTCAGTAAGTTTTGAAGATTGGTATTTGATTTGATATTTTGAGTTGTTGCTTTACCCAATTCTTCGAGAGTTTTCTCCAATGATGTCAATCGTTTATCATCATGGGGAACAAAAGATTGTTGCGCTTGATTTTGAGGGGTTGGCGCAGGATTTTGGAATTGACTTTGTTGAAAGGGAGGATTCGAGGTATTATTCGAAAATGGTTGAAAAGGAGGTCGAACCAAATTCGAAGTTGCATTGTTTTGGGCCCAAGAGAAGTTAGGATGGTTTCTCCAACCTGGATTGTAAGTTGGGGAGAATGGATCGTTCCTAACTTTATTAAATGCGTTGAGTTGTTCTAACGAATGTGGGCATTGGTCAGCAATGTGGTTAGGATCGTTACATTTGTAACATGAGGGCTGAGACGCTTGAGCTTGGTTTGCTTGAGTTAATGAAAGGACATTATCAAATTTGGTTAACATTGCGTCTATTTTCGCTTCTAAAGCCGTTGAGGATCCTACCGAATGAGCGTTTGATCGGGAATAAATTGATTTCTCATTAGATCTTTCCCATTGAGCTGATTTTTCGGCCAAATCTTCGAGAAATTTCCAAGCGGCATCGTGATGTTGGGCTAGAAAATTTCCTTGGCACATTGATTCGAGCATAGTTCGAGAGTTATTTTCTAGTCCATCGTATAAAATTTGACAAGGAGTCCATTTTTCGAAATTGTGATGTGGACATTTGACTAGAAGTTCTTTAAATCTTTCGAAATATTTTGCAAAGGACTCACCCCCAAATTGATGAAAATTAACGATTTCAGTTCGAATTTTTGATGTTTTTTCCAAGGGGTAAAATTTCTTTAAGAAAACATTCACAAATTCAGTCCAAGTTCCAATCGTATTTGAAGGCAAGCTATTCAACCATTTTTCAGCATAATCGGTAAGTGCAAATGGTATTAACCTAAGTTTGATTCCATCGTCACTTAGTTGTTGAAATTTCATGGTTGCACAAACTTGTTCAAATTTGGTCAAGAAAATATAAGGATCATCACGTTCAAGATTGCCAAATTTTGGAAGAGTATTTATGTGATTCGAATGAATTTCAAAATGGTTACCCGTTGGGGCGGGCAATATGATGCAGGAAGGAATAGAAACTCGCTCGGGAAAGTATCTATCCATAAGAGTTCGAGGGGGAGTTTCTTCGGCCATGGTGAAAGGGGTGTTTGTTCGGACTAAACGATTAGTAGAAGGATCACGGATCCAACTACGCATGCACTAGAGAAAAGAATAAGGGAAGACGAGAAAAACAAATTTGAGCGATTTTTTTTTTTTTTAAATGAACCTAATGCAATTTACAATTTCTAGAATTATATAATGACGGTTTGATTTATTTCAACAAAAGACTTCTCAGCCAGTTAACGGATAGGAGTTATCGGTGCACCAGGAATCACCCTAGCAATGCAGCCGAAGGTTTAAGTACCTTCAGAGGAACAACCGATATAATATTTACGAATCACCGTAATATTTATAAACAGTTATTACTCTGCCGTAGTCTAGACACCGAGAAATAATCCGTTAGAACTAAACCAAATTGTCAAAATATAATGAAGTCCTTAGAAAATAAAAAAAAAGCTAAGATGAATGCAATTTTTTTTTTTTCAATCACAGAATGAACAGTCTCAGAACAGTCACAGAACAGGCAATTGCAAAAATAAATAAAAGAAATTTTACAAGCAAGCCGATGCCCTGCAGAAGATTTTTACAAGCAATGTCTATATATATTTTTTTTATTTGCAGCAGCGGTCCCTGTAGAGTTAGAAAATACTCACCTTGATCGGCAGTCCGTCCAGTGCAGTTGAGTCGCGCTAGCGCGCTCACACCCCACTTGGTGTGCAACCGCTCGAACCCTAAATTGTCTGTTGCGTTCTGTTGTTGTCGCCTCCTATAAATTGCTCGACTGCGCTGCGGCACGGGTTCGGGCTAGGAGCCCAAAAAAAAAAAATTATGACCTTTTTCTAATTTCACTGTACTTGCTTTTGAAAAAATTTCTAGCTTTTTTTTCAAAAGGGAAAAAAAATTGGAAGAGATAAAGTAAAAGCCCAAGGTAGACAAACAAAAGTCAATGAAAAAACAAAAGAAAAGAAAAAGTAAATGGCTTTTTTATTCAAGAGAATGATGGAAAAAGAAGACAAATAGAAAAAGAAATTAAAAGAAATAGGAGTTGAAGCAAAAAAAAACTAAAGTAAAAAAAAAACTATAAACTAAACAAGAATTGAAAAACAAAAAAAATTAAAAAAAATAAATAAATAACGGCTCCACCACAGATCCCCATACACATCAAATAATGGCAATCAGATTTTCCTTTCCAATTATACTTACACCAATTCACGAATTCACACACGCACAAGGTCTAACCAACCCTCAGTTTCCAGAAAAATTAAAACTCACGGCCCTCTACTTTTTAATAGCCAATCGTTCCCAAAAAATAAATGGAAACAAATCTATTTAAACACCACGGAAACTCTCAATTCCAAATAAATAGCCTCTTTTTATTCCGAAAATCAGACTCAAAATCTATCGAATTGAATCGGATATGGAATTTATTTTGTATTTTGTTGATGATGGGTTCAATTGTTTATATATTGCAGGGTTGGGCAGATGTTGTTTCGAAAGGGGTTTAGGGATTCAGACTGTGAAGTGGTTCGGTGATGGTTTTTAGGCGTTGAAGTGGAGATAGGGGATTTGAACTGTGAAGTGGTTCGGGGTTAGATAATTTTCCCGGCTCGCGGTTAGAAGGTTGCTGTGGCGGATGATTTGGGGAGGCGACGGATTGGGGATCTGCGAATTTGTGGTAGGTGAACGTATGGGTTGTTTTGTGGGCAGTTAGAGGGTGAACGGATAGAAACAGTTGTCGAAGTTTGGGCGGGAGCAACTGTTGCTCGTGGTGATGAATGATGGGAAACTATTGTGACGTAGCTAGGAGGAGATGATGTTGAATACCCTGTGAATGTAGAGGCCTGGTGGTTTGTGTGCTTGTGGTGTAGGAGGAGTATGGTCGGCTGATTGATTGTGGGAGGTTATTGTGAATTTTGAAATTGGTTTGAAGGTGGGTGAGCTGTGTATGAGTTGCCGATGGGAAGTCAAGCTATGTTAGAATGAACCGGATAAGTTTTGCGTTGGTGGTGATTTGCGTGATGGTGTAGGGGTGGATCTGGTTGCGGACTTTGAGAAGGGCGGTTCCGGGTTTTTTGTGACTTGGTGCAGGGATTTCAATGGTCTTTGGAAGTGGCGGTTGGATGATGGTATGAAGATCACAGAGATGTGGAGCAGGCTTTTGTTACGGTGGTGGTTGGTGAGATTTTGAGAGGAGAGCTTGTTGGCTTTGATCGAAACTTGCTTGTGAGGATTGAAGGATTGCTCAGGCTAGGGATTGTTGGTCGTGGTATGATGATACATGAAGAGATGTTGCGAGATGTTTGGCACTGGGGTTTGTATGAGATTATGAGCGGTTTGGGGAATTGAATGTGGCAGGGTTGCAGAATCTGGTATGTGACAGTTCTGTGGCAAGCAACTGTGTACTGTTTTGAAGGATGGTGCAGTGTTGCGGTCTGTGTTTTTGATGTGTGAAGGATTTTCGCAGAGATCAAAAAAAAAAAAGAAAAAGGATTTTTTTTTTTTTTTAAAGAAATAGTAAACAGGAATGAAAGATTATGTAGAAGAAAATGTAAAGAAATCTGGGAAAGAAATCGAAGGAGAATTGGCAAGTTTTTTTTTTTTTCTTTTTTTCTTAATCAGCAGTACCAAATCAACAACTAATCAAGAGATATTTTTTCTATACATCAAAAGAAAACAAAAGACATAAAAATAAAAATATTTTTGTGCTTTTTTTTTTAATAATAAAATAAAAATAAAACTATAACCCGAAGGATTTAAAAATAAAAATTATTTTGGTCCCCGGCAACGGCGCCAAAATTTGTTTGCGAGCAAATTAGACAATTGTAAACAACTGTAAAATTCGTTCGTCTTTCCTAAACAACAAGGATTGTTGTAGAGGGTGTCGAACTCTGGGACCAAAAATATTTTAATTAATAAATCCAATCAAGTTATCCCTAACTTTTGATTGGTGGAAAACAAGGAAAATAGCAGAAATTAAATAAAAGAGAGTTTTAACAATAAGTGAAAGCAATTAGGGGATAATGACATAGATCAGATTCATAATCATCAATAGCCAAAAGGTTAACCAGATCTAATACATGTTTCTGTCACAAACATGAATCAACGATAATAAGTTTTTAGAAACAAATATGCAAATAACGACAAGCATAGCCTATGCAGGAGCTCAGCTCAACAACCATAGACTATCAGGACAGATTTACTAATTAATTTCTAAAACCCTAAAATTAGATCTAAATCTGATAATTGTTAGACTGAACACGGATATACCCTGTGAAGGAGCATAGCTCTTAAACGACACAGGATATTAAGGTTCAGATCTAACCCTTGGTTCAGATCTAGATCTATATACATGAATTCCTCATCCTTTGGCTATGTGATTCATATTGAATCATACTATCAGCGTCATCACCCCCTAATCAAAGGGGATTAGCTAGACATAGCTAAAGAAGAAGAAAAACAGAAATTAAATAACAAGAACATAAATAAAACTAAAACTAAATAGAAAAGAGGAAGAAGAATGATTTTATTCCAAGAAGAGAATTACAGAATAAAACCCAATGTGTTTTGCAATGAATGAGATACAAGGTATTTATAGCTGATATGACAAAGGCTAGCTAGCTAATTACATAATGTGGGACTAAAGAAATAACCCAAATAACACATATGCCAGTGTGAACGCAGCTTTAGAGTGAGTGGTTTAGCAAATAGGCTAGTGTGAACGCAACATGAGTAAGAGGCCTTCCAAATGAACTAATGTGAATGCAGTTTGAGTCTTTATTGAGCCAAATCTTCTTAACTGAAATATAATTGCAACCGTTCTTCAAGCTTTAGACTCTTCAAGCTTTAGCAATTTTAAACTTCACTCTTTTTAAGCAAATTCTTCATGCTTTATCCATCAAATGCTCTAAACCATGCTTCTTGTCAACAATCTGAAAATACAGCTATAAATACAAAGCATCAATTATTTTAAAGGGAAAATAAGATAAATAAGCGGATAAAATATACACATTTACGTGTATATCAAAAATCGACCTGCTGCACTTCAAGGACGATTCCGACCAAACCACTAGCCTAATTTTAGGCGTAGTAGATCTCTTCATTCTCTAGAAGCTCACAAAATTTCATGGCCTAAATCCTTACGGTTTGGGAGATATAAATTACTTAACTTAGGGGCTTTTCTGTAAAATTTCGGGAGAAAGGAGGTGGCTTCCATTTTCGGTGGAGAGAAGAGAAGAGGAAATAGGGTTTTGTGGAGGAAAATATCTTATATAGTGGAGGGTTTTTATTTTATTATTTTCTTAGTTAACGGTCTCTTCGTTCGACATTTAGCGATGCTCTGAGCACATACGAACTTTGTTGGCGGCGAAAATTAACACATAGCTTTGTCTTGACGATACTGTCCTAATGAAACGGATTTCATCGAATTCTGAGTCCTTTTTCTCAAAAAGATCTATTTCGGACTCAAATGACTGATCGATTCATAATTTATTGAACACGGTCATATACTAGCTCCAAAAATTATGAAATTTGGAATCTAGCAATAATTTAATATACCAGATCCAACAAAAGTGGTTTCGTCGAAAATGGAGGTCGTTTGCAAAATGGCAATTTTTAAGAGCTATATAATATATATATATAAATTCCATAGCGACTATTCTAAATTTTAATTTTGGCATAACTTACAATTTATAAAGTGAAATCTTAATTTCTTACTTTCGTTAGAAACATATAGTTAAATCGATTCTAACATTTAACTGTTTTTATTGGAAATATTCCTCTAACGAATTCCCTGGGAACCTCTATAGCAAATGGAATATATAGAATTGTGATCAATCATATATTGCAAAGTCCCGATATTTACTACCGTTCAGAATTGGATCATAACGGAAATGTTGTTTATACCAGCACTATAATATCAGATTGGGGAAGAAGATCAGAATTAGAAATTGATAGAAGAACAAGGATATGGGCACATGTAAGTAGGAAATAAAAAATATATCTTCGTCCATAGGGTCCCAAGTGCCCCGGTCAATCAAAAGTTTGATTCTATCTGAACTGCTCATTTTCAAATGATATCCACACTTCTCACAAATATTCATTTTTGATATAATTTTTTTTTTATAATTTAATCCATAACAATTTTCGCACTGAACCCATAAATTTTTGTATTTTTTATTTATATCAAAATCATTAGATCTTCCCCTTATATTGAAATCGCGGCTGTTACATCGCCACTCAGAGATTTTACGATAACCCCGTTCATTTCAATAGGCCAAGCACTAGTGGGATAAAAAACCTCTCATTCGCTGTCCGAATACAAACGTTTCTTTCCTCCCCACATAGATAAAAGTAAGTAAACAGGTTTTACTGAAATCCAGTTTATTTTGAGTTCTGTATATTCATTTAAACTTCAAAACCAAATTTTCAAACTACCACGCCATTTTGAATTCGTTTTAATTAAATTTTAAATTTATACGTTCAAACATCGATTGAAATATATTTTAAATCGTTAATTCTCAAAATAAGTCATTTTAAATCTATAAAATCCAATAAAATCAATTAAAAATGAACTAACTCAACTTTCATTCTGGCTTCAGTTCTTCAACTTTTCAGTTTCTAACTTTCAAATTTCTCTGAAATTTGGCTAACACCCTAAATTTCTGAATTTTTTTGCCATAACCTTCTTTGTACGAGTTGATCTAGAAAAACTTATTGGGCGTATTAAGCACCCAATAAATCAATATATTGCGTACAAAACAATTGTACACACCCATAATAATTTATAAGCCCTACTCCCCCCTCAAACCCACGTACGGTAACTAAAACAAGAGAGACATGACGTATGTGTATTTGTCATCGCCTTTGATATGATAAGAACTAATAATTTTAATCCTTTTGACTCAAAAAGCTAACCCCTCCCCTAAATAACATACTATAGAAATTTTCATGAGAGAGATAATCATGCAAAGTAAATTCAAATATATGATGATATAGTAAACTTTATTGTTGTTAGTTAATTATCCATATGATCATTCCAATCCAATAAAAGAAAATTCAAATCAATTCAGCCAAAACAAATTAAACTCCAACAGAATCCAAATTGATTCAAATATTATCATTTAAACAAATAAACCTATTTAACTAAACATTACGAGGCACTTTAACCTAACCATCTTCCCCAAAGATAAAATCTACCTTTATAGCCCCTCCAATTCCTATTTTATTTATTTATAGTGCACTCAGGATTATTTGTTGATTCGTCTTTGATAAGGGAGGAAATCATCCATCAAATTGCACTAAATGCCTCTCTTATTACTTGATCATTTGGAATTGACTCAATTCTAAGTGCCTTTAATTCCGGAGAATAAAAGAGATAATATTTTTGAATGATTCAAGTGTGTGTTCAAGATTTTTAATTAGATTATGGATATAAGTTGTGACGCCCACCTCGTGACCCGCTCTAATGAAGAGAAGTACAAAGTATTATTGTATATTAGAGCAAAGAATATAGCTTATTAGAGATGACCATTCGTAATCTTATGTTAGACGAGTATCGAACACATCGATTGGGTGTATAATATTTTTTTCTTGCCTCAAGTTGATCGATATACTCAATTTATCTAACATAAAACCACACTGGATAAGAATCGTATTCAGAACAAATTACAATACATCACAAGTAATAGAACACAAAATAGAATACATGTAGATACAATCACAGAGTACAACATATACATGTGCTACGATCTCTAATGGATATAAACCATATACTAATACATCTCTCAAAGAATAGGTATACAAATGATTTGCATACACGAATGAAACTAGGAAATAGCCTCAGGAGAGAAGTCCAAAGGTGAAACTGCTAAACCTGAATCAACAACAAGCTAAACCTAAAACAAATTGGTCTGACACGAGTATTACATATATGAATTAGTCTAGCTTAAATATATCAGTGATGATAATAGATGAAATAAGTATCAAGTAATCATATATTCCTTTTTTAGAAAAAGGAACCATACATAAGCATAGGTCTTCATGAAACACAGAAGCAGTGATTCCTTTCCATCAGAAAGGAATTCCTTGTATTTAAAATAACCATCCACTCTATATAATTCCACATAAATACTAATCGAGGCGCACGAGAGAACACGAACACGAACTTAGATATTACTTTTAGCATGACTTAGCTAAATTCTACTATTTGGGTATTAACACAAGGAATCACTTAATACAAGAAAAAGGACTGAAAAATCCATGAAACTTCAAAAATCATATAAACCTCAAGAATCACTAAATTCACAGAATTAGTGAGATAACAAGAATCATTAAAATCACAAAAATACCATATACAAACACATCCTTCGACAACTCAAAGTGATGTATAAAACTAGTAATAGTCATCACAAAAATGATGAAATCATGAATAACATAAAAAACAAAAAATAACGTGATTTTGGACCTACTCAGAAATTTAACGTTTAGATCTACCCAAAATTTAAACATTTGGATCTATCCCGAATTACAACATTCGGATCAACCCAGAATTAGCAACCCGAAGCTATTCTTGCACGTGCTAACAACTTGATGGCTCGAGCCCATAGTAAGTGGATATGCTTAGAATTACAACTTTTGGATCTACCCTGAACAACAACATGATTGACCTAATGGTCATAATGCAACATGATTGAGCCGAAGGTCTAGTATTGGTTAAACAACATGAATGTATCACGAACTCACAATCAGTAACCCAAGTAGTGGTAGTTGTGCTCTTATACAACACGTTCTCAATATTGATTTACTACCCGCTAGTCTGCTCCACACTAGAAATCATAAGAACTATAAGAAACCATAAGAACAAAAGAAAACTCAACTTCAATTAGTCAAGTTTGTAATTAATCGATAAAATATACCTCTATGTCCTATGCCATGATGTTTACGATAACGTTTAATCACAATCACGCCTCCTCTGAGGGTGCAAAATATATGGATATATGTATATATATATAATACTTTGGTTTTACGAAACGAGATTATAAAACGATTTCAGAGACATTTGAATATATTCTTTAAAACCTTTTATAATTCTAAAAATATATGTTTATAATATTGCTTAGAGATGGTTTATATTTCAAAACTCAGAACAAGGAAATTAGTTTGTCTCAAAGCTATAGGAAATTCTATATGTATAGCTGATTATAAACCCCTTTTTTATATATCGTGCATATGTGTCAATCCATCAAATTTCATCATAGAATATAGCTCCAAAAATCATCACAAATTATCGAATCTGGAGTATGGATCAAATAAAGCGTAGTCTTACATGATAATGAATGAAGCTAAGAAAGTACGTTACTAAACCAATACAATTTTACCCTAAACATCACATGGATACAACTAAATTAAGGCCATAGTTTAAGCCTTAAATTAGCATTTCGGGTTGACAAGAAATTTGACATGAGAAAAGATCAAGAACTCTACATTGTTTCAAAGAAATAATAGCCCAAACCCATGAAGAATTGAACAAGATATTAACAACCCAAAGTAGCCATCGGGGATGTTTTACACAACAAAAAAAAAAACTAGAAACCAACTTACATATTTTTACGTATTTTCACAAAACCAGCACATATAACATCAATAAACAACTTACCTTGCTTACATATTTCTACGTATTCTAACCTTATTTTCGAAATTAATAATTAAATAGCTTATAATAGGTTTATTTATTGAAGTAAACAAGGATTAGTAAGCTTCCTTTTTTCAATTAAAACTTGGTTTATGTGGAAATTTGTGAAGGGAAGGAAGCCATTAATTTCATAATGAAGAAGCAGAAGGAGGAGGAAGAAATATCTAAGAAGAGTATGTATACTCTCTCTCCTTTTTTTCTCTGGCTCTCTCTTTATTTGCCTTAGTTAAGACGGACAATGAGGTAAATTAAAGGCCTAAATATTTCCAAGATAATTAAACTAGGCCAATACACATTTTAAACACTATTAATCTATTTACCCATTTTAACAAATTTACACACAGAAAACTTACGAAACACAAACACACATGTTAAGATACTTTTAATCATTTTAAGCACCATTTTAAAATAGCGCACATATTAGAATTCACACTGTCACCAAAACACACATTTTAATTATTCAACCCAACATCCTTGAGTTTAATGCATATAACCATCTACTTTCTTAATGAAATAAACACATAACTTCACTAAAATATTACTACACACTAAATCATTGATTTCTTATCAATATTTACACTTACATATATTTTTACATACTACATACATAAATTTAAAGGCACATCATCAATTTATCATTTATAACACTTACACTCATTAAAATATTTTAAACACATGATTTTCACATAAGCGCATATAATAAGATTCCAAACATGATTTTTAACCTAATGTTTATATTTTATTCAATAATTCTAATAACTTAAACTCTAATATATATTTTTAAAAATTATTAGTTGCCTCATTAAAACAATTCAACGGTTAATATTGAAATTACATCATATCTTCACTTAAATATTGATTTCTAATCAATATTGTATGTTTAAAATATTCATTTAAATCATTAAAATATATTTTACAAACACGGATCAGAATAAATTCATTGTTATACCCAAATCATTTAATTTGTTCCATTACACACAATTTTGAAAATCACAAGTTCTTTATTTCTCATTTTAAAAATGTTATATATTTCAGGCTCCTGAACTCATATTTTATTGTTCTTTGTTTTAATATATAGAGAAAACACTATAAACTATTTAGCTTGGGTACCAAAAAAAGCCAGGTTGCTATAGAAGTAGCCACTGTTTTAGATTAGAGATTAAGGATGTGAAGGAAGAAGATAAATGGTGATTATTCTGGTTTCCTTGATCCGGGGAGGTATATATAGAGGTAAAAGATGTTGAGATGAATAGACATTTGATAGGGTTTTAAATTTCAAATTTGAAATATTTTGAAATTTGCCTGTTGTACTTATCGACATACGTTCAATGGGCCAACCTATACATTATAAATTTTCAGACAAGACTTATTTGTATGTTTTTTGTTTACTTACTTATTGTTTATGTTTGTTGTTATTTCTAGAGATGATCTATGAATATTAACATAAAAATATAGACTTATATTGATAATTAAACAACGATTACATGGAATTTAAACATTACATGACTTCATAATAAACTAGAATAAGAAATAATACAACAATCATTTCAAATACATTGACAAATGACTAGAAAGATACAGAGAAAGACGATGATGAAGCGAGTCCAAGTTTTCGGCTTAGTTTACGAAGAATTTATCCATTTTATTAGAAACTTGCTCACTTTCTTACTAATGGATCTTTTAAGAATATTTTGATTTTCAATGACCTTTTTTAGATTTCTAAGATCTTTGTTTGAGGATGGGTCAAGATATCAATACTTTCCAAAGAAATTTTCTACTCTTCTTCTCCTTCTTTCTCTTCTTGTTGAATTTCTTCCTCCTCTTCATGAGTAAGTCTCTTTTCTCGGCAGGAGTCTCATAAGGCTTGAAAATTAATGGAATTTTTATGAGAACAAGATTGGGTAGAGTAAATAGATTTTGAGAAGCAATTTCTTCCTTTTGAAATCCACTCCAAATAGTTACAAATTTAAATAAGATAAATTTTATTAAAAAAATGTGTTTTCATGGCTTGAAATATTTCTAGAATAAAATTCATATAAAATAACGTGTGCTCCATTTATGTTATAATGACCATAAAGAACAAAAAGTGTTATACACACCAATTAGGTTACTAAAATTTCCCGATCTTGCAATGACAGGGTGTTGGAAGAGAAGATTTAAAATCCTTATCAGGTCGAAAATTTCTATCTTTGAAATTTGTTATCACCCCCTTTAAAAATAGAATTAAAAGTTTTACGATCACGTTCATTTATTTTAAAAATTGAAAGACCAATACCAGTCGATTTGCATCCGTGTATGCAACCCACAACTTGATAATAAAAAAGAATTAGCATTCCTCTCACACTTCTCTATAATTTACCTTCATAAATTCAACTAACTTTCATTTTAATCGAACAATTTATCCCTGGTATAAAGTCTTACTTAAAAACTCAAAAATTAACATGGTGATGTTGCAGTCGTCATTGGAATTAATTTCCAGCGACATGAGCAAGATCTATGCTTTTAAACTCATTAAAAACCATTGTTTATTCATAAAAACTTTCAAATAATCATACTCTTTCTTTTTAAATATTCGAAAAACCATTTTGTCAATTCACTGGAAATTTGAATCCTTCAATTCTCAATTTAAATCCATTTCCTATTTATAAACCTCATTTATAAATTTCTCTTATATAATTCTAGTCCTATAGAAGCTTACCTTGAGTAGGTTCATCTTGGTTTAATTTCATATTAAACAACTTCACTAAGGTTAAATTCTTACCCAACATCGCCATCGATTGCCGAATAGTCATATCGTGAAACTAAATTCACATGGTATCCGTTTCCAATATTCTTCTAATTAGAAATATACCCAACCCATGCAAATGAGTGATAATATTTCTCTTACCCGCACAAGTAGGTCATACCCATAAACTGGTAGAGCACACTACCAATCAATCAACAATAGTTAATGCTTAAATATGGGCACGACTTAACAAACCATAAATAATAATAATAGAATATTATCATTTTCAATAAAATTAATCATCCATAAACTATGTTTAGTTTGAAATTTTGTTTATATATAAAATCTTGGTAAATTTATTTCATTTACACACTCTTTAAAACAATATTACATCGATTTGCCTCATTCTAGTGTTTAGAAATCCCTATCAACAACATCGGCCAAATGCGTCAATTTGGAATTTGTATACCACTTAACCGATAAACAAATATAATGTAAAACATTTTATAACACTAACAAGTACGCTCTCTCATATATATATATATATATATTCACTCAAATTTAGTCTAGCGTATTACTAACACCGTCTCTATTGAGTCATGCCGCAGAGCCAAGGTTATCACTTAACCTTCAGCTTTGATACCAACTTGTGACGACCCAAATTTTGACACTAAAACATTATTTATATTCACTTGCCAAAACTTAAGTATCAAAAACCCAGATAGTTAAAAGAAATAAATTAGTGGGTGAGAAGAAGAAAGAAATATTAGAATAAAAGAAGAAGAAGAACACCATACACTATAAAATCAGAGCAGAATAGTATCTCATAGTGGAATGAATAAAATATGATATATCAATACTCTTTACCCAAAAAGAAATCTGTATATATGTTCACAACATTAGAGTCCATAACTAAATCAACTTATCTAAACTATCTGTACAATACTGATAAATACAACACACATAGCGGAAATAAATTATATGAGAAAATACGGGAACATGTCCTCCAAGCAAAAACCCAATGCAACCTGGAAAATATACTCGGTCTGACTGAGCACATTTTCAGAAAAAAAATCACATGGATTCGATCAGCCTGGAATACTTTCAGTGAGAAAACTCACATCACAACAACTTGCTTGATTTTCTTTTAGAAATCCTTTGAAAGAATGAAACTCTCATAAGACATAACCATACATAAACATGGCACATGTTTTTCCTTTACAATAGCCAAATAACTTGTATTCTAAATCCAATAATATTATAATAATGTCTAACATACACAAATAAAATAGAAATATAGCCAAAAAGCTTGCATCTCAATTTTCAACGTAGTTAGTTTACATCTAAAACTGTACATCTCATATTGGAGTTTGGATTTCCATACATGACTAGGTAAGGAACTACCTCCCGAACAGTATTCCTCTAGAGATAAAAACACTGGAGTTCAACAAAAACACCTTGCAACCCGACCACATAGAACCGGCCACTCATTCAACTTGAGTGTACCGAATATATCACCACCACGGTTGTAGGTCAATCAACCGTACTCATTCCGAAGCGTACAAAAGGGTCAAACGATTTTTCTAAATCATGTGATGATATAACATAATGGGTAAGATCCACAAATCTTTACTACCTACCCGATTTCAGTCATTTTCCGATTGATGAGGCTTGAGGATACGATTACCTTTGCAGACATGTCGCATTCAACTTTGAATGACACATTGTCAAATTTTTCAATCACTAATTGACGTTTACAAATATACTCTAGGTGTTAAGCTAAGAGAAGTCCGCCACAATTCTCGGTATAGTTGTAAAAATCTACGTACATAGCCTAAGAAATACAATGTCATACATTTATCCGTACTGGTTGTCTAGGATCGCGACAAACCAAAGGCACTCTTTTACTATATCCAGTCAGGATAGCCCCTAGGATTAGTAAAAATAAGTCTTTGCAGCATGCAGAACCTAGAACATAGGGATTATTGCTACAAGTATAATCCTAGTAGTTAACCAGAGACATCAACGAGAACCCCTTTCCGCTACGAAGGTCTACGCCTTCAAATCATCTTAATATGCATATGCATGAAAAATCAGTTTTCGAATGCAAAGTCGGTTCAAAGTTGTTTTGGATCTAGTTCCAATCCCAGTTCACTGAAATAACACATTATAAATCAAAGGGATATTTATTGATAGTCAGTTCTTTAGTTATCAATCTATAGTTCTACAGTTAAGTTCATTAGTAGCTCAGGGCCTTTTTCAAATTTAACCATTTCATCGATTCTTAAAAATCGATTCCATATACTTATCTCAAAGGGATAAGTATATTCACAAATCTCTTGTTTTGTTTACTTCGAAAACCATAACCACACACTTATCTCTTCAGAATAAGTATATTCATAAAACCCCCTCTTTATTTCCTTTACTTCAAAATATAGCTATATATGCTTAATCAAATGGTATGAATCTAATTAACAATCTTATATGGGTCAAAACAATGTTATGTGACACACTGCTTATTATATAAACCACAATCTGTTTTTATTTAACTTCAAAATTTTGTAGGCTAAAGTTTACAATAATGCTCATGGAAATAATAATTAAATTTCCAACATCCACTGTCGTTTCCAAACCAATATAATCTCTTGTTTTCATTTCTTCGAAAACCATAGCCATACACTTATTTTTTGGTATAAGTGTATTCAAAAACCATACTATTTTCATTATTTAGAAAACAATGTTATTTACTTAACCAAATGGTATAAGTACAGTCAAACTTCATACTTGGGCCAAATAATGTCAACTGATACAATGTTTACTATAAAACCCAATAGTTTTTATTCAGTTTCTAAACCTTGAAAAATAAAGTTGTAATATTTGTTATGAAAATAATAGCTTGTACCAACTCTTGGATAATAATGAATTCGTTCAAGCTGGGGTAATTTATTTCCTCTCGGACCTTGACTTGGCAACGTTCTTATCTTAAGATAGATAAAAGTTTAGTAACTCAAAAGCTGATATTAACTATAATATCAGAAGTCCTATTTCCTATTCATTTTAAATATGGTTTTTATAAACCATTCCTTACATTTGAAAATCTCCTTTCACTTATAATCACTTTTACTTAATTCGTTAATTAAGTAAACCCTTACAAAAATACAAACCCTTAGCTTTAAACCCCGTTAATAAAATTCGTTCACAACCTAGATTTATTACAAAAATCCATTTACCAATTCTTTTACACAAATCCATTAAGCATCCTTCCTATGTATTTTTGAAAATCTCCTTTCAATTGCAATCATTTTTACTTAATTCAATTATAAGTAAATGCATATTTAAAACCATCGCATTAGATTTACATATCCTTTATAAACATTATTCACAAAGCCTTGATTCTATTATCAAAAGAATCCTTTTATAAAAATGTAACGATCCAACTTTTCCATACCGTCTAAGCTGACACTTAACAACCCATGCCCAACTCAAAAGCACTAGAAAATTAGATAGTTAAGAGAAAGAAAGTAGAGGGTGAAAACAAGAAAGAAATGTTAGAATAAAAGAAGAAGAATATCAATACTACAGAATCAGAGTAGAATAGAATCTCACAATAGAATGAGTATAATATAATATATTAATACTCTTTATACAAAGAGAAAACTGTATATATATGACAAAAATTTCAGAGTACACTACTGTGACAACCCCAGACCCCCAATCATGGGCCGCAAGGATAGTCTTTGGAATATAAAACATTATACACATCACCAGATCACAGAACATAGCATAATGTATCACATCAAAGAATAATTTACATCAGCGAAAATAAGTATCAGAGTTACACCAATATCACAGGATCACACCTAGTTCAAATACAGTTTCAGCTTAAAGATAATAAGTTTACAGAAAAATCAAACAAAACTAAAATAAGAGAGTGTATTAAATGTTCAAAAGTAATCATAAAAGTCCATCTTCAGCTCCAAGCCAAAACAACATCAACAGCTCTAGTACATATCCAAAAGAGAGCTAATGACCTAATCACTAGACTGCTCGTAAAATTATAAGCACCCGAGTTTGCAAGGGAAAAACAAACTACGAATCAGTCATGGGACTGGTATGAGAAATCCTACAGTTAAATTAACTTATTTAAAAACAAGGCAGGGGACCAGGCCATATGTTAGGAACGGGTTTCCTCCACTTGAATGCCAGTGCATAAAATAAAACAACACAATGCCTTTTGAAAAATGAAGCCTTATAAGACTCAGGTCCCATCACACAATGCAACACAAGCCGGAGGATAGAGGTTTACCGTATAATGGACAAACATGCTTGATACGAGGGAAATAAAAATCATTTGATATTATTATTAGTGTCTAAGTGTTTAAACAAATTTGTATCAATCTTAGATGGCATAATACCCCATCCTATTATGTCGTCGTATATGTACAACTAAAATCGTAAAATCACGTATTGCAATTTGGATTTCCGTCATGAGCCAAGGAAAAGGATCTTTCCTTATTTGATTTGGACCATCTCTAGCTAGATGTCCAGAACCACACGTATGTGACCCTTGAATCGGCAGGGCCGGTCAACAGTATGCCGTTGATTAGTATTGCCTGAACAATATGTTTCTCAGTCCTATCGGACCTCTTGGTCAATACGTCGACCATCTTGGCCTTGTGCGGCCATATCTGAGGTGCCTCGCTTTCCAACATCCGCATAAGTAATTTGCCTAGGCTCCATACCATGGCAACACTTCAAGCTATAAAGAAACGCATGTTCTCCCTATGGTTCCTCATCCGTTTTGGACTCGTACCGAGGTGTGAAGCTCGCGAATTAACGCCATACATAAAGCTACGCTATATTAACCATGCTTTGATCATCATTCACAAAGCTTTGCTTTTCAACAAAAGATTTGATCACTACATCTCTGCATGCCACATTGTCAATTCACGTCATACAACTGATGTCTATTAATATATAACCTTTTAGCGCATACGTCTCAGAGAAGGGTGTTAAGCTAAGAGAATAAATTCTTTGCCACCAGATAGATATATATTTGGTAGAGACCAATCAATACATAATAAATTACCATGTCGGGCACACAATCCAATTACAAGTACGTTGTGGATCTGAACGAAACTGAAGGAACCCTATTCCTCGTCTCATATGTCTAATACATGAGAGAGGTCCTCGCATATCCGGACAATCAACAAGTAAAATGGAAAACTACCACTTTAACTCCTTCAAGGGAGCAACCCATATCCATGACATTAGTAGTAATCCATTCGATGTGAAGATTGTTAGTTTTGCACCATCTTCAATATCTTCTATTTTTAATCATCGTTCCATTATTCGAAATGAGTTAAACCGATCTTTTCATATAATTTGTGTCAAAACAAATCAAATCCATAGTTGGATCATTGATTCACCAATTAAGCCTTTTTTAATTGGTTTAAACACCTCCCAAATCATTTATAATATTTTATAACGATTTTAAACTATTTTTATATTTATAAAAATAGTCCATTTCCGTTAAATGACGTTTCAGGTCACTCAGCTGCATTGGCGTTGTTTTCAATCAAACTTGAATTAAAATTTTCTCATAATCTAACCACTGGATTTTAAAACTGTTAATATCATTTGAAAGTTCTTTTCAAAACGAATCCAACGATTCTAATTTTGGGTAAATCTGACAGTCAGATCTCCCGTTATATTCATTTAAAGTTACGGGTTAAAACCGCGAACTACCTCTACGCGACACGTTCAATATTTGACTTGTATATATATAATATGTCAATTTGCTTCAAAACCGTTTTATATATTATTTAAAATATATATAATAATTTTTCAAACTCACATTTTAATCATTCAACTTCAAAACCATATAGTGTCAATATACTCGTATTATAATAATATTATAATGATTAAAATAATATTATTTTTCCAATTTCGATATTTTTAAACAAATTTTCCGAGTAATTCGTGATAAAAATGAATGAGAAACTTTTAAAAAGGAATTTGTTTTAAAACATCAATCAAGTAGACTGAACTTCAGTTGTGAAAGTTACTATTCAATTCAAATTGAAAACTTCGTCAAGCCAAAATCGATTGGAAATTAATTCAAAATCACTTGTTACAGTTATGGAAATTCGTTGATATTTTATTATCTTTGCGTCCCTCCAAAATCGGACGTCTAAATCAAACCTTGATTTTACAGCTATTATTATTATATTAATAAAATATTCATTGAAAAACCATTTTTACTCGATGGAGACTTAACCAATGAACCAATAATCATTTTTATTGTTCATTTATTCACAGTGAATATTATAACATATACTCATCCATAACTCCGCGTCCAATTCGCACATAAAGTGTACTATACCATATAAGCTTTAGATTAAATAAATAATGCTTATACAGTTATGTCAATTCCACATATTGATAGTCTATACACTTGGGCTTCAGATTAATGTTTATCTTTACCCCAATACATGTGGGGGTTAACTTAATTATCACAAACATTTGGCATATACACACACTTGGGAGATGTGTAAAAATATCGTCCTAATACCTGTGTGGGGTTTATGTTGCAATCCATGTAGCTTACACAAACACACACAAGGGAAACGTGTGAATGACCGTCATCCCCAGACCTGTGTGGGGTTTGCTTTTCAATCAATTGGCTTATATACACGCTTGGTAGAATTGTAAAAATACGATCCTAATACCCAAGTGGGTTTACATCGATATCCATGTAGCATACATATACACATGAGAGACATGTTGGCGTTGTCATCTCAAGGCCCGTATGGGGTTTGCGGTATATTCAGAAACAATCAATATATAATCATTAATAAATTTCACATCCAAAACCATTTGAGGTCCAACCAATTTTCAATCAACATCGTTTGAAATACGGGTGTCGTGTATTCAAATAATATCACAAATAACAGATAAAAATCACATTTTTATCACACTACTCAACGTTTAACATAACATAAAATTTGTGTTATCAGTGTTGAACATTTCTAAATATTTTAATCAACACTTGCGGTTAATTAAGTTAATTCTATTAGATCCAAAATTGGCTCTAACACCCAAATTGTTCAATTATACAGAAATTAATGTCAGAAAAAAAATGCTAGAAAAACAGAAAAGACATAAGATTTATAGTGGTTCGGCGTTAATGAGCCTACGTCCACTTTATATCTATGATTATACTTGGAATCAAAATACAATCGATGATTTATCCCTCAATCTCACTCATACAATGTTGACTCAATCAATAATTTCGAGACAACTCTGAATAATAATAATAGAGGTGTAATAATGGTGGATTCAGATCTCAGAATTGCCAAAAGGATCCTGAAAAATGCCAAGTTCTGGGCTATTTATAGCTGATTTCTATAGGCGGATCGTGGTCATATGTGGCAGAAATCCCGAAGATCTTGGGCTGGTTCGTAGCTTGAGGGAGAAATAGTCAATATGGCTGTTATGGACAGGTGTCGCTGGATCCTGCGTTTGCGGATCGTGAAAGACTTGGTCATGGCTTTCATCTGGTTTCCTGGTTCGGATCAGGTCGCGCTTTCATGGAGGGATCAGATCGAGCTAGGAGGAGCGGGTCGGATCGGATCTGGTTGACACGAGCAAGTCGAATCGCATCAGGCTGACGAGAGCGGGTCGGATCGGGATAGGCTGACATGAGCGGGTCGGATCGGGCTAGCAGGGGGCGATCACGATCGGGTCCAGGCCTTTCCACAAGTAAAGCTTCATCTTGAACTCGCGTTTGAATCTAGGTGGATTGATCTAAAAGCTATCCAACATTTTGCCACCTCGAAGTATGTTTTATCAAGGATGGAACGTGCTTCGAAATTTCCGAATTACCTTTTCATGAAGTGATGTGAATCAAAAGGCCGTTTCCGTCTGGTACGTCGTACAACTTCCAAAAAGGTATGCCTCTTGATAAGTATAAATACTCAGTTAAATCTTCAGTCATTTCTTTGTTCATTGGTTAATTTTCATCTCTGGAGTTTTCGGGGACTTCATTGTCAAATTGCCAGGTAAACTTTTGAGTTTTCACAGGCATTTCTGGGTCGTCATTTTTGACAATTGTCTATCGGGTCGGATCGCCGGAACTCCCCACGGTTTGTGGGGAGAGGCACTTGTTTTGGTTCGGCGATCGTTTGGGCTTTCCCACAAAACGTGATGGGATTCTCCACGAAACGCGTTGGGCTTCTCCACGAAACGCGTTGGGCTTTGGTTCGTGGCCCATCGGTTTGCTCGGTCTGAATAGGACAAAAAGGGGAATACTAAGGGTCGCAGGTTTTTCCTATATAAACCGGGTTTCTTCCTTCCTTTCCCCTTCTCCTTCTTCCTGCCGCCGCCGCCCATCATCTTGAAACCCTAATTTCATTTTTCAAAATCCATTCGTCTCCTAACCTTTGAAAGGTAATCAAATGATATTATTCTTATTTCTCTCAAATTTTTATTGGCTTGAAAAGGAAGGGCGGTGGAATTTTGTAAAACTTGTGATTTTGAGAGCAACGGTGGTGTTGGGTTCAATCGCTCGAGTTCATTAATGGAGAAGAGGACGGAGGAGGAAGAAGGAGGAAGTTGTCAGGTTGATTCGTGGGCGAGGCTCCGGATCGGGTCGTGAAAGAAAATGGGGAAATGGAAAAGTAGTTCTAGACAACAGATCAGATCGAGAATTTTGGCTCGTGGAAATGCAAGCGGGAACGGATCTGGGGGCTCTTATCGAGAGTCGATGGATCGCTATACCCCAACCCATGAGTCAACGTTCCTTTGCCGATTCAGCTCACTAACGATCCAATCCCTGCGGTCCAATCCGATTCCATGGACCAGCGTTTTTATCACGATCCGAGCTCCAATACTCCAGCGAGCCGACCTGGTTGACGATCCCAAACACATATGGACTTTAATCATTGCATCATAATTGCAGTATATTGAACAGTTAGGTTAGAGCCTTCGAGATGGACTTCTTGGACTGATTGTCAACATGACTTAATGTTCACTGCACTTATCCGATTTATGTTATGACTTTATTTTCCAGTATCACACACACTTGCACACACGAGCACTTGCACATGCACGGGGTCCAAGGGAAATTATTTTCTAATCTCTCATGTTTGCTCGCCATAACAACAATGTCAGATAATCATTCTCCTGAAAGATCTGAAACAGAGGTGGATCCAGAGATGTCGGAACACCTTAACTCCGAGGTTCCTCCAATTAATCCAGAGGATGCGGATTCTGAATCCGAGTATGAGGCAGAGACAGAATCAAATTCGTCTGAGAGTACCTCACTCGAGGATGAGTCCGAAGTGGATGACCGAGCTCCCGATGAGATCCTCGGCGTATTAGAAATTGAGAAATTTACTGACTCTTTAGCTTCCAAGCTAGACGATATAAAACTTAAGAAAATTTTCTTGAAACACGGGATCCCCTGGGACGATGTGAAAACACCTGAAAGCAGAGATATTCCTCATCTGGCTCCAGAAGGGTATATGGCAGTCAGCCGACTCATGTGTTGGGTAGGCGCTATTCCTCCGTTTCCTCCAATCATCATTAAAACCTTAAGACGATTGTGTATTGCCCCTATGCAGCTTCATCCCAATGCTTACGCAGCCTTGTACACTCTATATGTCGTGTATGCAGAGATCCTACAAACTGAGCTTACTTTTAAAGACTTGAAATTCTACTATCTCTTTAAACACCGTTCCACATCGACCCCAAATTTCTCTTTCTTTGAATCAGTAGCCAACAGGAAGGTTCTGTCTGATGGTTATAGCAACATAGGGGATCCCAAAGCTGATTGGTTTTACATAAAACACCAGGCTGGGTGTGCAAGGAGGTGGCTCAAATCTAGTAAGTTTCGAGCCTCCAGATGCATGACTGAATTACATAATCGAAGCATTAACATGTTTCTTTTTCCCTTGTGCAGATCACACATTCCCCAAGACAGAAGGCTTAGTGTATAACGATCGATTATCTCGCCTTCTTAAAAGAAGTCTGACTTCTTGAAAATCAAGAAATGTATTACCGACGAAAACCTTCACAAGCACCAAGTCGCGGGCGGCAAACCTTACAAGTATGTGCCCCCGGCTGAAGGAGAAGGAACTTCTCAGGTTGTAAAAACAGCCATTCTTCGCAAGAGTCCTTCGCCGATGACTAATCAGGATGACAAGGATTTAAATGTGTATAAAGGAGATGAGGGAAGAGCTGATAAATCAAAGGAGGTTCCAACTTCCGAGGGGCAGTCTCCACTAAGGACTTCATCGCCAATTGAATCTGTCGCCCAAGACGAATTAACGGAGGAACAGATTTTCGAGGAATTAAGTAAAATTCCTTTGCCAGATGATATTTATACTCAAGAAGATTTCAGAAGGGAACCAATTTTTCCCATCTTCGAAAAGATGGGTGTCCAGTTGGAGAAAAAGAAGTTACCCAAATGAGCTTAACTTCGGGCCCTGGTCCATTTAAAAAAAAGGGGGAATTTCATGGGATGCACAAAACACATGCACCATTTATTATAACACTCTTCTGCTGCTGTGGTCCATAGTTCTTACACGCACTTGTTTTCTTTGCAGGAAAAATGTCTCGCAAACGGTCTTATTTCTATCGTTCCCTTCGCGAGGGCACACCAAGCCTCCTTCCAGATCCTGAGCACCCTCGTAGCGATAGTCGGGGAAGGGATAGTCGTCGTCCCTGGGATTCTCATCAATCTTATTCTGCACGACCTCGATCTCCACCAAAGCAAAGTTATGGAAAGAAACATAGTCGTCCAATGCCACCAGCTGGGGGAAAGCAACTTCCTAGAGATTTAACCCCTCCAAAAAGCACTCCTTCTCACGCCCAATCGTCCAAAAAACACCCCGAGCCAAAGGACAAGGACAAAGATGAGGGCAGGATTATTGAGAAGGGGAAGGCAGTTCCTACTTCCTCTAGTGAGCATGGCTTGGACACTACTGCTGCAAGGGATGATGCTCCCAGTTCTGATATTATGGCCAGGTTAGAGCGCCTACGAAAACAGTGTCCCGACATTTACTTTAAGAGGATGGTGTTCGTCCCAGATCTTGAACCGGTCCCCGAGGATTGGGACACAGAGGTGATAGGGTATGTATGTCATGTAGCTAAACAATATGGGGTAATGAAGAAGCATGCTGCTACACTCTCTACTATCATCCGCCGGATGGAGACGGACGCGGCCAGGGTCAGAGTAAAGATTGACAATGATACTAATGCTCGGTGCAAAATGGAAAAAGAACTAGAGGATGCACAGGCCCAACTGGCTTTAGCTCGGCGAGACGCAGAAAATTACAAGTCCGAGTTGGAGAGTGCCAGAGAGCGTTTTCGCAACGAGCTTGACTTAAATAGCCAGGAACGGGTGGCCCTGAGGAAGGAAGTAGAGGATCTCAGAACGGTTAACATTGACTGAAGACAGTATAGGATCGTTTTTCTGCTGAGAAAGAGGTTTGGGAGAAAGAGAGGGCGAGTTTAAAAAATGACCTTGCCCTTGGCAAGGAGGAGAAGGAGGTTCTAAATGATTGACTCGCTCAAGCTGAGGAGCGTGTAGCTGTCGTCGAAAGCAATGCCAATAGCGCTCTTGAGTCAACAGCTGCTGCGGATGATAAGCTTGTCGAAAAAGAGAAGGATATAGATAGCTTTGAAGAATTTTTGTTCGATTTTTTTGGTCAAGTTATCAAGCATCGAGACATCTCTTGGATTCCAGACTACCATGTTACCTTGGCCAATATATGGGACGCAAATGTCGAGGGCGAGAAGCGGCGACTGGGGGTCGACAAAATTGATGAGCACCAGCTGATGCAAACCTTTCTCAGAGGTGAAGAGCCTGAGGCTTTGGAGGAAGGCAGACGCCTTATCCACGAGGAAATGGAGAGGGAGAAAAGCAGGCTCAAGGGTAAGGATAAGGTTGGCGAGAGTTCGAGCTCAGTGGTAGAGCCCAAAACCTCTGAGGTTGAGGGATATAACCTTGATGATCCATTGATCCCCTTGGCACCTACTCCTCCGATGGTCGGGACCACCAGTACAAATATTGGAGATGAGTTAGCTGAAGGTATCTCCACATTTTCTCCACATTTCATTAAAGCAATCGTAACTTGTTGTCGTCTCATGGGACAGACAAGTGACATGGCCACATCTCCTCCCAATTTGCTAACCTTTACTTCTAATGGTGTAGGTACCAAAGTGGTCGAAAAGGGTGCAGATGAGAAGGCAGAGGCTGGGAAGGTTGAGGTTCCCCCGAGTTCTGGTATCGAAGCTTCTGAGGTCTCAAAGCAAACCGGGGGCTCAATTGGTGATAGAGTTACAGTAGCACCGGTGGAGTCTAGTGCTGGCGCTCCTGCAGACGCCGAGATCATTGCTGCTCTGCATGACATAGACGACGGTCATGGAGATGAGGAAGAGGAGGTAGAAATCATTAACGAGGCCAAGGGTGATGATAGCGAAACCTTGGCTGACATACAGGCTAGGAAGGAGAAGCAGTTGGCTCTTAAGAGGGAGGAACATAATCCTATATTTGTAACCTCTATCTCTGAAATCGGCCCCAAGACTGGGTTAATTATAAGATTTTCTTCTAGATCGAAAACTTCACAACTTGCCTCCGAACCTTCCAGTCCTTCTCCGGAGCCTCTTGTCGATAAGAGGAAGAGGAAGAAAAGTGACCGCTCCGGTACTGATAAAGAGGAGTTGGAGAAACAGAAGAAGGATAAGAAATCAAAGCCATCTCCCATGTGCAAATAGAATGCAGCTATTGGCTCATGTTTTAGTTTTAAGATTTCTTTTGGCCAAAAGATGTAGTCATGAGATTGGCCCTCACTTTTTGCTTAGTTTCTTGTTTTTTGTATATCTGTTTCCAGTAAATAAGGACCGACTTCTTTTGCATCATTGTGTTCCTGCAAATTCATCATGTTAGCAGAGTTTAGATAATCATAACTGAAATTTTCATAGTTAAATGTTAAAGTTGTAAGTAACGATCATTAATCATAACGAAAACAATCATCGGGAAATACTTGTGCTAAGTAAACGTGTAGTGATGCACGTATATATTCCTAATTGATCGTCATTATAGTGCCTGGCCAGGGCTTATTAGCGATCGATTAGAATTATATTTGTACTATCCCGATCTTTCCATGGGGTAATGATTCCTGCGGCGCAAAGTCTCCACCGCTTTTATACTCTCTCGATCCTTCAGCGGGTTAGAGTTTGTGTGGCACTAAGTCTCTAGCGCCTTTTGACTCTCCCGATCCTTCAACGGGTTAGAGTTCGCGTTGCAATAAGTCTCTAGCGCCTTTATACTCTCCCGATCCTTCAGCGGGTTAGAGTTCGAGCTCGATTTTTGGTCTGCTCACTGATCCTTCAGCGGGGCAGAAGTTCTGGGGGCGCTAAGTCTCTAGCGCCTTTATACTCTCCCGAACCTTCAGCGGGTTAGAGTGTTGCCAAGGCGGTTTTGTCATAGTGCACCTGCACGCCTTGGGGACGTTATCTTCGCGTCCTTTATACTCTCTCCCTGATCTCGGGAGTTAGAGTGCAAGTTGTAATGCGATTTACCTCTCTGCACCTTTTGAAGGTTTAATTATCGTGAATTTTCCGATCTGCTGAACGACATTTTGAACTAGCCGTTTTGAGATTACTGCATAAATTTAAAACAATTCCCGGAATGGTAACAGTATATATATTGATCAACATAAAAGGGTAGATAAGAAATGGTGCAGTAAAGGTAAATGACACACAACATTTTTATAGTGGTTCTGTCGAATCATGACCTACATCCACTTTATAATCTTTTGTTCAAATAACCAGACTGTTCTAGGCAAGTCAAGCCCTTTTACATTGTTCTAAAAACAAAAGAATAAAACTGACACTTTTATGTCAGGTAAAGCCGCAAATGCTGGGCATTCCGCAATCTGGGGATTTCATCTCCATCTACGATTGCTAGCTTGAAGGTTCCATTATCAAGCCTTTGTAAAATGGAGTACGGTCCTTCCCATTTCGGGCCCATATGTACCGAGGGCGGAAAGACACGTTTCAGAACCAAGTCTCCAGGTTCGAATGTCCGAGCTCGGACCCTTCTGTTGTAGTACCGAGCTATTTGTTGTTTGTGTCTCAAGGCACGTAAGTCGGCTTCGTCCCTTTTTCCTCAATCATGTCCAGGGATTCAAGGAGCAACTCATTGTTGGTCATCGGGTCGTAATAAATGGTATGATGGGATGGTACTTCTAACTCGACCGAAATAACTGCTTCAACTCCTAAAGAAAGGGAAAACAGGGTGTGACCCGTCGCCGACTTATACATTGTTCTATAGGCCCATAGTGCCAGGGGCAATTCGTCGACCCATATAGCTTTGCCCTTCTTCAATCTTTTCTTTAGAATGGATTTGATCACCTTATTTTCTGCTTCAACCTGTCCGTTCGATTGCGGATGGGCCACAGAGGTGTATCTTTTCTCGATGTGATACTTCCGACAGAAATCTTGAAACTCCGTGCTGTCGAATTAGGTCCCATTGTCGGTTATGATGACTTTTGGAATCCCAAATCGAAAGATGATGTTCTTAACGACAAAGGTGATCACTCGTTTGGTTTTGATCATGGTCAAAGGCTCTGCTTCTGCCCATTTAGTAAAATAATCCATGGCCACAATAGCGAACTTTGCTCTGCCCTTAAAGGGGAGGCTCCCAATAATGTCGATTCCCCACATAGCAAAAGGCCACGGGCTTGTCATTGTCTTCAACTGGTTAGGTGGTGCCCTAAGGATTTTTGAGAACTTCTGGCAAGCATCACAACGTTGTGCATACTTGGCGGCATCCTTGTTTATAGTGGGCCAGAAATAGCTGTATCGCAATATCTTCTTTGCCAATGTTTGTCGTCCCGTGTGGTCGCCACACTCACCTTCATGGACCTCCTTCAGCACACACTTGATGTCGTCATGGGCAATGCACCGGAGGAGAGGCATCGAGAAACCTTATCTGTACAGGACCTCACCTTGCAACACATATCGGGAAGCCTTCCGTATAACTGCGCGCCTCTCGCTTTTCTTACTTGGGAGCGTTCCATTCATCAAGAAATTCTTCAGGCGGTCATCCATGACTCGCTTTCAGGTTCAATTTCCAGTACCGGATCAACTTCCATCTGATCCACACTGGGGAACTTTAATACTTCAATCGGGACTAGCTCCGTATGTTCTAGATTATCGGAACTAGCCATTTTTGATAACTTGTCCGCTCTTTGATTCTCTGCTCGAGGAATGTGAGATATACTATGGTGCTTAAAACCACCCAACAACGTTCTTACTTTTTCCAGATATGATATCAACCTTGGACTCTTAGCTTGAAATTTTTCATTAACTTGGTTCACGACCAAATTGGAGTCACAAAAAATGTCTAGCTTTGTAATCCCTAGTTCTTTTGTAAGTTTCAACCCGGCAATCAGAGCTTCATACTCGGAATCATTATTGGTCGTGTGGAACTCCAATCTAAGAGCGTAGTATATTATCCGTTTCTTTGGAGTTTCAAGAACCACTCCGGCACCTGATCGTTTATCATTTTTAGCTCCACCAGTATATAGTTTCCAGGCGTTAGTGTCAAGGAGTAGCTTTGGCGCATCATCTTCCTCGGTTACCACATCATCTTCTGGGATGGTAAATTCTGCTATAAAGTCTGCAAGTGCCTGCTCTCTTATCGACCTCCGAGGTTAGAATTTCAGGTCGAATTAACTTAACTCAATGTTCCATTTAAGCAATCTTCCCGACGCTTCTGGCCTTTGTAGGACTTGTTTAAGCGGGTGATCAGTATAAACAGTAACGGGATGAGCCTGGAAGCAGTGACGAAGCTTCCTAGATGCGATCAGCAAACTGTGCGCGAGCTTTTCTATCTTTGGGTAATTTCGTTCTGCGGCTGCCAATTTCTTGCTCACATAGTACACCAGTCTTTGCACCTTATCCTCTTCTCTTACCAAAGCCGAACTGATTGCGTGGGATGACACTGCCAAGTATACGAATAAATCCTCGTGATCCACAGGCTTAGACAGTATTGGGGGTCTCTCTAGATGAATCAACAGATTTTGGAAAGCTTCTATACAATCAGGAGTCCATTTAAATTTGCGCTTGCCTCGCTTTATTAGTTCGAAAAACAGGATGCATTTATTTGTAGCTTTTGAGATAAATCTGCTTAGCGCTGCCACTTTTCCAACAAGGCTTTGCACATCTTTAATCTGCTTTGGTTCTTGAATATTTCGGATTGCTGTAATTTGGTCTGGATTAATCTCGATTCCACGCGAGCTTACAATGAACCCCAGGAATTTTCTAGATGCCACCCCAAACGAGCATTTCAAATGATTCAATTTTATCCATATTTTCGGAGAATTTGAAACATCTCTGTCAAATCGTTGGTATGATCGGATGACTGTCTGGACTTTACCAACATGTCGTCGACGTATACCTCCATCGTTTTTCCAATTCTGGTTGTAGAACATCCTATTCACCAACCGTTGATATGTAGCGCCGGCATTTTTCATACCGAAAGGCATCACCACATAGCAATATAATCCCAAATCTGCAATGAAGCTGGTATGCTCTTGGTCTGGGACATGCATGAGGATCTGATTATACCCTGAATAGGCATCCATAAAGGAAAGGAGCTCATGACCTGCAGTTGAATCTACTAATTGATCGACTCTAGGCAACGGGAAGCTATCCTTCGGACAAGCCTTGTTTAGATCAGAGAAATCGATGCACGTTCGCCACTTTCCATTGGCCTTTTTTACCAGAACCAGATTTGAAATCCAGTTAGGGTACGTCGAATCTTTAATAAATTCATTACTCTTCAGTTTCTCGACTTCTTCTTTCAATGCCGCAGACCTTTCTGGACCCAACATTCGCCTTTTCTACTTGACATGAGGATGTTTCGGGTTAATGCTTAGCGAATGACTCATAATCGAGGGAGATATCCCACACATGTCTACATGGGTCTAGGAAAATACATCCAAGTTAGTTTTCAGAAAATTTGTTAATTCCTTGGCTCGAACGGGATCCCACTGAGATCCAATCTTCAAGACCTTCTCTGGGTCACTATCATCGATTAGTACATCCACAGTTGCTTCATTGGGAGTCGCCATTCTGCCCCCAGGATCTTCATCCTCTCTAGGATCTATGTTCTCGGGCAACTCCCTGGGTGACCCTCCTAAAGGTACTTCCTTTAATTGCTATGACGATTCCTCCCTTGGATGGGAGGAACCACCTTTCGCTTCTATATCTCTTCCTTTGCGGAGCAGTTTTAACTCTGCAATGTAGCATGCTTGTGCAACAACTTGATCTCCTCTAACAATACCCACATCGGAATCCGTAGGGAATTTCAACAATAAGCACCAGGGTGCAATACAGGCCCTGAATTTGGCTAGGGCCGGTCGGCCCAAGAAGGCATTGTACGGCAATTCAATATCCAGGACCACGAAGAGGACGATCCTCACTCTCTGGCGTTCCCCTTCCCCGAGGGTTACTGATAATTCCACGTATCCTATTGGAGCATTCGAGGCCCCATTAAATCCACGTATCCAACCTTCACATGGCTTTAAATCCTTCGGCTTGAGTTTCATTTGGTCGAACGTTTTCTTAAACAAAATATTGACCGAACTCCCGTTATCTACCAAGACCTTATGAATTATAGCTAGGCCGATGGTGATAGTGATCACCAATGGATCTTCAGTTGGGGAGTGTACTCCAATACTCTCTCGTTCGCGAAATATGACGTCATCGGACATCGTCTTTTATTGCTTAATCGGAGTGCTGTCCTCGGGGTTACTACACTCTCCCACTTCGAAATGCTGTTTAGCTGCATTTATGTATTGATCCATAGCTCTAAAACTGTGCCCTGCTAGGTGGAGCCCACCAATTATGGTATTGATAATGGTATTTTTTTTCCTTTTTGCTGAGCTGTCGGTTTACCAATAGGTTGGCTTTGGTTCGGGGCTTGTACAGCTTGCTCCCTGTCCCTGGGAGTCACCTTCTACTCA
Source organism: Allium sativum (assembly GCA_030737875.1). Taxonomy (NCBI): domain Eukaryota; kingdom Viridiplantae; phylum Streptophyta; class Magnoliopsida; order Asparagales; family Amaryllidaceae; genus Allium; species Allium sativum. The sequence goes on from CM060922.1 coordinate 98,989,398, forward strand.
TCAAGCTTCCCTTCTCGGAGTAGCCTTTCAACCACGTCTCTCAAGTGACGACATTCGTTTGTGGAATGACCGTGAATCTGATGAAAAAGGCAGAATTCCCCAGTTTCACGCTCTTTCTCTGTAGAATCTCTCGGAGGAGGCCTTTTATACTGGAGGACATTATGTGTATCCAAGAAGATGTTCTCCAATGTATCATTTAACGGTGTGAAGTTCTCAAACGATCTGGACCGGGATCTCCTCTAAGAGTCATTTCCTCGATTTCTTTTCCGATTATTGTTATTATTATTCCCTGATTGGTGACCGCTGTCTTGATTCTTGTTCCCAATGTTAACTTCAACCTTTCCTGAGCTATCTCCCATTTGCTTGATGGCCACATTGCTTTGGATATCTTCCTTATCTGTAGCCTTTCTTTTTTGATTAGCATATATCTCCTCCCGACGCAGGCGAATATTGGCATTTTCATAAAATACTTCTCTGGTCGGGGGAGGTTTGCCAGCTAGATATCTTCCAAACTTGGTATCTTTATCGACGCTATCGATCAAGGCCATCAACACAGTTTGCTCATGCGGATCTTTGACTTCTGCGACAGCCAAGTTAAAACAATCCAAATACGACCTCAGGCTTTCGTCTGGTCGTTGTTTAATGAGGGATAGCTCGATCACATTCTTAGACCTCTGGGCATGAAGATGAAATTGGTTTACGAATTTCTCACTCAATTCCCTGAAGCTGGATATTGACCATGCTGGCAGGCGTGTAAACCATAATAATGCCACATCTTCCAAGAATATAGGGAATGTTTTACATTTAATCGCGTCTGTAGCTGCAGCGACATTCATTGACCAAGAGTACCGCATTAAATGTGGATGGGGTCAGTCCCGCCCGTATAGCGATTCATGGTTGGCATATTGAAGCGCCTCGGGAATGTAACAACCAGTATGTCGTCAGTAAAAGGCGTCCGACTGCGATCTATTCCTCACTCTTCATTCCTCTATCCAAGACTATCTACCATGACTTGCCTAATCATTGCTTCAACCTCTGAATGGGTTAGGGTAAATTTGGGATTAGCACTCCTTGCCTGACGTCCTCCTCTAGCGTTTCTTTGACGCGCTGCTATAAAATCTGGGCCTTGAGCAGAACTCCCTTGCCCCTTGTTGCCGCGGTCGATCACGTGATGAGCAGGAGGCATGCCATTCCTTAGTGGTAGAACAAGCTCATTTAAGTTGCGGTTACTAGTTCCCTGATTAAATGCCTCCTCTTCACGAGACGGGAGTGACCCAAATCGAAGTTGTTCTATGTTCTCAGGCCTTTCCAATGGGGGCCATCGTTGGTTCCTTCAGGGCTCTTCAGACAATGACGTATGTTCCGGAGAGAAATGGTGAGCTGGAGGTGGTGAAATCTTCCTTTGAATATCATCAATTCTTCTGCCTAAATCAGTAATATTTTGACGCAGCAACGAGCTCTCTTGCCTTTGAGCGGCCAATTCATCGGTTTGCCTTTCCAATGCTTCAAGTATTCGAGTCAAATGTCCTTCGGTAACTAGGGCAGAAGGGTCGAATTGATCATCAACATTCTCTCTTATACGTTAAGAACTTGGGTCAGGTCGAGCAGTTGTACCAGCACGAGAAGAACGAGCCATAACCTCTTTTCCGGGTCGGGTTGTGGTCTGATTGTTGTTTCGGATCATGGTACCCTTGTGTCGATGGCTCGTGGTAGCTCCCTGAGATCGGATCGCGGGGGCACTAGATGGGGGAATGGTGTTGTTGTCCCGGGATCGAGTCATAACACCTTCAGAGACCCGGATCGTGGCGCCCCCTTTGGGTCGGGTCGTGGTACCCTCTTCGGCCCGGATTACCCCCACATCATCGCGATTTGAAGGCTCCTCTTAGACCTGCTCGTGCACATCTTCCTCGATCGCTTCATTCGTAGCTTTGTTCGCTCGTAAAGCTCGTAATTCCTTAGACTTCCTTCCAGCCATGATATCTGGGTATCGCTGAAATCTTCAAAAGTCGAAACTGCTGAGTTTTGGATTGTCTTCTTTGGATTTGAATATCCAAACAGTAGAGCAACAATCCCATGTACTGAGACTTTGTTCTAAGTGAAAGCACCAAAATGTTAGATCCAAAATTGGCTCTAACACCCAAATTGTTCAATTATACAGAAATTAGTGTCAGAAAAAATGCTAGAAAAACAGAAAAGACACAAGATTTATAGTGGTTCGGTGTTAACGAGCCTACGTCCACTTTATATCTATGATTATACTTGGAATCAGAGTACAATCGATGATTTATCCCTTAATCTCACTCTTACAATGTTGATTCACTCAATAATTTTGAGACAACTCTGAATAATAATAATGGAGGTGTAATAATGGTGGATTCAGAATCAGAATTGCCAAAAGGATCCTGAAAAATACCAAGTTTTGGGCTATTTATAGCTGATTTCTACAGGCGGATCGCGGTCATATGTGGCACAAATCCCGAAGATCTTGGGCTGGTTCGTAGCTTGAGGGAGAAATAGTCAATATGGCCGTTATGGATAGGTGTCGCTGGATCCTGCGTTTGCGTATCGTGAAAGACTTGGTCATGGCTTTCATCTGGTTTCCTGGTTCGGATCAGGTCGCGCTTTCATGGAGGGATCGGATCGAGCTAGGAGGAGGGGGTCGGATCGGATCTGGTTGACACGAGCAAGTCGGATCGCATCAGGATGACACGAGCGGGTCGGATCGGGCTAGGCTGACACGAGCGGGTTGGATCGGGCTAGCAGGGGGCAATCACGATCGGGTCCAGGCCTTTCCACAAGTAAAGCTTCATCTTGAACTCGCGTTTGAATCTTGGTGGCTTGATCCAAAAGCTAGCCAAAAAATTCTAATTACTATCTACGTGAGTTTTGGTTTCTCACATATATCAGATAAAAATCATATTTTTACCATACTACTAATCATATAACCTCATATTAAGCTCATATGATCAAACACAAGTTAATATTATTAACCGCAAACAATTAACAGTGAACAGTTGTTTTTTTCTAGCCCTTTTTATAAGTGAGTTACGATTCTCACCAACGATTTCCAGTATGCCAAACTTTAAATGGAAGGAATTAAGATTTGCAAACACTGCTACTACTCGTCACAACACCTACAAACTCGTCAACACTTCGCAAAGCTAGATCTAGCGACTATTGACTTCAAACGACTCACGCACTCGCTCACACACATGAACACTTGTAGATCTGGAAGTTTGAAGCTAAACGAAGGAGGAACGGGGGAGAAAGGGATGGCTTGGGGCTGTGGGACTCACGGGGCTGACGTGGCAAGTGGTGGGGTCTACGAGGCAGATGCGTGGGGTAGGAGGAGAAAAGAGAGAGTTTTGGAGTGGGGTTAGTGTAAAAAAGGTGGGAAAGAGGTGTTTTAGAGTTTTAGGAGGGGAGGTGGGCCACGGCTGGCCACGGGTAGGGGTCTAGGCGGAGAGAAGTGGTGGTAATGGGCAGCGGTCAGCAGGTGGGGACGGCGCAGGGTGGAGAGGCCATTAGCGGAGAGGAAATGGGGGAGTGGAGGTAAGCGAAAAATGGAAGAGAAGGAAGAAAGAAAGGAGAAAAGGATGAGAGGGTTTTTAAACTTTCCATCCCTTTACGCGGACGTTGAGGTGGCGCAACATGGTGAGTTGCAACTGAAAAAACTAAGTCTGTTGGATGGTTGACACCTCTTTTGTGTTAATGGAAGAACCTTTTGTCAACAACCGAAAACGTGTGCTAGTTCGCCTTCATGCTTTTTGATCACATGACCATACTTCAATTCAGTTTGTCACGAAAATTTGGATTATGGAATTAAACGTAATTCCGGATCTAATGGAATAAGATTCATGAAATTCGAGTTGATTTGACCTTTCGTTTTAATTTTCGAAAGCGTTTCGACGTGTTGTCATAACATATGTTTAATTTACGCACGACCACACGTGTAACGACCCGTATTTTCAGCGATAGAATAATTAATTAATTTAATTATTTAAATAGTGATTCAGAGAATTTAAATGGTCGGTTAATTAAATAAAATTTGAATATTTAATTAAAACAAATAATATAACAATATATTTAAATTTTGAAATAGTCAGAAATAGTGAAATTCACAATATGGTGTGAACTAGATCATCTGTGATATTTAACTCAGTTAAAAGTTGAATTACAATAATGAATATATTATTTAAATGAAGTTTGAACATATAATTTTATTATAATTATTATAATCGAGCTTTAAATGGCAATGCAGTTCATAAATTGTCGATTCGAACTTCAACTGAATGTACAGGTTTTGTTTTTAGCTGGATTTCTTGTGAAACAAGAAACGTTCGGAGCTGGTGAAGTATATCTTTCTGATGGAAGAGAAAAATCGGGATTTCGTCGTGTAGATTTTGATTTATGTCCAAATCAAATTTTAGAAAACTCGCTATGGAATTCCTTTATAATTTATAACGATTTATTTATATTTATAAAAGGAATTTCATTATAAATCAAATATCGATTTATATCGGGATTTGAAATATTGAGTTAGAAATTCATATAGGAATATCGTGGAGCTTATGATGTCGTATGTAAATATATACGATAATATCTATTCATAAATATTAAATTTAATTATTTTTAAATATATTTATATATTTAAGAGGGTTATTTAGAGCTTTAAAAAATAGCCAGTTTTGCCAACGACCTCGGAATTCGACGAAACTAATTTTGTTGGATCCGCAATATTAAATTATTGTTAGATTTCAATTTTTGTGATTTTTGAAGTCATTATGTGGTCGTAAGGGATTTTAATGTGAAAAACAGTCGATAAATTGACCTTTAAAAATACGCTGTGTGAGCAAATGAAGTCGAAATTCGACGAAACTAGTTTTGTTGGGTGCGTAATGTCGAACTCTAGCTACATGCCCAGTTTCTTGATTTTTGGGTATCATGTGTGATCACATGAATTTTTAGAAGTCAGAAACAAATAAAATGATATTAAATAAAATATCCTAAATTTGTAAGTGGACCAAAACTAAGCCATGTCCTCTCCTTTATCAGCCACACCCGCACCCTTTATAAACGTAAAAATAGGAGCCGCCGGTATACTTCTTGTGTAACGTCCCGCATTTTGGCGGTTCGTATTTGAAACTGTTTAAATATTGAAATCGTAATATAAATGGATTTATATATTAATTAAAACGAAGTTGAACGTATATAAATATATATTAATTATAATCGAGCTCAGAACGACCCTGCAGTTCGTAATTTAACGTTCTGAACTATAACTGAGTGTACCGGACTCGTTTTGAATCGGATTTCTTCGAAACGAGAAACGTTGGAATCTGTTGAACTGTATCTTTCTAACAGAAGTGAAAAACCAAGATTTCGTCGAATAGATTGCAAGATATGTCCAAATCAAATATTCAGAAAGTCGCTGTGAAATCGTATATCGACCGTAACTGTTATTTGAATATAACTTGATATCTGGTGCAAATCGTGACAAGGTTCTTTTGAGGCGCAGCGATAATTTGATTTTTAGAATTTTACTGTTATTTTTAATAAATTAAATATGCAACTTTTTATTTGGAGAATTTTGTACCCTGTATCGGTATTTCGGGATTTCAAATTATGAGCCAACCTACCGGTATTATTATATTTTTGGGACCGGGACACCTCGTTGAGCGCGACTGCACTCTTACTTCTGTCCGTGGCAGCTCATATACGAACGAAATTCATTGTATCAGAAACCGTGAAACTTTACTATTCAAACTCAAGCAAATTTCAAAACCTACCTACCATTGCTAAATTTCCTTCGTGCCATGCAGACCATTCACCTAAGAGTAGCCACAAACCTAAGATTATGTTGCTATCCCTTTCAAGTCCTTACCTTATTAAATGAAACATACAAATCATGTATAGCAGACTACCTAAGCTAAACCCTATAACAGTAAAACATCTAAATCACCCATACACCTATGATGTGAGAACACACGTGAGGTACTTAATTAAGAAGAACGTGGCCATCAATTCATGCTAACCTACAGACAGTACAAACATAGTACCTAATATTGGGACTACAACCTACTAAGTATTAAACCACGTCCCTAACTAATTTTACAGTAAGGCTATCCTATCACCTATTACTTCATCGTGAAGGAATTGAAGTGTATAAATACACTTGCGCCCATCTTGTTTCTCGTTTCAGAAAATAAAAGAAATACTCCATTATATAATATATATATATATATATAAAAGGAGGTTTAGACGCTGTGTTATTCATCTTTGCCAATGGTTGCTGTAGCGAGTGCAACTGCGCAAGGCAGGGTGGCTTTTTCCGGAGTTCAAGACGACAGTGGATAAGCAAGAAGGGATGCGGATCTGGAGATGACGGTGGTCTCGGATCTGGAAAGTATGGCATGAGGAAAGAGATGAGTGGCATTTGTTGAAGAGGAAGTACACGTTGTGCATGGATGTGGACAGTTGCTGATGGAGCAAGGATAACATGAGTTATGGGGTGTAGAACGTGATGGGGAGGATAGTGAGCACGGCTGTGGAATGATGCAAATGAAGGTGCGAAGTGAGTACGGGCATTTCGTGAGTGATCATTCATGGGAAGGAGGTGCATTGTTCACCGCAAGGAGAGGTTACCATTGTATTATCAGGTCAGGGAAAATCATATGTTGTGTGTAGTGTGTTATTTGTGTAGCTGCTCACATGGTTAGCGTACAAACCGTCAACAGTTGTGGATGTTTTAAGGGGAGATGGAACTTGTTTTCAATGATATAGCCGATGGGTTTTGAGGAAGTAGTTCGAGTTCTTCATATTGGCAGTATGTGGAAGGTGTGTAGCGTTTCAGTATGGCTTAAGGACTTGAAAGGAGGGAGAGACAGTACGGGGATACGCAGTTTAAAGAATGAAGAAAAATGTTGAGAACAAAAGGGTCGGAGAACGTGATCAAATAGCTAAGTGAAAAGGTAAACGAATTGTTGCAAAGTGTTGAACCGTATGGGAATTGTAGTAGCATGGTCAACGTGAAAGGGTAGAAGGCCAGTTGGAAGAGGGGGAGCCAATGTTTGAATGTGAGTAAAATCACTCACTCTGATCTTTTTAAAATATTTTAATTATATTTTAATGTTGTTTGAATGTTGTGTGATGGTCGATTTGGTAGATTACAATTAATTTGGTTGAATATTATATACCGTTACATATGCACACATCATCGGTTGGAAACTGATTCCATCGATTAGAATATTCCCTAGTATAAAGTTAGTGTAAATTGTGTTGACTGACATCTGTGGATGCGGAAACCGGTTGGAGGAGTCCGACCGGATTCCTTGATAATTATATGTACTGTTTTTTTTGTTTGAACCCGAATTATATTTAAAACCCCATGAGAATATTTATGTTGAACGGATATTCAACATTTGTTTAGATTAAATAAATAAACGATATCGATTTAGAAAATGTTAACAGTCGACGTTAAAACCATCGTTTTGTTAAGCAAACTGATTTACCGTCAGGCAAATCAATGAAGTTAATTATAGAAATTATATTTTTATAATTAAAGTGAAGTTTTAAATTATAATAGAAGTTCTGTTATAAACCAGTATTTTAGAGTTCGTTTTTATAAAGCAAATAAAAGCAATTGTTGGTATTTAAACAAGTTTATAAAGTAAAAACTATCCGACGATTAAATATTTGGATAATTATATTTAAGATAAATAATTTAGAGATATCATTAGATTAATTAGATTAATCTAATGTTAAGAAGTAATTAAAATCAGTAACGAATTTACTGATGGAAATAAGTTGATTTAATCAACTGATATTTGGGAACATGATTATTAGATTAATTGGTCTTTAATTAATCTAATGAAAACAGGTTAGAAATAAGTTTATCGAAATTTATGAGAGTTAATTACCATTTAAGAAGTTATAGATAAGAACTGGGAAATGGAGAAAGCAAAGAGTTAATGTTTAAATTAAATATTCATAAACCACAGAGATTTCAAAGTAAGAATATGGTGTTGTAAAACCATATTCCAAAATACAACAAGGAAATACGATTTAATAAATATATTAAGTAATAAGGAATTTGAATACAGACTTGTATCGGTTCTAAGGTAAGAACGTTGTCGATCAAGGTCTGAGAGGTAAATAAAATACCCCAACTTGAACGGCTTCGCTATTACCGAGGAACGATATCAGTTTGTAACAGAAAGAGATGTCAAGATTTTTGTAACGGAAAGAGATGTCAAGATTTTTGTATAAAAGGAATATGGCAGCGTATGCAAGTCTTAGAATTATAGCGATAAAATAACGCTGTTGATAAGATAAGTGTGACTGTTATGTCAAGATTAGTTATAACAAAGAATATTACAGCGTATGACAAGTTGAACTATAGCAATAAAATAGCGCTGTTGATAAGGTAAGTGTGACTGTAATTAGTTATAAGGAGAATATTACAGCGTATGACAAGTTTAGAACTATAGCGACAAATTAACTGCTGTTGATTTGACTTAAGCATGACTTTTATATATAGCAGCACTTCCTAGGAAATGTAACAGTTTGGTTTGAAATCCAATTATTCTAGAGTAATAAGTAACGACGTTTGTTCAAAGAAATATAAGAAAGAGTTTAGAAAAAGAATTGGGGAATCGTATTAGAAACTGATGACAGCATTTCGATGTTCGAAATGTGATTAGAATTAAACCATTAGGATTTGTAACTAGAATTCGACGATGTCGAATGTATTAAAAGTAAACTATTTTTAGGGATTATAATCTGATATAATAATTAACATTTAGTTGTAAACAAATAAATGTTAAAGAGGATAGGAGTCAGTACTTAGTTTAAACTTGATATCGATTTGATAAGAAGTTGATTTAGAAACAGAGTTTACAAAGTGGAATAGGAATATATAAAGTATGAAAGAGATTTCGATAAACGGGATCATGGTATTGATTTATTTGATAAAGATGTTCAGATTTCTATAATAGAAATGATATTCACATTTCAAAGGGAATAATGTTTTAAAAGTGAACGTTGGGCCGATTAAAAGGTTAAGATGAATTGGGAAATACTTTCCAGTGTAAATAAGGTAGATTACCCAAGTATGGGAATAAAGAATGTGAAAGTAATGGGAAATAGTTCGAACGTTAATAACGGATATTTTTTGGAACATGAAAGAATAAAAGTTTATAATAGTTGGAAATGTTTTCCAAAAGTGTTAAAGGCAAAAACAGAGTTTGAGAAATATCTAGTGAGATATGGGAATTTGAAAATATAACGAATGTTAAATAAAAAGCGCCCGTGATTGTATGATGTTTAGTTATACATTAGAATGGATGTTGTTTTAACTCCGATAGTTAAATAACCGATTATCGAAGTGTTTTGACCATCGTTGTCAATACGGAGAGACCGGTTGGATACGTTATCCGAAACCACTCCGTATAGGCATAAGCGCTGCGAATTAGATATGCTGAAGATAATTGAAGACGGAGTTAAATGCAAGGATCGTCCAGTTCCAGAATGATGTTTTTGTTTGTCCAGTCCCAGGACAACTTGTATGGACGAGTGTCTGACAGAGTATTTCCAACGGTCACGCCGTTGATTTATATGGATATACCAAGTTGGTGGGGAGAAGGTAACTTCTCTTTATTCTACACCCAGTGTGCATTTGTGTAATCAATGTGTGATTACGGATTTGACGACGTGACATTCAAAGTGAATGGTGATCAGATGTTCTGAAGATAGACGTAGCCTCTAGCCTCACAACCAGGAATGACAGAAGTTGGGCTAGGCAGCATGGCTAGTTGGGTCATCCCCAAGCAGGGTGTATTGTCACCGATCTAGAGAAAATTCATATTTATACTTCTTTTCGATTCTGTATCTTCGGATGACGGTTGGATGGCCTGCAACCGTGGTGGCAATATATTCGCGACACTCAAGCTAAATGAGTGAGCGGTCATGTGTGGCCGGCTTGCAAGACGTTCTTGTTGAACCCTGAGTGTATCTCCTCTAGAGTACACTATTCAGAAGGTGCTCCCATACCTTGTCTGTTGAAATCAAATCTCCGATAAGCGCCCTGCGGTTTATGATTTTATATATATATATGTGGAACATGAGATGCAAGCGTTCTACTACTGGTATAATTATTTGGTTAGACATTATCATAATATCACTGGTTTTGATATCAAGAATATTTCGGGTTATAGTAAGGTAAAAACCATCCAAGTTTATGTGTGGGCTGGTCTTACTATTATCTTCTTGTTTGGAAAAGGATTTTCAAAGTTAAACAGTATGGTTGGAATTTACTCACACCAGTCCCATGACTGACCCAGAGTTTATTTTGTTTGTTTTCCCTAAACTCTTGGGTGCCCAAATTTGTACGGGCAGTCAAGTGTTTCAGGCTTTGCAGATTCACTTGGAGGAGCTCAAAAGCAGGAAGCTTCACCATTAGTTATGTAGAGTTATTTCCGTTGTGATATGATGTATTGTACTCTGATAATGGTATGTATATACAATACAGTTTTGTATTCAAAGTTATGTTATATAATACATCTTATTTTGTTCCGCTGCGAGTTTCGTGTTACTCTGATTCTGTTCAGTTGTGATCTTCTTCTTCTTCTATTCTATTAGTTCTATCTTTTCTTTCTCACCCTCTAAATTCTTCTATTAATGTCCTGGTGTTTTCGATGCTTGAATAGTCAACAGTGTGTTTTTATGTTGATTTTCTAGGTCGAAAATTCCCGCCGTTACAGTTGGTATCAGAGCATAAGGTTAAGTGATTACCTTGGCTCTGTAGCATAACTCAATAGAGATGGAGTTAGTAATACTCTAGATTGAGTTGAGTGTATATATATGAGCGCGTATTTGTGATTAATATAAAAACTGTTTTATATTGTGTTGACTGGTAAGTCGAGTGGTTTATGAATTCTGGTCGAAACAGTAATGCAAACTGAGTCGATAGGTGTTTCTAAACTCTTAAACAGAGTAATTTGACACAGTATGTTTTGAAAAGCTGGGTAAATAAAATAATTTACCCAAAAATATATTTTGATATAAAGAAAGCATATATATTTGAATTATCGAATATATATTGAAAGTGTTGATCGTTATTATGATCAAATAAGGTTTATAATTGAGTTGGTTATATAAATTACCAATCGAAATATTGTATAAGTATGATATGAAAATCAGATGAGCTGAATCTGAAATTTAAAACCAGAATTGAGTTAAAACTCTGGAAACTTGGAAAAGAATTGAAATTGAATTTGAATTTAATATATGGAATTTTAAGATCCTGGGTGAATTCAAAAATGTCAAGCATTTTGAAAAGAATATTTTGATGAAGTTTCAAAATAAAGTGTTTAAATATGAGTTTTGGAAATGATATAGTATTGAACTCACTTCGATTGCTGGAAAATAATTCCGAAGATGACTGCGCAGCATCATCGGTGTTCATTTTCGAGCTGGTAAGTGACGAATTACTACCAAAGATTTTGTTTTGTATTGTTTCAGAAACAAGTTGTCAGAAATTCAAATGTTTTGAATTATATATGATTTCAAATTGATTTGAAATAAATCCCAGGAATTTGAATTCTGAAATAAAATTTAACTTATGGAGTTAAAATGGTAAAAATGGAATTTAAACAAAGATAACAAAACTGGACTGAATTTGGAAAGATCCAGAATGAAATTTATAAAAGAAAAATATTGAAGATTCGAGTTATTAAAAATGAATTGATTCTTGGAGAATAAGAATCGAATTTTGAATTAGAGATGGAGATAACTGATTTGAGAAATAAATCAGTAAATGGAAAGTCGTAATAAAACTTAACAAGGTTAAGAACTGAGAGTGGAATCGTAGTTGAAATTGAAATTTGGCTTAGTAAAAGCGAAAGACTGGTTTGAGAATGGATTGATGGGAGATCAACCAAGGATGCTTGGATATGCTGGTTTGATAGCAGATGGCAGAGATAGAGTTGAATGCCCAACAGAGAAGGTACACGTTTATATACGAGTATGAGATTTTTTATGAGTTAGTTTGGGCAAGTCGTTTGGCTGTTTGATTTTCTTTTGGATTAGAGAAGGCCCGGAGTGGCAAGTTGTTGTAGTATCGAGTGAGCCGTGCAGAGGAGATGCTGGCGAGATTCTCAGAAAATTTAAGCTGTTAGGAAATTTTCAGAAATTTTTAAAATATTCGAAATAATAAGGAATTAATATTTTAATTGGAAATAATCAGTTCAGTGGAAACTGGAATTATGAAGTAAACCAAAAAGATTTTTAACCATGTTATAACAGAGATTGTAGCATTTTCCCTATCTTAGCAATTTCGAGGACGAAATTATTTTAAGGGGGAAGGACTGTAACGTCCCGCATTTTGGCGGTTCGTATTTGAAACTGTTTAAATATTGAAATCGTAATATAAATGGATTTATATATTAATTAAAACGAAGTTGAACGTATATAAATATATATTAATTATAATCGAGCTCAGAACGACCCTGCAGTTCGTAATTTAACGTTCTGAACTTCAACTGAGTGTACCGGACTCGTTTTGAATCGGATTTCTTCGAAACGAGAAACGTTGGAATCTGTTGAACTGTATCTTTCTAACAGAAGTGAAAAACCAAGATTTCGTCGAATAGATTGCAAGATATGTCCAAATCAAATATTCAGAAAGTCGCTGTGAAATCGTATATCGACCGTAACTGTTATTTGAATATAACTTGATATCTGGTGCAAATCGGGACGAGGTTCTTTTGAGGCGCAGCGATAATTTGATTTTTAGAATTTTACTGTTATTTTTAATAAATTAAATATGCAACTTTTTATTTGGAGAATTTTGCACCCTGTATCGGTATTTCGGGATTTCAAATTATGAGCCAACCTACCGGTATTATTATATTTTTGGGACCGGGACACCTCGTTGAGCGCGACTGCACTCTTACTTCTGTCCGTGGCAGCTCATATACGAACGAAATTCATTGTATCAGAAACCGTGAAACTTTACTATTCAAACTCAAGCAAATTTCAAAACCTACCTACCATTGCTAAATTTCCTTCGTGCCATGCAGACCATTCACCTAAGAGTAGCCACAAACCTAAGATTATGTTGCTATCCCTTTCAAGTCCTTACCTTATTAAATGAAACATACAAATCATGTATAGCAGACTACCTAAGCTAAACCCTATAACAGTAAAACATCTAAATCACCCATACACCTATGATGTGAGAACACACGTGAGGTACTTAATTAAGAAGAACGTGGCCATCAATTCATGCTAACCTACAGACAGTACAAACATAGTACCTAATATTGGGAATACAACCTACTAAGTATTAAACCACGTCCCTAACTAATTTTACAGTAAGGCTATCCTATCACCTATTACTTCATCGTGAAGGAATTGAAGTGTATAAATACACTTGCGCCCATCTTGTTTCTCATTTCAGAAAATAAAAGAAATACTCCATTATATAATATATATATATATATATATATAAAAGGAGGTTTAGACGCTGTGTTATTCATCTTTGCCAATGGTTGCTGTAGCGAGTGCAACTGCGCAAGGCAGGGTGGCTTTTTCCGGAGTTCAAGACGACAGTGGATAAGCAAGAAGGGATGCGGATCTGGAGATGACGGTGGTCTCGGATCTGGAAAATATGGCATGAGGAAAGAGATGAGTGGCATTTGTTGAAGAGGAAGTACACGTTGTGCATGGATGTGGACAGTTGCTGATGGAGCAAGGATAACATGAGTTATGGGGTGTAGAACGTGATGGGGAGGATAGTGAGCACGGCTGTGGAATGATGCAAATGAAGGTGCGAAGTGAGTACGGGCATTTCGTGAGTGATCATTCATGGGAAGGAGGTGCATTGTTCACCGCAAGGAGAGGTTACCATTGTATTATCAGGTCAGGGAAAATCATATGTTGTGTGTAGTGTGTTATTTGTGTAGCTGCTCACATGGTTAGCGTACAAACCGTCAACAGTTGTGGATGTTTTAAGGGGAGATGGAACTTGTTTTCAATGATATAGCCGATGGGTTTTGAGGAAGTAGTTCGAGTTCTTTATATTGGCAGTATGTGGAAGGTGTGTAGCGTTTCAGTATGGCTTAAGGACTTGAAAGGAGGGAGAGACAGTACGGGGATACGCAGTTTAAAGAATGAAGAAAAATGTTGAGAACAAAAGGGTCGGAGAACGTGATCAAATAGCTAAGTGAAAAGGTAAACGAATTGTTGCAAAGTGTTGAACCGTATGGGAATTGTAGTAGCATGGTCAACGTGAAAGGGTAGAAGGCCAATTGGAAGAGGGGGAGCCAATGTTTGAATGTGAGTAAAATCACTCACTCTGATCTTTTTAAAATATTTTAATTATATTTTAATGTTGTTTGAATGTTGTGTGATGGTCGATTTGGTAGATTACAATTAATTTGGTTGAATATTATATACCGTTACATATGCACACATCATCGGTTGGAAACTGATTCCATCGATTAGAATATTCCCTAGTATAAAGTTAGTGTAAATTGTGTTGACTGACATCTGTGGATGCGGAAACCGGTTGGAGGAGTCCGACCGGATTCCTTGATAATTATATGTACTGTTTGTTTTGTTTGAACCCGAATTATATTTAAAACCCCATGAGAATATTTATGTTGAACGGATATTCAACATTTGTTTAGATTAAATAAATAAACAATATCGATTTAGAAAATGTTAACAGTCGACGTTAAAACCATCGTTTTGTTAAGCAAACTGATTTACCGTCAGGCAAATCAATGAAGTTAATTATAGAAATTATATTTTTATAATTAAAGTGAAGTTTTAAATTATAATAGAAGTTCTATTATAAACCAGTATTTTAGAGTTCGTTTTTATAAAGCAAATAAAAGCAATTGTTGATATTTAAACAAGTTTATAAAGTAAAAACTATCCGACGATTAAATATTTGGATAATTATATTTAAGATAAATAATTTAGAGATATCATTAGATTAATTAGATTAATCTAATGTTAAGAAGTAATTAAAATCAGTAACGAATTTACTGATGGAAATAAGTTGATTTAATCAACTGATATTTGGGAACATGATTATTAGATTAATTGGTCTTTAATTAATCTAATGAAAACAGGTTAGAAATAAGTTTATCGAAATTTATGAGAGTTAATTACCATTTAAGAAGTTATAGATAAGAACTGGGAAATGGAGAAAGCAAAGAGTTAATGTTTAAATTAAATATTCATAAACCACAGAGATTTCAAAGTAAGAATATGGTGTTGTAAAACCATATTCCAAAATACAACAAGGAAATACGATTTAATAAATATATTAAGTAATAAGGAATTTGAATACAGACTTGTATCGGTTCTAAGGTAAGAACGTTGTCGATCAAGGTCTGAGAGGTAAATAAAATACCCCAACTTGAACGGCTTCGCTATTACCGAGGAACGATATCAGTTTGTAACAGAAAGAGATGTCAAGATTTTTGTAACGGAAAGAGATGTCAAGATTTTTGTATAAAAGGAATATGGCAGCGTATGCAAGTCTTAGAATTATAGCGATAAAATAACGCTGTTGATAAGATAAGTGTGACTGTTATGTCAAGATTAGTTATAACAAAGAATATTACAGCGTATGACAAGTTGAACTATAGCAATAAAATAGCGCTGTTGATAAGGTAAGTGTGACTGTAATTAGTTATAAGGAGAATATTACAGCGTATGACAAGTTTAGAACTATAGCGACAAATTAACTGCTGTTGATTTGACTTAAGCATGACTTTTATATATAGCAGCACTTCCTAGGAAATGTAACAGTTTGGTTTGAAATCCAATTATTCTAGAGTAATAAGTAACGACGTTTGTTCAAAGAAATATAAGAAAGAGTTTAGAAAAAGAATTGGGGAATCGTATTAGAAACTGATGACAGCATTTCGATGTTCGAAATGTGATTAGAATTAAACCATTAGGATTTGTAACTAGAATTCGACGATGTCGAATGTATTAAAAGTAAACTATTTTTAGGGATTATAATCTGATATAATAATTAACATTTAGTTGTAAACAAATAAATGTTAAAGAGGATAGGAGTCAGTACTTAGTTTAAACTTGATATCGATTTGATAAGAAGTTGATTTAGAAACAGAGTTTACAAAGTGGAATAGGAATATATAAAGTATGAAAGAGATTTCGATAAACGGGATCATGGTATTGATTTATTTGATAAAGATGTTCAGATTTCTATAATAGAAATGATATTCACATTTCAAAGGGAATAATGTTTTAAAAGTGAACGTTGGGCCGATTAAAAGGTTAAGATGAATTGGGAAATACTTTCCAGTGTAAATAAGGTAGATTACCCAAGTATGGGAATAAAGAATGTGAAAGTAATGGGAAATAGTTCGAACGTTAATAACGGATATTTTTTGGAACATGAAAGAATAAAAGTTTATAATAATTGGAAATGTTTTCCAAAAGTGTTAAAGGCAAAAACAGAGTTTGAGAAATATCTAGTGAGATATGGGAATTTGAAAATATAACGAATGTTAAATAAAAAGCGCCCGTGATTGTATGATGTTTAGTTATACATTAGAATGGATGTTGTTTTAACTCCGATAGTTAAATAACCGATTATCAAAGTGTTTTGACCATCGTTGTCAATACGGAGAGACCGGTTGGATACGTTATCCGAAACCACTCCGTATAGGCATAAGCGCTGCGAATTAGATATGCTGAAGATAATTGAAGACGGAGTTAAATGCAAGGATCGTCCAGTTCCAGAATGATGTTTTTGTTTGTCCAGTCCCAGGACAACTTGTATGGACGAGTGTCTGACAGAGTATTTCCAACGGTCACGCCGTTGATTTATATGGATATACCAAGTTGGTGGGGAGAAGGTAACTTCTCTTTATTCTACACCCAGTGTGCATTTGTGTAATCAATGTGTGATTACGGATTTGACGATGTGACATTCAAAGTGAATGGTGATCAGATGTTCTGAAGATAGACGTAGCCTCTAGCCTCACAACCAGGAATGACAGAAGTTGGGCTAGGCAGCATGGCTAGTTGGGTCATCCCCAAGCAGGGTGTATTGTCACCGATCTAGAGAAAATTCATATTTATACTTCTTTTCGATTCTGTATCTTCGGATGACGGTTGGATGGCCTGCAACCGTGGTGGCAATATATTCGCGACACTCAAGCTAAATGAGTGAGCGGTCATGTGTGGCCGGGTTGCAAGACGTTCTTGTTGAACCCTGAGTGTATCTCCTCTAGAGTACACTATTCAGAAGGTGCTCCCATACCTTGTCTGTTGAAATCAAATCTCCGATAAGCGCCCTGCGGTTTATGATTTTATATATATATATGTGGAACGTGAGATGCAAGCGTTCTACTACTGGTATAATTATTTGGTTAGACATTATCATAATATCACTGGTTTTGATATCAAGAATATTTCGGGTTATAGTAAGGTAAAAACCATCCAAGTTTATGTGTGGGCTGGTCTTACTATTATCTTCTTGTTTGGAAAAGGATTTTCAAAGTTAAACAGTATGGTTGGAATTTACTCACACCAGTCCCATGACTGACCCAGAGTTTATTTTGTTTGTTTTCCCTAAACTCTTGGGTGCCCAAATTTGTACGGGCATTCAAGTGTTTCAGGCTTTGCAGATTCACTTGGAGGAGCTCAAAAGCAGGAAGCTTCACCATTAGTTATGTAGAGTTATTTCCGCTGTGATATGATGTATTGTACTCTGATAATGGTATGTATATACAATACAGTTTTGTATTCAAAGTTATGTTATATAATACATCTTATTTTGTTCCGCTGCGAGTTTCGTGTTACTCTGATTCTGTTCAGTTGTGATCTTCTTCTTCTTCTATTCTATTAGTTCTATCTTTTCTTTCTCACCCTCTAAATTCTTCTATTAATGTCCTGGTGTTTTCAATGCTTGAATAGTCAACAGTGTGTTTTTATGTTGATTTTCTAGGTCGAAAATTCCCGCCGTTACATCTTGCTCAAACAAAAATCTCACCTTTTTAAATCAAGAACAATCCAAAGGAAATTCTATAAATCTTAAGGACTATATGTATGGAATCCAGACAAGAATCTCTACATGCTCGTATGACTTTTATGTGGTTCGACGTCTTCCTCTCGTCGTTTGAAATGGGCGTAATAAACTAGGATTGCGGTATTCTGGAATTTGAGTGATCGAGATGCAAAAGCAGTGGGGTAATCAAATTCGTGATGTAATTCCGAGCATCCCCTGAGTTTTTAGTTCGATTTGGCACACAAAGAGTTCAGTGTTTTTAACTGTGGTATGGTGCAAGTCTAGCTGAAACCATAGGGAAGGAGGGAGTGTCGAGGTCATTAATTTTGGGCGTGGAGGTTAAGGATTTGAAGAGATGAATTATGGTGGCATGGGTTTTGAATATCGTGAAGAAATGGTAGAGAATGGGAGCAAGAACGATCGGAAAAGGGGGAGTTTACAGGAGGAGGCCGCGTTGCTCTACAGGGGGAAAAAGATGGGATGGAAAGGGGCCGACGTGGTACTTTTGTTCAAATGGGAAATGGGCCGGAGATTTAAAGTTAAGCCGATTTAAAATAATTGAGTTTTATTTCAAATCTAAATAGTATATTAACTTGTATAAGTCATATCTTCATCATACGATGTCAGAATTCAGTGGAACATGATCCGACAGGATCGTATGGATGGGCACTACCTAATGGAACTGACTGGGAGTGGATTGGAGCTAGTTTGAATTTATGGCGAAATAAATTGTTTGATTCAAATCAAACAAACAGTTTATCGTTCTTTAACGATGAACTGCCAAAGTGAGTTTTTACTCACCAACTCTGAACAGTTATATTTTTATAACGTATCTTTAGAACTGTTAATCATCTGTTGATTGTTGTGCGTTGACTGTTTGGTTGAATTGCTTGTGTATTGGTTGAAATTATAGATAACGATATACATATAAATCGTTAATCAAATATTGATTCTGTTTGGCAGAATATTTCATATTGAAATGAAGTCGATGTTAATTATATTGTTTAACATCTGTGATGCGGGGAAATAGGTTGGAGGGTCCAACTGGACTCCTCAATATTTATAATATTGTTCTGTTCATATATTGCAATATATGATGTGATATAAAATCTGTTGTGGATTCTGTGTGTTAAATGATATCGATCATGGTTAATTGGTATTTTAAATACCGTAAGAAATACTGGGATGTAGAAAAGGAGATTTTCAATGTATATTTCGAAAATAAATTATTATATAAAATCAATGGATTTTATGTATAAAAGGAAAATGATTTTTTAAAAGGAGATGATTATAAAATCAAAGAGTTGAAAAGGAAAAAGCTTTGTAAAACAAATATAAAGGAAATTATTTGTAAAACAAAGATAACGGAATATTTATTTGTTAAACAAATAAAATAGAAAGATGAATATGTTGAATCTAGATTAACCCTAGTGGGGGGATGAATAGGGTTTATCACAGTTTTTAACTAAATTAAAAATCTAACGAGATATATAATAAAAACAGATTACAGAATCTAGCAGAAACAGAAATGCAGAAAATAAATCACACACAGATATACCCAGCTTCGGCAAAAACCTGCCTACTGCTGCATTTCTAAGGTTTCTACTAGGTAATAGAACAGATCCCGCATACAAGACCATGTACACTCATAAACCCTGCTCCTATTCTAACCCTAAGCTCAAAACTGTAGACTGACCGATATTCCCTCGATCAGATTTCCCCTGATTACAACCCTGTAACCAGTAACCCAGATTTTACAGACTCTATCAACTGTCAGTCAACACCCTGACTGATTTCCCTAGATTTTACAGACCTAGAAACTGTTTTACGGTTTTCAAAATAAATTACAACAAAACAAAATTAAAAACAAATAAAAAATAGAACAAGAAAACCCTAGAAAATTAAAAGAGGGTTATCCCCTTTAAAAACAAAAGTTGGATTAGAAAAAAAGATCGGCCCCTTTTTGTATGTGTTGCACCCACTTTTCTTTGTCTCGATAGTTTTCCTCTGGAAACACAAATGGCGGCACGACTAGGGTTTTCTTTAGCCCTAAATCGATCGATTGATGTATGAATGGATTCTCTGTTGATTCTTCAAAACTGAATGCTTGCTGATGCTTCAATTTGCGATTGTGCTCTCTCTCACTTTCTGATTAGGGATTGTTCTCTGGCTCGATCGAAAAATAAGTTTTTCTGAAAAAATCTTGCTTTTAAATACTTGAATTGATGTTTGAGTTTTTTCCAATAGATGCCTGTGATGTATTGGTGGTAAAATAGGATTTTTCAAATCCTTTAAATCTCTGATTTCATATATGATAACTTGACCTGGATAATTGCGGTTTCCCCTTTTGCTTTTGCTGATAAATTTGGCCTTGAAAGATTCGAATCGGCTGCGTGATTTATGATGATGA
The DNA here is from genome assembly GCA_030737875.1 of Allium sativum. Taxonomy (NCBI): domain Eukaryota; kingdom Viridiplantae; phylum Streptophyta; class Magnoliopsida; order Asparagales; family Amaryllidaceae; genus Allium; species Allium sativum. The sequence goes on from CM060922.1 coordinate 99,009,866, forward strand.
ATTCTTGACCCACTGTTGCCTTGTATATTGTAGTATGCTGAATTGTTTTCTTCTTTTGGCTCCCTTGATTGAATTTGAATATTGATGGCTTTCTAGAAAAACATAAATTGATTTTCCGGTCTTTGAAAATGATATTACTATTCTGGAAACCGAATTATTGTGTTGAAACTTTGCCAGATACACCAAATATTTGCTTGACATTATTGAGAAACCATGAATGATTTTAACCAAATATTTTTTTTCTGGAATCACATCTTAGCTGAGACTCATATGGTTGAATTCTGTAAATGATTAATTACTTGCCTAGAAACGACACTATGTATTTCTAGAATCATCAAATAACTTGCCAAATATGAATTGAAATTTTCTGGAAATGATTTCCAGACCAGTTAAGAAAGGATGATTTCTGGAAACACATGTATAATTTGTGAATTGATTTTCCCTTGATCCTTGCACATTTTCACACCATATAATTTGCCATAATTTCCAGTATTGAAATTTTGCAATATATAATCATATGAGCATGCCATGTTTGTCCCTCTGGTTCACTGTATTTTTTGAAAATTATTTCCAGTCTTGATTATTGTTGCATGTTGATTCGAATACTTGCCAATTTTGCTTCATGAACTTGTGGAAACTGTTTGACAAACTTGTCAAACATTATGTAATTTGAACTGCTGCCATAACATGCTACATGTATTCATGCACTTGTCTATTTCATTTGCACTGAGCACTTGAAACACGGAATTGCTTGAATCAATGAACCTACATTTAATCTGTTCCAATACTTGAGACACTTATATGCTATATACATTGTTGTTCCTCTGTCATTTGCTTGCATTGTTGAGCCATGCTTGAGTTGTGCTTTTGTGCACCATGAATATGAACGGATTTTAATTTTACCATTTGCACTTTCTTTGTACTTGTGCACTGCTTGTATCACCATAAAACCTGAACTTCTTCATTCTATGTGCATGTTGCTTGAATCATTGGCCTGTAACTTGTTTGGCCACTCTGTAACGACCCGGAAAAATGCGATCTTGGTTATCCGATATTCAACACATATCGAACATCCAAGGATCGAAAATAACCGAATAGTTAATGAAAGAAATTAGAAGGTGAGAATAGATAAGATAGAAACTTAGAATAGAAGAAGAAGAAGAACACAACATCAGGGTAACACGAACCTCACAGCGGAACGAATAACATATAATATATAACATAACTTTGAAATATAACAGTTATGTATACAATAGCACTTATCAGAGTACAACACTTACAACACAGCGGAAATAACTATAGCTATATGATCTTGAAGCCTCCTGCTCCATGCTCTTCCAGTATATCTGTAAATTCCTGACTACTTGACTGCCCATACAAAATTAGGCACCCAAGAGTTTAGGGAAAACAAAACAAATAAACTCCGGGTCAGTCATGGGACTGGTATGAGTAAAATAGTTTAAACAGGTATATGAACAAGTAAACGATATCTCATAAGACCACGCCGCAGAACGGAACGGGTTTTTCCCTTATGAGAATCCAAAATATCTTTATATCAAAAACCTTTTGATATTATAGTAATGTCTATGTACAAATAGATATCAACTAGCAGAAACGCTTTCATCTCACGTTCTACATATATAGTATACAATCAAAATCGCAAGCACGTATTGGATAATGGATTTCCAACTATGACAAGGTATGGAACCACCTTCCGATCAGTGTACTCTAGGAACGATACACTGGAGTTCAACAAGAACATCTTGCAACTCAGCCACACATGACCGACCACTCATTTCGCTTGAGTGTATCGAATGTATATCACCAACGGTTGGGATCAGCAACCGTTCCCGTATATATATAGGACAGCATTGATAGATTTAAGAAACAAATGAATATTCACTAGATAGGTGATTATACACCCTACTTCGGTGCGACCGACTTAGCCATGCTGCCTGCCTGATTTCTGTCATTTCCCGGTTGATGAGGCTAGAAGCTATGCTTTATCATTACATCAGATTCACTTCGAATGCCACATTGTCAGATCCATCAGAACCACTAATTTACGTCTACACCCATACATTACGTGTCAGCTAAAAGAAGTTTCCTTCTCCGCTTCCACTCTTGGTACGGTTGAAGAAATCAAGGTACGTGACCTTTCTGGAAATACTCTGTCAGACATTCATTCATACAAGTCATCATTATTCACTTAGAATGTCACATCGTCATACCCACCAAATCACAAATTGACTTATCCAAAAATAACACGGGTATACAGCTAAGAGAAACGAATTCCTCCGCCACCAAACGTGAATACGTTTGAACAGATCAACTTACGCGATCCACTGGATATACTCTGTCAGACCTTCGTCCATACAAGTTGTCCTAGGACTGGACAAACCAAAGGCACTATTCTGTAAACAGGATAGCCTTGCATTTTACTCTGTCTTCAATTATCTTTGGCATATATGATTCGCGACGCTTATGCCAATACAGAGTGGTTCTATGGATAATAATCCAACCGGTCTCTCCATATTAACAACGTTAAAATGGTCAAAACTTCGATAGTCGATGAGTTAACTATCAAAGAAAAACAAGTGTGCAAACAACGATATTATTTCCAAATGGAAATTATATCGAACAAACATCATTTAACATAAATCTCTTTAGTTCATTTATTTACTTATCTCCTGTTTCCCTATATTCTAAACTCTTATTTTTCTTTTATCAGAAAACATTTCTGATTCTCGTTTGGAAAACATTTCCAAAACTCCTTTACGATCAAACCTTACCATTTCTTAGTTAAGAAGGAAGTCACTCAAGTTGGGGTATAATTACCTCTCAGACCTTAACTGAACAACGTTATAACTTCGAAATGGTCAAAGTTTATCTTTTAATCTTTAACAACTTCTTTACGCCTTTCTCGGATTCAATTTTACTAATCCACTTCTATATTTAAAACATTGGTTATAACGATAACGTTATAATCCCTCCTTTCGAATTATCTAACTTTAATTATAACTTCTATTCTTATTAGTGAATAATTAACCTAACACTTATTTATCTATAAATAAATAAATCTCTATTTAAACACTGGAAAATATAAGTACTTTCCCGAATTCGATATAATCGAATTTGCCGATTAACTCTCTTCGAGAAATCTCTATTTGATTAACTCTTCTTCGAATAACCTATATTCGACTAACTCCTTCTCGAATAAACGATATTCGATAACCTCTCTTCGAGTAACTAATATTCGATAACTCTTCCTTTTCAAATATCTCATATTTGAAAATCTCACTTCGATTAAACTATAATCGATAACTCCCTTCGATGAAACTAATATCGATAACTCCTTTCGATGAAACTAACATTGATTACTCCTTTCGATGAAACTAACATCGATAACTCCTTTCGATGAAACTAACATCGATAACTCCTTTCGATTTCGATGAAACTAACATCGATTACTCCTTTCGATGAAACTAACATCGATAACTCCTTTCAACGAAACTAACATCGATAACTCCTTTCGATGAAACTAACATCGATAACTCCTTTCGATGAAACTAACATCGATAACTCCTTTCGATGAAACTAACATCGATAAATTTAACTCGACGAACTTAACTTATTTACTTAACTCGATCATCTTGACTTGATAACTTAACTTGCTAACTTAACTCGATTATCTTAACTCGATTATCTTAACTTAATCACTTAACTCAATCATCTTGACTTGATAACTTAACTTGCTAACTTAACTCGATTATCTTAACTCAATTATCTTGACTCGATTAACTCGACTTACTTGGTTCGACCAATTCGATTCGATTAACTAGGCTCGACTAACTTGACTAACTTAACTCGACTTACTTGGTCGAACCACCCGATCAACTCGATTAACTCCTATCGAATAACTAATATTCGATTAAACTCCATTCGCTTGACTCTAGATCGCAGTGATCACAATGGTTACGCCTGACTCCCTCAGGAAACATCCGACCGCCGTAGGCTATTTACAGCCCTGCGAATTACGCTAGCAGTCGTACGAGATGGCAACTTACCCTGAATACTATGGTTGACTAACTCTGTTTCAAATAACTATATTTGATTAACTCTAGTTCGTTTTAACTCTAATCGATTAACTCTAACTAATTAACTCCAACTGGTTAACTCTAACTGATTAACTCCAACTGGTTAACTCTAACTGATTAACTCTAACTTGACTAACCCCTTTCGAATAACATATTCGATTAACTAACTTTCGAATACCATATTCGATTAACTAACTTCGAATACCATATTCGATTAACTAACTTCGAATACCATATTCGATTAACTAACTTCGAATACCATATTCGATTAACTAACTTCGAATACCATATTCGATTAACTAACTTCGAATACCATATTCGATTAACTAACTTCGAATACCATATTCGATTAACTAACTTCGAATACCATATTCGATTAACTAACTTCGAATACCATATCCGATTAACTAATTTCGAATACCATATTCGATTTACTTTATTCACTTTATAAAGATTTCCTTTTTAACAACGTTTTATTCATTTGAAAAGATTTACTTTTAAATAACGGTTCTACACTTTAAAAATGATTTCCTTATTATAATGTTCCCTTTCCAATTCTATTTGTAAATGGTTTACAAATATTTCCTTTTCAAATTTATTTTTGAAATATTCTAACTCCTTAAATTCCCGGGAAAATTCGCCATAACCTCCTTTGTATCGGGAGCATCGGGAAAATCCCCAAACTCGCCACACAGGCCTTTCCACTCAAAAAGAAAATGGTTTGAAATTATTTCCTTTTTGAATATCTCCTATTTATAAATATTCCAAATTTATAAATATTCCTTATTTATAAATATTCCATTTATAAATATCTCTTATTTATAAATATCCTATTTTTATAAATATTCTATTTTCAATATCACTTTGAAAATCCCCTTATCAACATTCCGGCATGTTATGGTATTCAATCATATCAAATCACGATGTTCAATATCGTCCAAGCACATATAATCGCCCACAGATTTTATATCACATCATATAACAATATATGAAAAACAATAAAATAATTGTTGAGGAATCCAGACGGATTCCTCCAACCTGTTTCCCTACATCACAGATGTTAGACAATATAGATAACATCACTTTCAGTTCCATATGATATAATTTGTTAAACAGAATCAATATAGAAATTTAACTAACTGACTAGCAGTTCAATTAAGCAATCAACACATAGTAAATCAGACAATTTCTAACAGTTCTAAAGATACAACATGAAATTATAACTGTTTAGAGTTGGTGAGATTTACTCACATTGGACGATTATCGTTAAAAACGATTAACTGTCTTTGATTTAGATGGACAATTTATTTTGTAATAAATTGTAACGAGGTCGAATTCTCTCCCAGTCAGTCCCATTTGGTAGTGTCCGTCCATACGATCCTATCGGATCTTGTTTTGCTGAAAACCGATACCGTATGACGAAGTTATAGCATTTGCAAGTGTAATATACTATTTGATTTTAAAACAAGCTTATATACTTATGTCAAATGGGCCTTACTGTTTCGAATTGGGCCATCCCTTTATATTCGCTACTTGCCGTAGCTTCTTCATCCACAAATTGATTGCCGATCTCCCCTCTTTCATCTTATACTTCTTACCTTAGTACAGACCAAAAAAAATCCAACTTCATGCCAACCAATTAGTGACCACATGTTCTGCCTTGTCAACACATAAATCCATGTTGGACCCTTCATGCTACAGTACCCATGTTGTTTCCAGTTGCCTCGTTCACATTTGTTTACCCTTCAGCAACGCTCATTGTATTTCGTTCCACAAAGACTTAACGTTCTTTTCTTCTTTCCCAAACAATGAGCTTTAGACAATTTTCGAACTCCATTACTACTCCTCAACGCCATTCGCCACCAACGTCCCTACTTTACCTCAACACCACTTGCATTCACACCTTGCAAACACCCCTGCTGCTCACGTTACAGCCATGCCACCGTGTACCCTCATTCTTCATCAATGCTCCGGTATACACACATATCCTCTCCTCCTCTTTCATACGTACTCCCCCTTCCTTCATTAAAAACCCGAACAACCACTACTGTAAAACATCCCCTTCATCAGTTAATTAACCCCCTGTTAATCCTTCATGCCGTCGTCGCCTTCTGGTTCTGCTCGAACTCCAATTCGAACTCCGACGTCGATCTGAGGTGATTTGAAAGCTGCGCCTAAGTCCCCTCCCCCCATTGCTGGAAACACCCTCTGCCAGACCTCACAAACCGCCGACAGTTCCACCGCAAACCCTAGCGTCTTCTGACTGATTTCTGGCCACACCGATGACCCTTTTCTGATCGCCGTCGGTCACTCTGGTGATCTCAAAGAGCTCGTGCCTTTTGGTGTTTGAAGGTTTCGATTCGAAGTGGAGGATTGACTAGACAAGGAGGAAAGGTTTTTGTAGCTTTTGGTTCGTTGATTATATTTCATGGCGGCGAAAACTCCTTTGACCGCAGAATAAAGTTTTTTCCTCAGAAATTAGGTTAAGGTTGGCTTTTATAGCTGTGAATTTGGGCCCATTTATTATATTAAATAATTATATTATAACTTAGCCGTGAAGTACCATCTTAAAAGTTGTTCATACGATCTCTGTTTTTGACAAATTAAGCTAATCCTAGCACAGAAAAATATTCCGGATCCAATGGGACAGGTTTCGTCGAATTCCGACACCGTTTGCAAAAATCCCTTAGAAAATATCGATGAAAAACACCGAGCATAAATTCATTAAAATTTCAGAAAAAATCCTAAAAATATGAGGCCTTGACGTTTCCCTAGACCTCTTCCTAAGGTTTCGTATGAAGCTTGTTTCGTTGAATTTCAAGTTCGTTTGACCAGTTAACCATTCAATAAAAGTTATCCCTGTTTGAATAGAAAACTCCACTCGTTTTCCGAACCTCAATCGACGAAAGTAAAAGTACCGTTGTAATCAGCGATGTGCCAGGATTCCAAAAATATAATAATACCAGTAGTTTTGACTCATACTGTGAAACCCCAAAATGTCGATACAGGGTGCCAAATACTCCAAATAAAAAGTTGCTTATTAAATTAATTAAAAATTTCCATAAAATTCTAAAAATTAAATTATCGCTACTTCTCAAAAGAACCTTGACCAGATTCCAAACCAGTCTCCCGTTATATCCAATAAACCGTTATGGTAATTAAAAGGTTAGGGGGCTGCATTTCTGAGAATTTGATTTGGACGCAACTCAAAATCTACAAGACGAAATCCCGATATTTCTCTCCCACTAGAAAGATATATTCCACCAGCTCCACACGTTTCTTGTTTCACAGAAATCCGGCTTAAAACTAATCCTGTACATTTAGTTGAAGTTCAAATCGCCAAATAGCGAACTGCAGCGCCATTTCAAGCTCGTTTTATAAATATATTATAAACTATACGTTCAACTGTCGCCGATTCAATATAGTTGTTATTATATTTCGAATCGAAGCTCCACCAAATCTCGTATGCTATTCAATTCACACGATATTGTGAATTTCACTATTTCCGACTATTTTGACATTATAATATATTATTATATTATAATTATTTATTAAATATTCAATATTATTTAATTAAATGATCATTAACTTCTCTAAATCACCAATTATATAATTAAATAAATTAATTATATATCTCTAAAAATGCGGGTCATTACATTCTTCCCCACTTAAAATAATTTCGTCCTCGAAATTGCTAAGTTAGAGGACGACCCTGTCTATTGGAATTCCTAAGATTTGTTTACCCCTTATTTCTGATTTTAACTGAACCAATTAATATCAACTAAAATATTTATTCCTTCCGACTAAATAAAATTTTCAAAAATTTTGAAAATTTTCTAACACTTTAAATTTTCGAAAATTTTTGCCAGCACCTCCTTTGTACTGGTCAATAGCTCAAACTCCAACTCGCCTCTCTGGGCCTTCTTCAACCCAAAAGAAAATCAAAATGCCAAACGGCTTGCCAATTCGGCTCATAAATTCCAAATTCATATAAAATATAAACTTGTACCTTTTTGTCGGCATATCAACTCTATCACTTTCACCTACTGTCAATTCAGTATATACCAATATCAATCTAATCAAACTCTGATCTGTTTATCCTCAACACAACCATTCGTTTATCCAAGCCAAATTCAACTTTAAATCAAAGTTCTACTCTCGATTCCGAATTCTTAACTCATCAACCAAATATCGTTTCAAATTCCTATCTTATTAATCAAATTTGTTCGATATTTCTATTTCAACTCAGTTTCCACTTAAATGGTTTCTAATTCTATCTCAATTCTATTGGATTTTACAAATTTTACTTTAATTTGTTTAAATTCAAACAACCAATTCTTCCTGGAAGCCTTTAAACAGTTTACCTCTTTAAAAAAATCAAAATTTTCCTTTTTAAAATTCAACACAACTTGTTTTCCCAAAACAAATTCAAAACAAAATCCTTGGTAGTAATCCGTCACTTACATACTCGAAAATGAACACCGATGATGTCATGATCAACATCGGAATCTATTTTCCAGCTACCGAAGTGAGTTCAATACTATATCACTTTCAAATCCATTTCTAAATACTTTCATTTTTGAAATCACTTTCAAAATATCCTTCACAAGGCTTGTAAACAATTTAAAATCTTTCAGGATCTTAAAATTCACATATATTAAATCCAGATTCATTCACAAACACCTTTCCCATCTCTGGGATTTTAAATTCCAATTCTGATCTAAATTCAGATTTAATCCATTCCAATTTCATATAATTCACTTGTATAAATTCTGTTTGGTTACATATAACCATTTCACATTTTATAATCTTATCTGATTATAATTACTACCAACAAATCCTATATATGATAATATATCACATATCCATACTGTGTCGGTCCATCATATTCAAGTGTTTATTTACTCCTACCGATACAGTGGATCAAACTGATCGACCAGAACTCATAAACTACTCAGCCAATGAATCTCCACAATATAAAATCATTTTATATTAACTAAAAAATACGTTCACTCGTATATATACACTCAAACTCAGTCTAGGATATTACTAATCCCATCTCTACAGAATCACGCCACAGAGCCAAGGTAATAACTAAACCAATGCTCTGATACCAACTGTAACGACCCGGAAAAATGCGATCTTGGTTATCCGATATTCAACACATATCGAACATCCAAGGATCAAAAATAACCGAATAGTTAATGAAAGAAATAAGAAGGTGAGAATAGATAAGATAGAAACTTAGAATAGAAGAAGAAGAAGAACACAACATCAGGGTAACACGAACCTCACAGCGGAACGAATAACATATAATATATAACATAACTTTGAAATATAACAGTTATGTATACAATAGCACTTATCAGAGTACAACACTTACAACACAGCGGAAATAACTATAGCTATATGATCTTGAAGCCTCCTGCTCCACGCTCTTCCAGTATATCTGTAAATTCCTGACTACTTAACTGCCCGTACAAAATTAGGCACCCAAGAGTTTAGGGAAAACAAAACAAATAAACTCCGGGTCAGTCATGGGACTGGTATGAGTAAAATAGTTTAAACAGGTATATGAACAAGTAAACGATATCTCATAAGACCACGCCGCAGAACGGAACGGGTTTTTCCCTTATGAGAATCCAAAATATCTTTATATCAAAAACCTTTTGATATTATAGTAATGTCTATGTACAAATAGATATCAACTAGCAGAAACGCTTTCATCTCACGTTCTACATATATAGTATACAATCAAAATCGCAAGCACGTATTGGATAATGGATTCCAACTATGACAAGGTATGGAACCACCTTCCGATCAGTGTACTCTAGGAACGATACACTGGAGTTCAACAAGAACATCTTGCAACTCAGCCACACATGACCGACCACTCATTTCGCTTGAGTGTATCGAATGTATATCACCAACGGTTGGGATCAGCAAACATTCCCGTATATATATGGGACAACATTGATAGATTTAAGAAACAAATGAATATTCACTAGATAGGTGATTATACACCCTACTTCGGTGCGACCGACTTAGCCATGCTGCCTGCCCGATTTCTGTCATTTCCCGGTTGATGAGGCTAGAAGCTACGCTTTATCATTACATCAGATTCACTTTGAATGCCACATTGTCAGATCCATCAGAACCACTAATTTATGTCTACACCCATACATTACATGTCAGCTAAAAGAAGTTTCCTTCTCCGCTTCCACTCTTGGTACGGTTGAAGAAATAAAGGTACGTGACCTTTCTGGAAATACTCTGTCAGACATTCATTCATACAAGTCATCATTATTCACTTAGAATGTCACATCGTCATACCCGCCAAATCACAAATTGACTTATCCAAAAATAACACGGGTATACAGCTAAGAGAAACGAATTCCTCTGCCACCAAACGTGAATACGTTTGAACAGATCAACTTACGCAATCAACTGGATATACTCTGTCAGACCTTCGTCCATACAAGTTGTCCTAGGACTGGACAAACCAAAGGCACTATTATGTAAACAGGATAGCCTTGCATTTTACTCCGTCTTCAATTATCTTTGGCATATATGATTCGCGACGCTTATGCCAATACAGAGTGGTTCTATGGATAATAATCCAACCGGTCTCTCCATATTAACAACGTTAAAATGGTCAAAACTTCGATAGTCGGTGAGTTAACTATCAAAGAAAAACAAGTGTGCAAACAACGATATTATTTCCAAATGGAAATTATATCGAACAAACATCATTTAACATAAATCTCTTTAGTTCATTTATTTACTTTTCTCCTGTTTCCCTATATTCTAAACTCTTATTTTTCTTTTATCAGAAAACATTTCTGATTCTCGTTTGGAAAACATTTCCAAAACTCCTTTACGATCAAACCTTACCATTTCTTAGTTAAGAAGGAAGTCACTCAAGTTGGGGTATAATTACCTCTCAGACCTTAACTGAACAACGTTATAACTTCGAAATGGTCAAAGTTTATCTTTTAATCTTTAACAACTTCTTTACGCCTTTCTCGGATTCAATTTTACTAATCCACTTCTATATTTAAAACATTGGTTATAACGATAACGTTATAATCCCTCCTTTCGAATTATCTAACTTTAATTATAACTTCTATTCTTATTAGTGAATAATTAACCTAACACTTATTTATCTATAAATAAATAAATCTCTATTTAAATAAATCGAATTTGCCAATTAACTCTCTTCGAGAAATCTCTATTTGATTAACTCTTCTTCGAATAACCTATATTCGACTAACTCCTTCTCGAATAAACGATATTCGATAACCTCTCTTCGAGTAACTAATATTCGATAACTCTTCCTTTTCAAATATCTCATATTTGAAAATCTCACTTCGATTAAACTATAATCGATAACTCCCTTCGATGAAACTAATATCGATAACTCCTTTCGATGAAACTAACATCGATTACTCCTTTCGATGAAACTAACATCGATAACTCCTTTCGATGAAACTAACATCGATAACTCCTTTCGATGAAACTAACATCGATTACTCCTTTCGATGAAACTAACATCGATAACTCCTTTCGACGAAACTAACATCGATAACTCCTTTCGATGAAACTAACATCGATAATTCCTTTCGATGAAACTAACATCGATAACTCCTTTCGATGAAACTAACATCGATAAATTTAACTCGACGAACTTAACTTATTTACTTAACTCGATCATCTTGACTTGATAACTTAACTTGCTAACTTAACTCGATTATCTTAACTCGATTATCTTAACTTAATCACTTAACTCAATCATCTTGACTTGATAACTTAACTTGCTAACTTAACTCGATTATCTTAACTCAATTATCTTGACTCGATTAACTCGACTTACTTGGTTCGACCAATTCGATTCGATTAACTAGGCTCGACTAACTTGACTAACTTAACTCGACTTACTTGGTCGAACCACCCGATCAACTCGATTAACTCCTATCGAATAACTAATATTCGATTAAACTCCATTCGCTTCACTCTAGATCGCAGCGATCACAATGGTTACGCCTGACTCCCTCAGGAAACATCCGACCGCCGTAGGCTATTTACAGCCCTGCGAATTACGCTAGCAGTCGTACGAGATGGCAACTTACCCTGAATACTATGGTTGACTAACTCTGCTTCAAATAACTATATTTGATTAACTCTAGTTCGTTTTAACTCTAATCGATTAACTCTAACTAATTAACTCCAACTGGTTAACTCTAACTGATTAACTCCAACTGGTTAACTCTAACTAATTAACTCTAACTTGACTAACCCCTTTCGAATAACATATTCGATTAACTAACTTTCGAATACCATATTCGATTAACTAACTTCGAATACCATATTCGATTAACTAACTTCGAATACCATATTCGATTAACTAACTTCGAATACCGTATTCGATTAACTAACTTCGAATACCATATTCGATTAACTAACTTCGAATACCATATTAGATTAACTAACTTCGAATACCATATTCGATTAACAAACTTCGAATACCATATTCGATTAACTAACTTCGAATACCATATTCTATTAACTAACTTCGAATACCATATTCGATTAACTAACTTCGAATACCATATTCGATTTACTTTATTCACTTTATAAAGATTTCCTTTTTAACAACGTTTTATTCATTTGAAAAGATTTACTTTTAAATAACGGTTCTACACTTTAAAAATGATTTCCTTATTATAATGTTCCCTTTCCAGTTCTATTTGTAAATGGTTTACAAATATTTCCTTTTCAAATTTATTTTTGAAATATTCTAACTCCTTAAATTCCCGGGAAAATTCGCCATAACCTCCTTTGTATCGGGAGCATCGGGAAAATCCCCAAACTCGCCACACAGGCCTTTCCACTCAAAAAGAAAATGGTTTGAAATTATTTCCTTTTTGAATATCTCCTATTTATAAATATTCCAAATTTATAAATATTCCTTATTTATAAATATTCCATTTATAAATATCTATTATTTATAAATATCCTATTTTTATAAATATTCTATTTTCAATATCACTTTGAAAATCCCCTTATCAACATTCCGGCATGTTATGGTATTCAATCATATCAAATCACGATGTTCAATATCGTCCAAGCACATATAATCGCCCACAGATTTTATATCACATCATATAATAATATATGAAAAACAATAAAATAATTGTTGAGGAATCCAGACGGATTCCTCCAACCTGTTTCCCTACATCACAGATGTCAGACAATATAGATAACATCACTTTCAGTTCCATATGATATAATCTGTTAAACAGAATCAATATAGAAATTTAACTAACTGACTAGCAGTTCAATCAAGCAATCAACACATAGTAAATCAGACAATTTCTAACAGTTCTAAAGATACAACATGAAATTATAACTGTTTAGAGTTGGTGAGATTTACTCACATTGGATGATTATCGTTAAAAACGATTAACTGTCTTTGATTTAGACGGACAATTTATTTTGTAATAAATTGTAACGAGGTCGAATTCTCTCCCAGTTAGTCCCATTTGGTAGTGTCCGTCCATAAGATCCTGTCGGATCTTGTTTTGCTGAAAACCGATACCGTATGACGAAGTTATAGCATTTGCAAGTGTAATATACTATTTGATTTTAAAACAAGCTTATATACTTATGTCAAATGGGCCTTACTGTTTCGAATTGGGCCATCCCTTTATATTCGCTACTTGCCGTAGCTTCTTCATCCACAAATTGATTGCCGATCTCCCCTCTTTCACCTCATACTTCTTACCTTAGTACAGACAAAAAAAATCCAACTTCATGCCAACCAATTATTGACCACATGTTCTGCCTTGTCAACACATAAATCCATGTTGGACCCTTCATGCTACAGTACCCATGTTGTTTCCAGTTGCCTCGTTCACGTTTGTTTACCCTTCAGCACCGCTCATTGTATTTCATTCCACAAAGACTTAACGTTCTTTTCTTCTTTCCTAAACAATGAGCTTCAGACAATTTTCGAACTCCATTACTACTCCTCAACGCTATTCGCCACCAACGTCCCTACTTCACCTCAACACCACTTGCATTCACACCTTGCAAACACCCCTGCTGCTCACGTTACAGCCATGCCACCGTGTACCCTCATTCTTCATCAATGCTCCAGTATACACACATATCCTCTCCTCCTCTTTCATACGTACTCCCCCTTCCTTCATTAAAAACCCGAACAACCACTACTATAAAACATCCCCTTCATCAGTTAATTAACCCCATGTTAATCCTTCATGCCGTCGTCGCCTTCTGGTTCTGCTCGAACTCGCAATTCGAACTCCGACGTCGATCTGAGGTGATTTGAAAGCTGCGCCTAAGTCCCCTCCCCCCATTGCTGGAAACACCCTCTGCCAGACCTCACAAACCGCCGATAGTTCCACCGCAAACCCTAGCGTCTTCTGACTGATTTCTGGCCACACCGATGACCCTTTTCTGATCGCCGTCGGTCACTCTGGTGATCTCAAAGAGCTTGTGCCTTTTGGTGTTTGAAGGTTTCGATTCGAAGTGGAGGATTGACTAGACAAGGAGGAAAGGTTTTTGTAGCTTTTGGTTCGTTGATTATATTTCATGGCAGCGAAAACTCCTTTGACCGCAGAATAAAGTTTTTTCCTCAGAAATTAGGTTAAGGTTGGCTTTTATAGCTGTGAATTTGGGCCCATTTATTATATTAAATAATTATATTATAACTTAGCCGTGAAGTACCATCTTAAAAGTTGTTCATACGATCTTTGTTTTTGACAAATTTAGCTAATCCTAGCATAGAAAAATATTCCGGATCCAATGGGACAGGTTTCGTCGAATTCCGACACCGTTTGCAAAAATCCCTTAGAAAATATCGATGAAAAACACCGAGCATTAATTCATTAAAATTTCAGAAAAAATCCTAAAAATATGAGGCCTTGACGTTTCACTAGACCTCTTCCTAAGGTTTCGTATGAAGCTTGTTTCGTTGAATTTCAAGTTCGTTTGACCAGTTAACCATTCAATAATAGTTATCCCTGTTTGAATAGAAAACTCCACTCATTTTCCGGACCTCAATCGACGAAAGTAAAAGTACCGTTGTAATCAGCGATGTGCCAGGATTCCAAAAATATAATAATACCGGTAGTTTTGACTCATACTGTGAAACCCCAAAATGTCGATACAGGGTGCCAAATACTCCAAATAAAAAGTTGCTTATTAAATTAATTAAAAATTTCCATAAAATTCTAAAAATTAAATTATCGCTACTTCTCAAAAGAACCTTGCCCAGATTCCAAACCAGTCTCCCATTATATCCAATAAACCGTTATGGTAATTAAAAGGTTAGGGGGCTGCATTTCTGAGAATTTGATTTGGACGCAACTCAAAATCTACACGACGAAATCCCGATATTTCTCTCCCACTAGAAAGATATATTCCACCAGCTCCACACGTTTCTTGTTTCACAGAAATCCGGCTTAAAACGAATCCTGTACATTTAGTTGAAGTTCAAATCGCCAAATAGCGAACTGCAGCGCCATTTCAAGCTCGTTTATGAATATATTATAAACTATACGTTCAACTGTCGTCGATTCAATATAGTTGTTATTATATTTCGAATCGAAGCTCCACCAAATCTCGTATGTTATTCAATTCACACGATATTGTGAATTTCACTATTTCCGACTATTTTGACATTATAATATATTATTATATTATAATTATTTATTAAATATTCAATATTATTTAATTAAACGATCATTAACTTCTCTAAATCACCAATTATATAATTAAATAAATTAATTATATATCTCTAAAAATGCGGGTCATTACACACTCTGACCATTCTGAAATGAATTTGTCAATTTGCACTCTACTTTGAGTTGATCACCTGAGTTGCACTTGTTGTCCAGTTTGTGCCCATCGCTGTGAACACATGAGTTGCACCATATTACATCCTACACCATCGTTGAAGCTGCACTTGTTCTTTGACTAGTTTCCAACTTGAACCATGCTGTATGTATGAGTTTGCTTATGTGTATATCACCCATGCACATGTCAGTGCTGCACTCTTTGAAGCTGAGTTGTATTCATTAGTCATTTGTCCATTTGAGTACTCCATTTTACAATACGGTTTCACTATTGTGTTGCTCGACCATTTATATATGTTGTACGCTGAGTCGAGATGGTCCACGTGGCCACTCCTCAGTTGCACACTGATTGGCGAGGCAGTGCACACGTGTATATCTATACATGTGTGTATATGCAGCCATCAGATAAATTCTCCTATCCCTGTACTATATATATACTATCTAGGCACAGTCGGATTAACAAATCAGATCAAGTCAGAAAAATGATGAGAAACACACTAGAAAACTGAGGCAAAAAAAATTTAAAGATAAAATTTGTATTTGCATATATTCAGTATTATTTCTATTGCATTTTACTCTGTGTGTGTGTGTTTCATGTGACAGGTAATAAGATGAACACTGGACTGGGACTGACAGTGAGCAGTGAAGACAGAAGACTGAAGTCAGAAGACAATGATTGAACTGATAGTGAAGCATTCAGAAAACACAAGATGAGAAAAATGACAGTGAATGAATGTAAAATGAAATTGTACATAGTGAATGTAAATGAATGTACAAAGAGTGTAGAGTGAACTGCATATGAGTCAGACAGTGAAAAAAGTATGTATATATGAATTGTACTGTTATTTGTAATAAACAAATTCGTTTGAAAAAAATATTATTTTATTGTTGTCAAACAAACTTGTCTATTTTATTCAGTCAATTTTACAAGTATAAATATTCTGAGAATGTATTTAAATAGTGGAGTATTAAATAGCTGTACTGTTTGATTGTTGAAATAGAATATTCAATTTAAATAGAATACTGTACAAATATATGAATGTCTGTACAGTCGTATTCTATTTAAATATAAATATTATATTACTGTCTTTAATGTAAATATAGAACAGTACAATACAAACACATTTATAATAATATGTATTTGGTTGTTATCATCAAACAAAAATCATATAATTGTGTACACAACACCGTTATATACAACAGAATATTTTTAAACATTTACAAATAAAATAGAAAGAGAAATATTTGTAAACCATTTACAAATAGAACCGAAAAGGAATTTATTTATTTGGTAAATAAATAAAGTGAAAAAGGAAATATTTATTTGTAAAATAAATATGATATTTTAAAAAAAATAACTATTTATTTAGAAAATAAATAGGATAATTATAAAAGGAAATAAAGGGAAAAGAATTATTTATTTAGAAATAAATAAAGATATAAAGGGAATTTATTTGAGGAAATAAATAGAATTATATAAATGAACTATTTATATGAAACAAATATAGACAAATAGGAAAGGAAGTATTTATAATCGAATAGAGTTAGTCGATTAGAGTTAACCAGTTAGAATTAATCAGTTAGAGTTAATCAATTAGCGTTAACCAGTTAGAGTTAAATCGATAGAGTTAATTAAATAGAGTCAATCAAATTTGAGTTATCGAATATTAGTTATTCGAATAAAGTTAAAAGGAGTTAATTGAAGTTAGTTAAATCGAAAGGAGTTATCGATGTCAGTTTAATCGAAAGGAGTTAATCGAATTTAGTTATTCAAAAGTGAGATTATCGAATATAAGTTATTCGAAAGGAGGTTTTCGAATATAGTGTATTCGTAAGAATGGAGATTATCGAATATAGCGTATTCGAAAGAAAGAGATCAAATATAAGTTATTCGAAGTGAGTTAATCGAATATTGGTTATTTGAAAGGAGTTATCGAATCTGGTTATTCGAAAGGAGTTAATCGATTTTAGTTTAATCGAAAGGAGTTAATCGAATTTAGTTATTCGAAAGTGAGATTATCGAATATAAGTTATTCGAAAGGAGGTTATCGAATATAGTGTATTCGAAAGAAAGGAGATTATCAAATATAGCGTATTCAAAAGAAAGAGATCGAATATAAGTTATTCGAAGTGAGTTAATCGAATATTGGTTATTCGAAGTGAGTTAATCGAATATAAGTTATGCGAAGTGAGTTAATCGAATATTGGTTATTTGAAAGGAGTTATCGAATCTGGTTATTCGAAAGGAGTTAATCGAAGTTAGTTTAATCGAAAGGAGTTATCGAATCTGGTTATTCGAAAGGAGTTATCGAATCTAGTTATTCGAAAGGAATTAATTGAATATAGTTTATTCGAATAGAATTAAAGGAGTTAATCGAATATAGTTTATTTTAATAGGGTTAAAGGAGTTATCGAATATTGTTTATTCGAAAGGAGTTAAGTGAAAAGAGTTAATCAAATAGAGTTAATCGATTAGAATTAATCGATTAGAGTTAATCCAATCGAATTAATCCAATAAAGTTAATTGAGTAGAGAAATCGAATATAGTTTATTCGAATAAAGGTTTTCGAATCTAGTTATTTGTAAGAGAGATTACCGAATATAGTTATTCGAAGGGAGGAGTTATCGAATAGAGATATTCGAAAGAGAATTACATAAGGAAGTTTGTTAAAGGTTTAAAAGATAAACTTTGTCTATTCCGAAGTTAAAACGTTGTTCAGTTAAGGTTTGAGAGGTAATTATACCCCAACTTGATTGACTTCCTTCTTAACTAAGGAATGGCTAAGGGTTGATAGTAAATGATGGTTAAGTGTATTTAGTTAATTAGTGTAATGGTTTGAGTTGGCATCGTGATGGTTTAAGTCCAATGTAGGAGTTTTGGAAATGTTTTCCAAATAAGAATCAGAAATGTTTTCTAATATAGAAAACAAGAAATGGAAATGATTTCCAGTGTTAATAACATATATTTTCTAAATTCAACAAATAAGAAATGTTGAATATATGGAAACAGGAAATGACAAGTGAAATAAATTAATGATAAATTAATTTAAAGGATAAAAGTTGATTGGTGATTGATCGATGTAATTTCCATCTGGAAATAATATCATTGTTTGCACATGTGTTTTTCTTTGATAGTTAACTCACCGACTATCGAAGTTTTTGACCATTTTAACGTTGTTAATATGGAGAGATCGGTTGGATTATTATCTGAAGAACCACTCCGTATTCGCATAAGCGTTGTGAATCATGTATGCCAAAGATAATTGAAGACGTTGTAAAGTGCAAGGGCTGTTGTATAAAATCTTAGGTAAGGATTGCCTGAGATGGTTGTACTGAATAGTGCCTCCGGTTTGTCCAATCCCAGGATGACCTGTATGGAAGAATGTCTGATAGAGTATATTTAATAGATCGCGTAAGTTGATCTCTTCAAACGTACGTGCGTTTGGTGGCGGAGGAATTAGTTTCTCTTATTTGTATACCCGTTGTATTTTTGGGGAAATCAATTTGTGATTTGGCGAGTATGACGATGTGACATTCAAAGTGAATAAACGTATGATTTGTCAGAGATAAGCGTAGCTTCTAGCCTCACAACCGGGAAATGATAGAAATCAGGCAGGCAGCATGGTTATGTAGATCGCACCTATTAGGGTGTATAATCACCTGATCTAGAGTTTCGTTTACTTCCAAAAATCTATTGTTGATGGTGTCCTATTTGGGAAACGGTTGTTGATCCCAACCGTTGGTGATATACATTTGATACACTCAAGCGAAATGAGTGGTCGGTCATGTGTAGCCGGGTTGCAAGATGTTCTTATTGAACCCAGTGTATTCCTCTCTAGAGGTACACTAGCGAAAGGTGGCTCCATACATTGTCATAGTCGGAAATCCATTACCTAATACGTGCTTGCGGTTTTGATTGTATACTATATATATATGTAGAACGTGAGATGAAAACATTTCTGCTTGATGATTATTGTATTGTGGTTCATAGACATTATTATAATATCAAAAGGTTTTTGATATAAAGATAATTTGGATTCTCATAAGGGAAAAACCCATTCCGTTATACGGCGTGGCCTTATGAGATATCGTTTAATGGCTCAGACTGTTTTACTCATACCAGTCCCATGACTAAACCAGAGTTTATTTTGTTTTGTTTTCCCTAAACTCTTGGGTGCCCAATTTTGTACGGGTAGTCAAGTAGTCAGGATTTTACAGATATACTTGGAGAGCTTAGAGCAGGAGGCTTCAGGATTATATAGCTATAGTTATTTCCGCTGTGTTGTAAGTGTTGTACCTTGATAATGTTACTATAAACATATACTGATTTTATTTCAAGGATATGTTATCTATTATATGTTGTTCGTTCCGCTGAGTGATTCGTGTTACTCTGATGTTGTATGTTCTTCTTCTATTCTAAATTTCTATCTTATCCATTCTCACCCTCTAATTTCTTTCATTAACTACCTGTAACGACCCAGAAAATCTGAACCAATTTAAAAAATTTAAATTGGCTAAAATAGTGGATTTTAAATATTTAAAATAAATATTTTAAATAATAATAATGAAAAGTAAGTTTGAATCGAAGTTTAAAATAAATATAATTACTTTGAATTATAAACAAGGCCTGAAATGGCGCGATAGTTTCAAAAATTTAATTCAAACTTTGAATGACTGTACCGGGTGCAAAACAAAATGGATTTGAATGAAACCAAAAATATTTAAATATGTTAGTGAATACCTTTCTAATGAATCTGAAAAATCGAAGTTTCATAGCGAGATGCAAAAGTTATGATCAAATGAATTTTCTGAAAGGTCGCTATGGAGTTTATATAGCCCGTGAAAATGGCCATTTTGCAAACGACCTCGGAATTCAATGAAACCACTTTTGTAACACCCCGGATTTTTCCGTTAACAGTAAATTAACAAATTAAAGTATAATTAAATTGTAACAGAAAAATTAAGGGAAACGGACATCACCATTGCGTTCGTCTCGGAATTCTGCTTGAGATAGAGTCCGAGTTTGCGCAAAACGGATAACGTATGAAGAAGATATCTTTAATTTAAATATTACAGCAAAACATGAAAAAAGAGAAGTAAGGAGAGGACAATAATTATTATTATTCTAAGACTTATTAACAAAAGCCTCTGTAGCTCAGTTGGTTAAGGCATTGGATTTGTAGCATGGAGGTCGGGGGTTCGAACCCCGGCGGCGACATAATTTTTATCTCTGTTTTAGAGAGGGCCAACTGAGCATGCAAATACATGTACGTATACAAATTCAAATTTTGAAAGGATAAGAACGTACATATAAGGAAATAAAGAAAATATATGTATATATATGAGAATATATATATATATGCAAAAATATATGTATACAATAGATAAAATTCAAATAGACTAAAACAGCTCAATTTAAAGTTTAATTTTTGAAAATCGAACCCAGTCCCTCCTGGCTGGCCTGGTCTGTGTTTGGTCGAATTTCTGTGGGTTGCTTTGTCATTAGGGCTAGGTGGCAAGTTTTAATTGGTCTCTCTATCTAATGAATGGCTACGATCTATCCTAGCAACATCAATGGTCCTAATCAATTCCTAACCTCTATATAAACAACCCTAGACTAAACCCTAATCTATTCATTCAAAATAAGATTATAGCCGCCATGTTGCTGAGGAACGACAAAGAATAGCCGCCAACTAAAGAGAGGATTAGGGAGAAAGTTCTAAGGCCTAAAGCAATTCAAGCAACCTAAAGCTAATCAATTCAACAAAGGAATCATATCTCTTAATTAGAGAATTCGCCGCAACCATTGTAAGTAGAGTATTACTTTGGTATTAATAAACAACTGTGTTGATGTGTATGCTTGAATTGTGGCATTGAAAGTAATTCATATTTGTGCAAAATTATGTTATTCATTATAAAGAACTACATGCGGTAGTTCTATGCAAATATACGTTTGGAATATTGCGCAAATTATGTAATCTATGTTGAAGCTACATGTATGTAGTTGAGTGAAATTTATGCAAGTTTGGGGCTTTGTTATTATGTCGTCATGATGTATATTTTTGTGCATAAATCATTTTGCAAGTAATTGAGACAAGTTTGGTTGTTATAGTTCATATGAAACTATGTTGGAATTTTGACACCATAATCCATATATTAAGTCATGCTTTTGCAAAACTTATGAATATGGCTAGGCTATGAATGATATTTGGCATAATTGAAATCTATGATTAAGTCTATCTTGTTTACAAGAATTATATGATGACATATGTGAGACATGGCTAAGTTAGACTCAAAAATCCCTTTTTGCAAGTTTAAAGCAAACACCATGTTTAGGAATATTTATGCATAAGTATGTTTATACCATCGTTAGGTGATTAGGCTTAAATCATGATTAAGTTGAATTATGCTATGTTCATGCTAGAAGTATTTATGCCATACTTATGTTTGACCATATGCCATGCCTATGCTAGAAGTATTTTATGCCATGCTTATGTTTGACAATATGCCATGCCTATGCAAGTAGTATTTTATGCCATGCTTATGTTTGACAATATGCCATGTTTATGCTAGAAGTATTTAGGCCATGCTTATGTTTGACATTATGCCTAAATAAGAATATAGGTTCATGTTGTAGTTAAACCTATGCAAGTTTACATGCCTTGATTTATGTCACCTATGTTTTATGACCAAAATACATGTCACTACTATGCAAGTACACCAATTTCTATTATGTATTTTCCAACGTCATATGCAAGTTCATGTGCTCACTTTCCCCTCTTTGTGTATACGCCATAAGCCTCCCCTTTCGCATGGCTAAATTGGGCTTTAAAAAGCTAAGCCCAATATATATAAACGGACGTGTAAAACGGGGGAAAATAACGTTGGGTTAAAAATTAATTAATGAATGAAAATATGAAATAGAAGGGCCCAAAGTCAAGTATGGGTTGGGCCCATGGTTGGTGTAACCTTTACACCATTAACATAATAATGGGCCGCAAATATTTACATATAAGAAATAAAGAAGAATGACAAAATATGTAAATGTAGAAAAGACGATGTGTTTAACCCGAGGTTGGATTGAGTTGTGATGTAAACCTGCCCGGAACCGCCCGGCTGTCCAGTAGTCACAACAATACCTATCCAATGTGGGAGGTTAAACATGGAGCCCAGCAAGGACCCGAGGTTAGACTGAGTTGTGGCGTAAGACTGCCCGGAACCAACCGGCAACAGGCAGCCACAACAATACCTGTCTAATGTGAGAGGTCAGGGCCTTAATAAGACAATTAAGGCTGAGTCAGGATTGTTAGGATTAAGTGAACTAAAGACTTAATCAAAATGGAACATGCTAAACTAAACGGACTGGTGGGGTTAGGTTAGGAAACACTTAACCAACTTAGCATGTTGGCTAGAGATAGAAAACCTAGTAACGGGGGACCCTTTTCAGCAGTAACCCTAGAAGGTGTATCAGGATACCCTGAAACTAGGCAGGGTGGGGCACGATTACTGGGCTGATTATAAGAGGTCAAATCGACGGCGGTGGTGTAGCAGTGTAGGTTCTAACGGTGTGCGGGCGTGCACGCACTCCGGCGCAGAAAAATAAAGCACTGGACACCAGTAGCATACCTTTGCACTCTAAGGTTGTGTCGGGTTGCCACTATGGGACTTGATACACCCCATGGTGGGACCAGCATAGGTAACTACAGACATCGGGGGCCGTAAGACACATGTAACTATGCGAGTAGGAGCCGATCATCGTAGAATGGATCACATCACCCTGATTTTGGGGTGCAAATTGGAAACTAGTTTATATGGGTTCAGAGATTAACATGAGGTACGATAGTATGTTCGACCCTAGATAACTTAACCAAGTTTATAATGTTGCCCACTTCCTGTTTTACTTATCATACCCAGTTCTTTATTCATAGACAAAGTAGTACTAGACTTACTCAGGCTTTATGTCTGACTCTATTTTTCTTTCGTCTTCTTTCTTCCGTTCCCCCCCCCCCCAGGTCCTCAGGGATGGAACACAGCAGCTTGACCTACCTCAACATCCAGCTTGAAGAAGAGAAATGTATTGCTTGGACTTTCCTGTTTTGAACTATGGCTTTGGACAATCCACTATGGGGCTTTGGCAGTTTGTCTATGTTTTATTTATGCTTCTTTAAAAATAATGTACTCAAGACAGATTATGAAGTGTTATGTTATGTTTTTGGAAAGGATGTTGTTGTAACACGTATTTGACTTTATGAAATAAAGTTTGTTGTTCTTCCGCTGTTTACAAATATGTGTTCTTATATCTGTCTTGTATATCTGTGACTTGTACTTATAAACCTCCACC
The DNA here is from genome assembly GCA_030737875.1 of Allium sativum. Taxonomy (NCBI): domain Eukaryota; kingdom Viridiplantae; phylum Streptophyta; class Magnoliopsida; order Asparagales; family Amaryllidaceae; genus Allium; species Allium sativum. The sequence goes on from CM060922.1 coordinate 99,034,183, forward strand.
AAAATTAGGGCATTCCCTTTGAGAGTGACCCTAACGGAGGTGGGGTGTTTCACTTGGTATCAGAGCATAGGTTTACCAGATAAGATAAAAAGTTTTGGAAATTTATTTTCAAAAAGGAAATTTAAAGAAGCATTTTTAAAAGATAAAAATATTATTTTATTTTAAAAAAGGCAAAGTCCACTCCCCAAAGCCATAGGTACTATCTCTTATCCTTCGTTTTGAATCTATCCCTTTTGTTTCAGCATGTCCGAAGATCTTAACTTGCCGGAAGGAGTACCAATACCTGGTTGGTTTAGACGATTCTTAGAAGCTAGGGCCACTCAACCAGGTCCTACCGTTCCTCCTCCCCCAGCTGCAGGGAATCATCCAGCTGCAGCAGCACCTCTTCCTCCACCTCCTCCACGAGGAAACGCGTTTGCTAAGATATGTAAGGATTTTAAAGCTATGGGAGGAAGGGATTTCCATGGAACTGAGTCCTTCGTAGCAGCTAGAAATTGGCTGAAGGAAACTGAGGATCTATTCATCATCTTTGAGGTAGAGGACAGACAAAAAGTACAATTGGCGGTGTGGCTATTGAAGGGCGAGGCTTCCTACTGGTGGGAAGTCACTAATGCTGAAAGACCAGTAGAAACATGGGAGGACTTTAGGGCAAGGTTTGAGACCAAATTTCTCTCAGATGCGGAAAGAAGTTTGCAGTTGGAGAAATTCTTATTTCTTAAGCAAGGAGACAAGACTGTTAGAGAGTATGTGAATCAGTTTGATGAGCTGGCTAGGTTTGGGCTTGACCTAGTCAACACCCCGCACAAGAAGGCTCTCCGTTTCGTCAAAGGGTTAAATGAGCCATTACACAGTTTGGCCATGACACATATACCCATGGGGGCCACGTATGAAAGATTGGTGCAAATGGCATTGCTGAATGAGGAGGATAAGGGCAAGAAGGAGGCAAAGGCAGAAAGCTCTCAAGGGAATAAAGAGGGTTTGCAGCCTAAGAAGACAGACTTTAACAAAGGCGGGGAAGGCAACAAAGAGAAGAGGACGTGTAATTTCTGTGGCAAAGTGGGGCACTTAGTAAACGACTGCCGGAAAAAGAAGGCCAAGGAGAATGGTGGGTGCTTTTCTTGCGGTCAGACAGGCCACAGAGCTAAGGACTGCCCAAAGAAACGAGGGCAGGGGCAGGGGTCTGGATCCACTCCAGGGGCACAGGTTCATGTGCTAGAAGCGCCACCTTTGCAACAGCGAGGTACAAACACTTCTGTAGAAAGTGTAGTTTATCTTTATGATCACCCCGTTCGCACTTTATTTGATTCTGGCGCATCACTCTCCTTTATCTCGTCTGCTTTAGTAGAATCTTTACACCTAAAAACTAGTATGGTAGAGGACCCCTTAATTGTTTCAAACCCAATTGGGGGCCCAGCTCATTTGTCTATGATCTGTTTGGATTTGAAAATTTCTATTCTAAGTGTAGAATTTGAATGTAGTGCCTTTGTTTTGGGCTTTGCGGGGTATGGTTTGATTTTGGGTATGGATTGGCTATCCAGTAATGGGGCCATCCTTGATTGTGAGAAAAGGGTTGTTAGGCTCCTAACCCAGCTCAGTAATACTTTGGAAATTTCTTGTAATCCCTCGTATGCGGTTATGCTCAGTTATCTTGAGTCGCTAGATGCCTCTGTTGAAAAGTTGCAATCAGTTAGAGTGGTCCGGGAATATCCGGATGTCTTCGAAGAGGTGAAGGGCTTGCCTCCGAAGCGGGAAATAGACTTCCGCATATATCTTGTAGATAATGCAAAGCCCGTTGCGTTGCCCGTTAGACACATGGCTCCACGAGAAAGAAAAGAGCTCAGTAAACAGATTAAAGAGCTTCTAGAGAAGGGGTTCATTAGGTGGAGCATTTCAGAATAGGGCACTCCAGGAGTGTTCGCCACTAAGGCTGAAGGTTCATTTCACTTATGCATGAGTTGTAAAGAATCACCTTAGTAAGTACATTTGGCAACATAGTTGGACTTAGGAAGGGACTCCCTTGTGACCTAAAAGGAGTCCATCATGCTTAGTTTCCTAGAATCATATGTGGTGGTTGGGTTGATTAATTCTTTGGGTGTCAGTCTGATGTTGATTTCGGTCTTCGGGGCTGATGCTTAGAGAGTTCTTCTCCTAATCAATATATATGTGGCATAGATTTCCAGTTTTGACATTGCCTAATGGGCACAAAATTTTTACTTGCTTCTATCATTCGACTATACCTTTAGGTAGGACCATTTCCTATCATTGAGAAAATTTGGAAAATGACCTATAGATTAGAGCTACCCGAGAAATTGGCCGGAGTCCACAACGTTTTTCACGTTTCACATCTCCGAAAATGTCTACATGAGTCTGCTGAAGTGGTAGAGCCAAATATCCTCGAAGAGGCCGAAGTGGAACGCGAAGCAACCATAAGAAAAGTTCCAACCCGCATACTAGGAACGGAAGTGAAGAAGCTACGCAACCGCGAAGTCAAACTCGTCAAAGTTCAGTGGAGCGACGCCGAGGTTGACGCGACTTGGGAAACTGAAGCTAGAATACGCACTGCTTACCCTTTTCTTTTCGAGGGTACGTCCTTGATCTTTCTTTTTCCTTAAGTTGCGCTTTTATCTATCTTTTTAGGAATATCTCCTCGACCTTATCTTTTAGATAGAAACCTTTTGGATGAAAACATGTAATTGAAACATGTTATGTATGATGGTTGCAAGTGGTTGCAAGTGATTGCTAGTAGTTGCTCGTGGCTGCAATACACACACAATCTAGGTTTTAGATCGGCTCAGTCACTTCATATTGCATATGCATATATGTTTGCACTCGTATATGGTTGAATTGTAATGTGTTGTCATATGGATGTTGCATTTGTATGAAAGATTGTGCACCCATGTAGAATCATGAATAGGAAAAATCTGCATACATAATGGATACATGGCACTTACATGATTCGCATTAAGGAGGTCAACTGAATCAGTAGACCGCCTGATTTTGCATTAGATAAGTTCATGAACACACACACTTCGCATATGATCATGAAGCATTAGAAGTCTTTTAAGGACAATGGATGCTCGTGTTTGATGGATGAGTAGATGGATGATTGAATGTTAGGATTTACATTCTTCCTAAACTTGAAGATTTCGGGGACGAAATCCTTTTAAGTGGGGGAGAATGTAACACCCCGGATTTTTCCGTTAACAGTAAATTAACAAATTAAAGTACAATTAAATTGTAACAGAAAAATTAAGGGAAACGGACATCACCATTGCGTTCGTCTCGGAATTCTGCTTGAGATAGAGTCCGAGTTTGCGCAAAACGGATAACGTATGAAGAAGATATCTTTAATTTAAATATTACAGCAAAACATGAAAAAAGAGAAGTAAGGAGAGGACAATAATTATTATTATTCTAAGACTTATTAACAAAAGCCTCTGTAGCTCAGTTGGTTAAGGCATTGGATTTGTAGCATGGAGGTCGGGGGTTCGAACCCCGGCGGCGACATAATTTTTATCTCTGTTTTAGAGAGGGCCAACTGAGCATGCAAATACATGTACGTATACAAATTCAAATTTTGAAAGGATAAGAACGTACATATAAGGAAATAAAGAAAATATATGTATATATATGAGAATATATATATATATGCAAAAATATATGTATACAATAGATAAAATTCAAATAGACTAAAACAGCTCAATTTAAAGTTTAATTTTTGAAAATCGAACCCAGTCCCTCCTGGCTGGCCTGGTCTGTGTTTGGTCGAATTTCTGTGGGTTGCTTTGTCATTAGGGCTAGGTGGCAAGTTTTAATTGGTCTCTCTATCTAATGAATGGCTACGATCTATCCTAGCAACATCAATGGTCCTAATCAATTCCTAACCTCTATATAAACAACCCTAGACTAAACCCTAATCTATTCATTCAAAATAAGATTATAGCCGCCATGTTGCTGAGGAACGACAAAGAATAGCCGCCAACTAAAGAGAGGATTAGGGAGAAAGTTCTAAGGCCTAAAGCAATTCAAGCAACCTAAAGCTAATCAATTCAACAAAGGAATCATATCTCTTAATTAGAGAATTCGCCGAAACCATTGTAAGTAGAGTATTACTTTGGTATTAATAAACAACTGTGTTGATGTGTATGCTTGAATTGTGGCATTGAAAGTAATTCATATTTGTGCAAAATTATGTTATTCATTATAAAGAACTACATGCGGTAGTTCTATGCAAATATACATTTGTAATATTGCGCAAATTATGTAATCTATGTTGAAGCTACATGTATGTAGTTGAGTGAAATTTATGCAAGTTTGGGGCTTTGTTATTATGTCGTCATGATGTATATTTTTGTGCATAAATCATTTTGCAAGTAATTGAGACAAGTTTGGTTGTTATAGTTCATATGAAACTATGTTGGAATTTTGACACCATAATCCATATATTAAGTCATGCTTTTGCAAAACTTATGAATATGGCTAGGCTATGAATGATATTTGGCATAATTGAAATCTATGATTAAGTCTATCTTGTTTACAAGAATTATATGATGACATATGTGAGACATGGCTAAGTTAGACTCAAAAATCCCTTTTTGCAAGTTTAAAGCAAACACCATGTTTAGGAATATTTATGCATAAGTATGTTTATACCATCGTTAGGTGATTAGGCTTAAATCATGATTAAGTTGAATTATGCTATGTTCATGCTAGAAGTATTTATGCCATACTTATGTTTGACCATATGCCATGCCTATGCTAGAAGTATTTTATGCCATGCTTATGTTTGACAATATGCCATGCCTATGCAAGAAGTATTTTATGCCATGCTTATGTTTGACAATATGCCATGTTTATGCTAGAAGTATTTAGGCCATGCTTATGTTTGACATTATGCCTAAATAAGAATATAGGTTCATGTTGTAGTTAAACCTATGCAAGTTTACATGCCTTGATTTATGTCACCTATGTTTTATGACCAAAATACATGTCACTACTATGCAAGTACACCAATTTCTATTATGTATTTTCCAACGTCATATGCAAGTTCATGCGCTCACTTTCCCCTCTTTGTGTATACGCCATAAGCCTCCCCTTTCGCATGGCTAAATTGGGCTTTAAAAAGCTAAGCCCAATATATATAAACGGACGTGTAAAACGGGGGAAAATAACGTTGGGTTAAAAATTAATTAATGAATGAAAATATGAAATAGAAGGGCCCAAAGTCAAGTATGGGTTGGGCCCATGGTTGGTGTAACCTTTACACCATTAACATAATAATGGGCCGCAAATATTTACATATAAGAAATAAAGAAGAATGACAAAATATGTAAATGTAGAAAAGACGATGTGTTTAACCCGAGGTTGGATTGAGTTGTGATGTAAACCTGCCCGGAACCGCCCGGCTGTCCAGTAGTCACAACAATACCTATCCAATGTGGGAGGTTAAACATGGAGCCCAGCAAGGACCCGAGGTTAGACTGAGTTGTGGCGTAAGACTGCCCGGAACCAACCGGCAACAGGCAGCCACAACAATACCTGTCTAATGTGAGAGGTCAGGGCCTTAATAAGACAATTAAGGCTGAGTCAGGATTGTTAGGATTAAGTGAACTAAAGACTTAATCAAAATGGAACATGCTAAACTAAACGGACTGGTGGGGTTAGGTTAGGAAACACTTAACCAACTTAGCATGTTGGCTAGAGATAGAAAACCTAGTAACGGGGGACCCTTTTCAGCAGTAACCCTAGAAGGTGTATCAGGATACCCTGAAACTAGGCAGGGTGGGGCACGATTACTGGGCTGATTATAAGAGGTCAAATCGACGGCGGTGGTGTAGCAGTGTAGGTTCTAACGGTGTGCGGGCGTGCACGCACTCCGGCGCAGAAAAATAAAGCACTGGACACCAGTAGCATACCTTTGCACTCTAAGGTTGTGTCGGGTTGCCACTATGGGACTTGATACACCCCATGGTGGGACCAACATAGGTAACTACAGACATCGGGGGCCGTAAGACACATGTAACTATGCGAGTAGGAGCCGATCGTCGTAGAATGGATCACATCACCCTGATTTTGGGGTGCAAATTGGAAACTAGTTTATATGGGTTCAGAGATTAACATGGGGTACGATAGTATGTTCGACCCTAGATAACTTAACCAAGTTTATAATGTTGCCCACTTCCTGTTTTACTTATCATACCCAGTTCTTTATTCATAGACAAAGTAGTACTAGACTTACTCAGGCTTTATGTCTGACTCTATTTTTCTTTCGTCTTCTTTCTTCCGTTTCCCCCCACCCCCCAGGTCCTCAGGGAGGGAACACAGCAGCTTGACCTACCTCAACATCCAGCTTGAAGAAGAGAAATGTATTGCTTGGACTTTACTGTTTTGAACTATGGCTTTGGACAATCCACTATGGGGCTTTGGCGGTTTGTCTATGTTTTATTTATGCTTCTTTAAAAATAATGTACTCAAGACAGATTATGAAGTGTTATGTTATGTTTTTGGAAAGGATGTTGTTGTAACACGTATTTGACTTTATGAAATAAAGTTTGTTGTTCTTCCGCTGTTTACAAATATGTGTTCTTATATCTGTCTTGTATATCTGTGACTTGTACTTATAAACCTCCACCAAAATTAGGGCATTCCCTTTGAGAGTGACCCTAACGGAGGTGGGGTGTTTCAACTTTTGTTGGATCCGGGATGTTAAACTATTGCTAAGTTTCAAATTTCATAATTTTTGAAGTTAGTATGTGAGCATGGCAAAGGAAAATGTGTTTGGTCGATTTCTATTAAATTTGATCGACCAGAAATGGACCATTTTTCAAACGGTCTCAGAATTCGACGAAACTAGTTTTGTTGGGACCGTATCGTCAAAACATACCAGAATTATTTTTCTAGAATTTTTCGAATCTGTTTGTGGCCCTGGCAAATTGAAATGTACGTTCAAATCAAATATTGAATGTTTTATATTTTAATTTGAAGGAAAACCGACTGAAACAGTCGAATGGGCCTACGAAACATATCCCATTATGTTCGGAATGGGGGTAAAACGCTAGGAACGACAATCGTTGGGTTTGGATTGGAGTTCGTGTGTGAAAGGGGGTATTTTCGAAATTTAAAAATATATAAAATAAAGAAAAAACGTGATAGGTCCAACTCACTTTCTCTCTCCCCGTCGTCATGCCTAAAAGCTCCAGATCGAAGGCGGAAAACCGCTCCTCCATTCCCCCTCATTTTCCGATCGATCCAAGTAGAATTAGCCCCACCTCCAGTTCGGTTTTTTGTTCGTCTCACTCCCCTCTTCAAATCAATATAGAGTTTGGAATTTTTCGTGGCATGTGGAGTGCGAATCGAGCCTCTGAACGTTCGACGTTCAAGCCGCCGCCAAGGACGCCTGCCACCATCGAGTTCAGCAAGGAGACCACCACCAGGAGCACCTCTCGGAGATGAACGCCGATGTGCCCTCTGATCTTCATCCCGCTGCGTCGTTTGACCATAAAATTGAAACCTAGTTTCGAAGATTCAAGAGAGGTAACGGGTTTAATATAATTAAACTGTTTATCGCGCTTAAAAGCGTTGCAAAGTTGCTTTCTCATTTAAAAATCATATCTTTTTCGTACGTTAACGAAATTCGATGAAACAGGAGACAGTGGACTCGTGTGGACGTCTTCTACATTCTAGAGGAGACCGCATATTTTTCTGAGCCTTCTGCTATTTTTGGTGGAGTGGAACCCAATGTGAGATTTCTAATTTATAAACGATATGGAAAACGACGATGTATAAATTATATAGTCGATGTATGAGTTATATAAGCGTTGTACACCTCATGTATAAGCGTTGCATAAGTTGTACGTTCAATGTATAAGTTGTATATGTATTGTAAAAATTATATATGTGTTGGAATAGAAGTGAAATGTTTATATATAAATATATATATATACGCCCCTTATCCACAAACCATGGACGATATTTATTGGTTGTGATTGGTGTGAAAATTGGTTGATTACGAATGGTTGATTAGAATTGTTTGTGGTTGAAAAATACCCGTTTGTGGTTGAGAAATATTTGGTTGAAACCACATAGGATTAGTTTGTGGAAATGAAAAAAATATACATGCCGCCTACGTGCGAACTAGATACATGATTCCCCATTGTCAAAAGCTGCGAGGCTTTAAGGTAGAGCGAGGAGCCGTACTAGGGACGGTCCCGGTTTTAACTACCCTGCCGTTATGTTGCCAAAATTTTGAATAATATTCATGCGTTAGAATTATTTTCCTGTGTTGAAACTATATTCGTGTGTTGAATGGAAAACCTTCATGTTTTGAATAGAAATTCATTCATTGAATCATATTCATGTGTTAAATGGTATCCGTGTTGTGAAAAAAATTGTTTTATAATAAAAATCATACTTTTAACATCTATATGAACTATATAAAATAATCGTGTTTTGAAATGAATTGTTTTACAATAAAAATCACATTTTTAACTATACATGTACAAACTATAGAAAACCTTCATGTGTTGAATCGAAATTCATTCATTGAATAGAAATTCATGTGTTGAATGGTATTCATGTTTTAAATATAAAAATCACCTTTTTATCTATATATAAACTATAGAAAACCTTCATGTGTTGAATCGAAATTCATGTGTTGAATGGTATTTGTGTTTTAAATATAAAAATCACCTTTTTATCTATATATATAAACTATAGAAAACCTTCATGTGTTGAATTGAAATACATTCGTTGAATAGAAATTCATGTGTTGAATGGTATTCGTGTTTTGAATAAATTGTTTTAACAATAAAAATCACCTTTTTATCTATATATATAAAAACAATAGAAAACCTTCATGTGTTGAATAGAAATTCATTCGTTGAATCATATTCATGTGTTGAATGGTATTCGTGTTTTGAAATAAATTGATTTATAATAAAAATCATATTTTTATCATCTATATGAACTATATAAAATAGTCGTATTTTGAAATAAATTATTTTACATTAAAAATCACATTTTTATTATATACATGAATTGTTAAAAATAGTGAAGTGTTGAAATAGAAGATAGTTTGATAAAAATATCATTTTTATCAAATGTAGGAAAATCATATAGTTTTGAAATCGAAGAATCGATATATGTATATATATATATATATAAATAGAATTGAAATATATCGAATAACGAAGTTGTTGTTCGTATTTTGAAACCGTGATTTCAAACGATTAGTGCGGGAGATCCGACCATCGGATTTTCCCGAAACCGCAACCGTTGGGTTCGCTTTGGAAATATCTTTCCAACGGCACCAACTTTGTAAAAATCCAACGGTTGGATTTTCCAGAATGTTTAATTCAAATCTGAAGAAAAACAGTGCCAGAATCGATTATATATATATATATATAATTATATTAAATCGAATAATGATGCTGTAGTTCGTATTTTGAAATCGAAACTTCAAACGATTATACCGGGAGATCCTACCGTCGGATTTTCCCGAACTGGAACCGTTGGATTCATTTTGAAAAGATATTTCTAATGATGTAAATTTTGTGAAGATCCAACGGTTATATTTTCAGATATGTGTAAATCAAATCTGAAGAAAAACAGCGCCATGGCCGCGTTATGGCCCGAAGCGTCGTTTGAATAAATTGGCTATTTTAAAATAAATAAAAATAGTGATAAATCGTTATAAAATATTGTAAACGATACGGAAGTGAAATTAGAAACTAACTAAAGGTTAGCTAAGTCGAATGGTTTCCTGGATTTTGATCCGATGTTGGTTTCGGCCTTCGGGGTTAATATTTGGGAAATCGTTCTCTTACTGATTTACGGTTAGTGACTAATGAACTGGAATATGACGTATGTGTGTTTGTGTTGCACTTGTTTATTATATACGCGAGTTGCTCAGAAAGACCGGGTCTATCCCATTCTGAATAACTGACTCGACGATAAGAAATCGAAGATGAAGACAGTGGTCGAAGACCGGATATCTTCACCTCGTTTGGATGGTAACTGATGTCCTGATTGGGAGGCATCCAGAAATATGGATAATGAGTGATGATCGTCTAGACGCACATTGAGGTTGATGGGTTTGCGAGGTATATAGTGCCTCCGGTTTTGTTCAGACCCAGAACGGACTTGCAAATGGACGGTGTGTCTGACATCAGAATTTATTCTGTGTGATTGATAGCCATCAGTTGCATGGTGTGAATTGCTTGTGTGGCATGCTAAGATGCAGTGATCAAGACTTCTATTGAAAAGCAAAGTCTTGTGGTGATGATCAAAGCACCGCCTGTGTGGCGTAGCTTTGTGTATAACGTGAATTCGCGAGCCTCACACCCCGGTATGAACCAGAAACGGGAGAGGACCTCAGGGAGGACATGCGTTTCTTTCTAACTAGAAGTGGCATCAGTGGTTTTACATGCCCTGACGAGTTTGACTTATGTGGTTGTTACTGTTGCGAGACGCCTCGGTTAAATCGGACGATCCGGGTCCGATGGAGTGATTCGTTGGCTCACTTACGCCCCAAAGGGCGGGGAAACGCAGTGTTCAGGAATTTTAATCCACATCGATGGACCGGCCCTGTCGCTCCAAAGGCTTGACTGAGTACTTGCCAGAGGCTCGGGCTAGAAAGTCTCAAATTCGGTAAGGACTATCTTTTGCCTTGGTTCATGACAGAAATCCAATTTCCAAATACGTGACTGTGCGGTTTTGATTGTATACCTATATATGGCGACATGATATATGGTACCCATGCCGTCTATGATTGATAGTTATGATTCGAAATTATTTTTGAAACATGTGAACACTAGTAATAATATCAATTGCTTTTGTTTTATTCGTATCAACCATATTTTGGCCATTATAAGGTAAAACTCTATCCTCCGGTTTGCGTTGCATTGTGTGATGGGAACTGAGTCTTATAATGGCTTCATTTTTATAAAAAGCATTGCGATGTTTAAAAGAATTATATGTTTTAAAGCACTGGCAATCCAATGGAGTAAACCCGTTCCACGAAAGTGGCATGGTCCTGTGATTTGCCATAATTTAAATGTGTTGAGTAGATTTCTCATACCAGTCCCATGACTGACTCATAGTTTGTTTCGCTTTCAAACTCGGGTGCCCCTTTTTCAATGCGGGCAGCCTTGTGTTTAGGTTTAGCAGGCTTTTCTGGATAGCTAGAGCTGAAGATGGATTCTATAATTTATCTCTTTTTATGTTGTCCAGCTCCTATTGTACATATTTTGTTTGTTTTCCGCTATAGACATTTATGTATAGCTGAACTGTATTTGTACTAAGTATGATCCTGTATACTGTGTAACTCTGATGATTATGTTTATCCAGTGTATTATTTGTTCATTATCTGGTGTATTTATTTAATTCTGTTCTGCTGTTATCTGTTTATGTTTTATATTCCAAAGATTACCCATGCCACCGTCAGTACGGGGTTTGGGGTCGTCACATCGTGGTATCAGAGCTTTGGTTAAGCTTAGTGCTGGAATATAACATATTAACGAACTCGTCAGAAATAGAACCAGTAGTGTTCTAGGACGGGAAACTCATTACAGATAGGATCAGTAATATCCTAGTATGTGTAAAGTAGAATGAAATTACACCCCGATAGACACATTTACATTGGAAGTATATGTTTCTATATTTTAAATTATATTTTCTGTGACCTGACACTTAATCTGCTATTTGCAGAAGTACTAGAAAATGAGTCTCAGAAAAAGAAGAAATGCAGAACCCGATCTAGAGGCTCTATTAAAAAGATATCGAAATCTGAACGGAGCACAGTTCTCGGGCAATGAATCTATAATTCAGACTCAAGCTTGGATGAGCTCTGCGGAAAGAATATTTGAACGTATCCAGTTGAGAGGTGATCAGAAAAGATTAGTAGCATCTTGGGCACTCAAAGAAGAAGCTTTAATCTGGTGGGAAACAATCATCAAAGAAAATCCAGAAGGTGATATCACCTGGGATAGATTCAAAGAGATTTTCCTAGAAAGATTTACTCCTCCTGAAGTGACGGAGCGATTATGTGATGAATTCTCTTATCTGATACAAGGGGATATGACCATTCCAGAATATCATAAGAGATTCAACGAACTTTCTCACTTTTCTCATCATCTGATTCAAGATCCAAAGAGGAAGAATCTGAGATTTATTCATGGCCTGCAAAGAAAATATCAGAATAGTGTGATGAGGAATGTGAAGCTTCCTTTTTCTAAAATGATTTATATGGCTTATTAGTATGAAGATCTCCATAAGAAAGGTATGTTGCGCGACGAAGAGGAAGTCAGCTCGAGTAACAAAGTGGAGTCTATGACTGATAGTCCTGAGGTCAGTAAGAAGCCCAGTGCCAAGAGGAAAAGGGCCAGATCTGAAAAAAAACCAGCAACGGCTGTCGTGTGCAAGAACTGCAATCAGTAGGGGCATTTGTCCAGAAAATGTAAATCTTTAAACAAACGAAGCAAGAGTGGATCTAAACCCACTAAGAAGAAAAAGAACCCACATGAGGAAAGGAGGTGCAATAAGTGCCACAAAACAGGTCATATTGCACGGGAGTGCCAACTCTCAAAGAAATCTGAAACAGTACATATAAATGAAGTAGCAGAAGCTTCTGAGCCCTCAGCCAGTCAAGAAAGGGCTGATGTTTTGGAAGGCACACTTAATGTCAAAAATATTCCAGTTAAAGTACTATTTGATACAGGCGCGCCGCGAAGATTTATTGCAAAGAATGCGGTTAAGAAACTAGATTTGAATTTGAAGAAGCTCAAAGAACCAATGACTGTCCAAAATCCGGTCGGGGGTTCCATCGATCTCAGTTGGGTTTATGCAGTACCTGACTCTTTTCCTGCTATAAATTCCCTACTATCTCTATCGTCATGAATTTTACTGAATTCGATCTTATTCTGGGATTGGATTGGCTAACCAAATATGAAGCAGAGGTTAGATGCGCCGAGAGAGTTGTTAAGGCGAAGGCCCAATCAGGGAATTATATAACCATACCATGTGAAGGTCCGAATTCCAATAGAAAAGACTTTTGGTCAGCTCTAGATGTTTCTCTTGCCCAAAATGAAAATATCCCTGAAGTCACAGAGAATATTCCTGACCTAGTGAAGGATATTTCTGTCGTCAAGAATTATGCGGATGTGTTCGAAGAAGTTGTTCGTTTACCTCCGCAGAGGGAAATTGATTTCAAGATCGCTTTAATTCCGAATGCAAGGCCAGTAGTTCACGCTATTCGAAGGATGTCCTTGAAAGAGAAAGAGGAATTAGACAATCAAACAAGACAACTTGTATGGAAGGGTTTGATCAGGCCTAGTTTCTCTGATTGGGGAGCAGCAGTGGTGTTTGTCCCAAAATCTGACGGTACTCTGCGACTATGTGTGGATTATCGTGATTTGAACAAGTAGACCATAAAGAATAAATATCCATTGCTGCGAATCGATGATTTATTGGATTGTCTGAATGGAGCACAAGTATTTTCAAGGATGGACCTAGCTACAGGCTTCCATCAGCTTCGTATTGCCAAAGAATGTGTTCCTATGACAGCATTCAGAGGTCCAGACCTATTCTATGAGTGGTTAGTAATGCCGTTCGGCTTATGTAACACTCCAGCTTACTTCGTCGATTTGATGAATCGAGTGTTCTGCGGTGTCTTGAATAAATTTGTTCTGGTTTTTATTGATGATATTCTAATCTTCTCTAAATCAAAGGCCGAACATGAAAAGCATCTGGAACAGGTTCTAGAAATTCTGAGAAGGAACGTTCTAAAAGCCAAACTATCCAAATGCATATTCTGGCAAGATGAAGTAAAATTTCTAGGCCACGTCGTACCGAAAGAAGGAATTGTTGTGGATCCAAGTAAAATCACAGCTATTCAAAACTGGAAACAACCTAGTACTCCTACAGAGGTTCGCAGTTTTCTTGGATTGGCTAGTTATTACCGGAAGTTCGTTAAAAACTTTTCGAAGATATCTGGTCACTTAACGAAGCTTACAAAGAAGCACTCTAAATTCAAATGGACTCCAGAATGTGAGGAGGCTTTTGAAGAGCTAAAGTTAAGATTAACGACTGCTCCAGTGTTAACCATTATCGACGGCAATCAGGATTTAAAAGTCTGGACAGATGCCTCTAAAGAGGGCCTTGGTGCAGTGTTAATGCAAAGAGGTCAAGTGATTGCGTATGCTAGCCGCCAGCTGAAGCCGCACGAGAAAAACTATGTAACTCATGATCTTGAGTTATTGGCTATCGTATTCTCTTTGAAAATCCGGAGACACTATCTTCTGGGTGAGAAATTCGAAATGTATACCGACCATCAGTCATTGAATTATTTGTTCACTCAGAAGGACTTGAATTTGAGGCAGCAACGTTGGCTAGAGTTCCTTGCAGCATTCGATTTTGCGATTCTATACACTCCAGGGAAAGCCAATGTCGTGGTCGATGCATTAAGCCGAAAGAATGAAATGATCGCCAGTTTTATAATCACGACTACATTGATAGATAAAATATCTACTCTTCAGAAGGATGATCACTTCATTCAAAAGATCAGAGAGATAATTCAGAAAGGCGAACCCTCGAGTTTTCAGGTTGATAATGATGGGATTCTAAGGCTAAAAGGTCGAATCTGTGTTCCTAACATTGCTGAGCTCCGAAAGGAAGTACTGGATGAATGCCACAAGTCAAAACTTAGTATCCATCTGGGAGTAAGAAAAATGTATAATGACATCAAACGCACTTTCTGGTGGAAGTCGATGAAGAGGGACATTTCTTTATAGGTTAGCCGATGCCCTACTTGCCAGCTAGTCAAAAGAGACCAATAGAAACTGGCTGGATTGTTGCAACCACTGGACCTTCCAGGTTGGAAGTGGGAACATATTTCCATGTACTTCATAGATGGTTTGCCCAGAACCAGGAAAGGAAATGACAGTATTTTGGTGATCGTAGATCGCTTCACGAAGACCACCCATTTCATACCTGTTAGATCAAACAGAACTGCTCAGAGTCTGGCGCAGATATACTTCAAGGAAATTGTTAGACTACACGGAGGGCTGATCAGTATAATGAGTGATAGAGATCTAATATTTACTAGCAAATTCTGGGAGGCATTTCAAGTAGATCTGAGAACAAAGTTGAACTTGAGCACCGCTTATCATCCTCAGACCAACGGTCAGACTGAGAAGGTGAATCGTATTTTAGAAGATCTATTACGGGCATGTGTTCTAGATTTTGATGGATCATGGGAAGACCATCTGCATTTGGCTGAATTCTCATATAACAACAGCTACCAGGCGAGCCTGACAATGTCGCCATTCGAAGCATTGTATGGTAGACCATGTCGATCCCCTGCTTGTTGGGTCAAACCCGGCGATAGACTTGTGTTAGGGCCCGATATAATCCGAGAAGCTGACGACAAAGTCAATTTCATTAAGAAACGATTACTCGCCGCTCATAGCCAATAAAAGAGCTATGCTAATAGGAGAAGAAGAGATATATCATTTGCTATTGGCGACTATGTATATTTAAAAGTATCGCCGATGAGAGGAGTTATCCGGTTCGGTAAAACTGGGAAGTTGGCGCCCAAATTCATTGGTCCGCTTCCTATTCTGGAACGGATCGGAACTCTCGCTTATAGGGTTAAATTGCCAGATTGGTTTCCTGGAGTGCATGATGTATTTCACATATCTCAACTTCGAAAGCACGTTCATGATCCAGACTTGATCGTGGAAGAAGCAGCTCAACAGGATATTGAAATTACTCCAGAATTAGCTGTGAGAAGAGAGCCACTAAAGATCATTGGCAAAGAAACCAAAGAACTGAGGAACAAGAAGGTTCACTTAGTCAAAGTGCAGTGGAGTGGAGATCCGCTAGATTGTACTTGGGAAACTGAGGAGAGCATTCAGAAAGCCTATCCTAGGTGCCGAGTGGATATCTCTGATTGACTCCGGTGCAAGGTACATTTACCATACTTTGTATTACCAATTAGTTCTCTACTCTGTTGTTATTTTCTTTTCATGGATGTGCACTTGTAATTCTATAGTCTGAATGATTTTAAAAGAATATAGAAATTGATTAGTATATTTTTGAAAAAGTTAAAAACAAATTGCTTGTTGTTTGCATTGTGTGATAGTAGATTTGATTAATTAAATTATTAAAACGATAGTTAATTTAATCAATAATAGAATGAATGGTAGAATCTATTCGATTAAATCACACACTGAACTGATTAGAAAATAGATAGAAATATATACATGTGCATTATATATGTTTGAACAGGTAATTGGATAGCTGTTGAGTAAAGAATTTATTTGCGTGCCCGACAAATAGGTAAACCTTAATGAGTTGGATGTGAAATATTATTATATCAACTACTGTGAATGCCATTGGATGCGGAGTGCTGGTTGTTCTGTGTGAAATAATAAACATCGCCATAGGATAGTAACAATTAATTTTGAACTACACTGCATGGCATACTTCTGGAAGATAGGCATACTTCATCATATACCACATAAGCATTTGGAGCTTGTGTGACGAGGTGGAAGAATTACCATACGAGCGAAAGGCTTGTATGGCGATGACTATATTTTACAGGTTGAACTGATGACTGATATGGACATATAAATTTATAACGATAAATTGCCAGATTAATAAAAAAAACCACACGGGTCTGGAGTTGATAATAATCACATCTCTCTAGTCATTAGATACGGCACATAGACTATTTATTTCCCACACGGGACGAGGTGACGAGGATTTATCCTTTGGAGAAATTAAAATACACACTCCCTCAGGCTTTGACAGGGTGACGAGAATTTATTCTCTGGAGTTATTATCTATACACGCTCCCATGTAACACCAGAATATATCACTATAAATATGTGTATGCTTTATAGGATTTATTGGGTACCTAATACGGCCCAATAAATTTCCAAACCCCTCCCCGCAAAAAGGAGGTTATGGCGAAATTTTTCGAAAATTCCGGGTGTTAGCCAAATTTTTGAAGAATTTGAAAATTCTCAGAAACTGAAAAGTTGGAGAATGGAAGCCAGATCGAATGTAGAGTTGATTAATCAAACCACTTTCGACTTTGTTCCTTTTCGGGGACGAAAAGTTTTAAGTGGGGGAGATTGTAACGACCAGGAAAATCTGAACCAATTTAAAATTTTTAAATTGGCTAAAATAGTGGATTTTAAATATTTAAAATAAATATTTTAAATAATAATGATGAAAAGTAAGTTTGAATCGAAGTTGAAAATAAATATAATTACTTTGAATTATAAACAAGGCCTGAAATGGCGCGGTAGTTTCAAAAATTGAATTCAAATTTTGACTGACTGTACCAGGTGCAAAACAAAACGGATATGAGTGAAACCAAAAATATTTAAATCTGTTAGTGAATACCTTTCTAACGAATCTGAAAAATCGAAGTTTCATAGCGGGATGCAAAAGTTATGGCCAAATGTATTTTCTGAAAGGTCGCTATGGACGAAACCACTTTGTTGGATCCGGGATGTTAAACTATTGCTAAGTTTCAAATTTCATAATTTTTGAAGTTAGTATGTGAGCGTGGCAAAGGAAAATGTGTTTGGTTGATTTCTATTAAATTGGATCGACCAGAAATGGGCCATTTTTCAAACGGTCTCAGAATTCGACGAAACTAGTTTTGTTGGGACTGTATCGTCAAAACATAGCCAGATTTATTTTTCTGGAATTTTTCGAATCAGTTTGTGGCCCTGGTAAATTAAAATGTACGTTCAAATCAAATATTGAATGTTTTATATTTTAATTTGAAGGAAAACTGACTGAAACAGTCGAATGGGCCTACGAAACATATCCCATTGTGTTCGGAATGGCGGTGAAACGCTAGGAACGACAGTCGTTGGGTTTGGATTGGAGTTCGTGTGTGAAAGGGGGTATTTTCGAAATTTAAAAATATATAAAATAAAGAAAAAAACGTGATTGGTTCAACTCACTTTCTCTCTCCCCGTCGTCACGCCCAAAAGCTCCAGATCAAAGGCAGAAAACCGCTCCTCCATTCCCCCTCATTTTCCGATCGATCCAAGAAGAATTAGCCCCACCTCCAGTTGGATTTTTTGTTCGTCTCACTCCCCTCTTCAAATCAATATAGAGTTTGGAATTTTTCGTGGCCTATGGAGTGCGAATCGAGCCTCTGAACTTTCGACGTTCAAGCCACCGCCAAGGACACCTGCCACCGTCGAGTTCAGCAAGGGGACCACCACCAGGATTGCCTCTCGGAGCTGAACGCCACTGTGCCCTCTTATATTCATCCCGCTAAGCCGTTTGACAATAAAATCGAAACCTAGTTTCAAAGATTCAAGAGAGGTAACAGGTTTAATATAATTAAACTATTTATCGCGCTTAAAAGCGTTGCAAAGTGCTTTCTCGTTTAAAAATCATATCTTTTTCGTTTGTTAACGAAATTCGATGAAACAGAAGAAAGTGGACTCGTGTGGACGTCTTCCACATTCTAGAAGAGACTGCATATTTTTCTGAGCCTTCTGCTATTTTTGGTGGAGTGGAACCCAATGTGAGATTTCTAATTTATAAACGATATGGAAAACGACGATGTATAAATTATATAGTCGATGTATGAGTTATATAAGTGTTGTACACCTCATATATAAGCGTTGTATAAGTTGTACGTTCGATGTATAAGTTGTATATGCGTTGTAAAAATTATATATGTGTTGGAATAGAAGTGAAATGTTTATATATAAATATATATATGCCCCTCGTCCACAAACCATGGACGATATTTATTGGTTGTGATTGGTGTGAAAATTGATTGATTACGAATGGTTGATTAGAATTGTTTGTGGTTGAAAAATACCCATTTGTGGTTGAGAAATATTTGGTTGAAACCACATAGGATTAGTTTGTGGAAATGAAAAAAATATACATGTTGCCTGTGTGCGAACTAGATGCATGATTCCCCATTGTCAAAAGCTGCGAGGCTTTAAGGTAGAGCGAGGAGCCGTACTAGGGACGGTCCCGGTTTTAACAATCCTGCCGTTATGCTGCCAAAATTTTGAATAATATTCATGTGTTAAAATTATTTTCCTGTGTTGAAACTATATTCGTGTGTTGAATAGAAAACCTTCATGTGTTGAATAGAAATTCATTCATTGAATCATATTCATGTGTTGAATGGTATTCGTGTTTTGAAATAAATTGTTTTATAATAAAAATCATATTTTTAACATCTATATGAACTATATAAAATAATCGTGTTTTGAAATGAATTGTTTTACAGTAAAAATCACATTTTTACTATACATGTACAAACTATAGAAAACCTTCATGTGTTGAATCGAAATTCATTCGTTGAATAGAAATTCATGTGTTGAATGGTATTCGTGTTTTAAATATAAAAATCACCTTTTTATCTATATATATAAACTATAGAAAACCTTCATGTGTTGAATCGAAATTCATTCGTTGAATAGAAATTCATGTGTTGAATGGTATTCGTGTTTTAAATATAAAAATCACCTTTTTATCTATATATATAAAATATAGAAAACCTTCATGTGTTGAATTGAAATTCATTCGTTGAATAGAAATTCATGTGTTGAATGGTATTCGTGTTTTGAATAAATTGTTTTTATAATAAAAATCACCTTTTTATCTATATATATAAACTATAGAAAACCTTCATGTGTTGAATAGAAATTCATTCGTTGAATCATATTCATGTGTTGAATGTTATTCGTGTTTTGAAATAAATTGTTTTATAATAAAAATCATATTTTTATCATCTATATGAACTATATAAAATAGTCGTGTTTTGAAATAAATTGTTTTACATTAAAAATCACATTTTTATTATATACATGAATTGTTAAAAATAGTGAAGTGTTGAAATAGAAGACAGTTAGATAAAAATATCATTTTTATCAAATGTAGGAAAATCATATAGTTTTGAAATCGAAGAATCGATATATATATATATATATATATATATATAAATAGAATTGAAATATATCGAATAACGAAGCTACAGTTTGTATTTTGAAACCGTGATTTCAAACGATTAGTGCGGGAGATCCGACCATCGGATTTTCCCGAAACCGCAACCATTGGGTTCGCTTTGGAAATATCTTTCCAACGGCACCAGCTTTGTAAAAATCCAACGGTTGGATTGTCTGGAATGTTTAATTCAAATCTGAAGAAAAACAGTGCCAGAATCGATTATATTTTTATATATATAAATATAATTATATTAAATCGAATAACGACGCTGTTGTTCGTATTTTGAAATCGAAACTTCAAACGATTATACCGGGAGATCCGACCGTCGGATTTTCCCGAAATTGGAACCGTTGGATTCGTTTTGAAAAGATCTTTCTAATGATGTAAATTTTGTGAAGATCCAACGATTAGATTTTCAGATATGTGTAAATCAAATCTAAAGAAAAACAGCACCATGGCCGCGTTATGGCCCGAAGCGTCATTTGTATAAATTGGCTGTTTTAAAATAAATAAAAATAGCGATAAATCGTTATAAAATATTATAAACGATATGGAAGTGAAATAAGAAATTAACTGAAGGTTGGCTAAGTCGAATGGTTTCCTGGATTTTGATCTGATGTTGGTTTCGGCCTTCGGGGTTAATATTTGGGAAATCATTCTCTTACTGATTTACGGTTAGTGACTAATGAACTGGAATATGGCGTATGTGTGTTTGTGTTGCACTTGTTAATTATATACGCGAGTTGCTCAGAAAGACCGGGTCTATCCCATTCTGAATAACTGAATCAACGACAAGAAATCGAAGATGAAGACGGTGGTCGAAGACCGGAGATCTTCACCTCGTTTGGATGGTAACTGATGTCCTGATTAGGAAGCATCCCGAAATATGGATAATGAGTGGTGATCGTCTAGACGTACGTGGAAGTCGATGGGTTTGCAAGGTATATAGTGCCTCCGGTATCGTTCTGACCCAGAACAGACTTGCAAATGGACGGTGTGTCTAACAACGGAATTTATTCTGCGTGATTGATAGCCATTACTTGCATGGTGTGAATTGCTTGTGTGGCATGCTAAGATGCAATGATCAAGACTTCTGTTGAAAAGAAAAGTCTTGTGGTGATGATTTAAGAACCGCCTGTGTGGCGTAGCTTTGTGTATAACGTGAATTCGTGAGCCTCACACCCCGGTATGAACCGGAAATGGGAGAGGACCTCAGGGAGGACATGCGTTTATTTCTAGCTAAAAGTGGCGTCAGTGGTTTTACATGCCCTGACGAGTTTGACTTATGTGGTTGTTACTGTTGCGAGGTGCCTCGGTTAAATCGGACGACCCGGGTCTGATGGAGTCATTTGTTGGCTCACTTACGCCCCAAAGGGCGGGGAAACGCAGTGTTCAGGAATTTTAATCCACATCGGTGGACCGGCCCTGTCGCTCCAAAGGCTTGACTGAGTACTTGCCTGAGGCTCGAGCTAGACAGTCTCGAATTCGGTAAGGAATATCTTTTGCCTTGGTTCATGACGGAAATCCAATTTCCAAATACGTGACTGTGCGGTTTTGATTGTATACCTATATATGGCGACATGATATATGGTACCCATGCCGTCTATGATTGATAGTTATGATTCGAAATTGTTTTTGAAACATGTGAGCACTAGTTATAATATCAGTTGCTTTTGTTTTATTCGTATCAACCATATTTTGGCCACTATAGGGTAAAACTCTATCCTCCGGTTTGCGTTGCATTGTGTGATGGGAACTGAGTCTTATAATGGCTTCATTTTTATAAAAAGCATTGCGATGTTTAAAAGAATTGTTTGTTTTAAAGCACTGGCAATCCAATGGAGTAAACCCGTTCCACGAAAGTGGCGTGGTCCTGTGATTTGCCATAATTTAAATGTGTTGACTAGATTTCTCATACCAGTCCCATGACTGACTCATAGTTTATTTCGCTTTCAAACTCGGGTGCCCCTTTTTCTACATGGGCAGCCTTGTGTTCAGGTTTAGTAGGCTTTTCTGGATAGCTGGAGCTGAAGATGGATTCTATCATTTATCTCTTTTTATGCTGTTCAGCTCCTATTGTACATATTTTGTTTGTTTTCCGCTGTAGACATTTATGTATAGCTGACTGTATTTGTACTATGTATGATCCTGTATATTGTGTAACTCTGATGATTATGTTTATCCAGTGTATTATTTGTTCATTATCTGGTGTATTTATATAATTTTGTTCTGTTGTTATCTGTTTATGTATTATATTCCAAGGATTACCCATGCCATCGTCAGTACGGGGTTTGGGGTCGTCACACTACCGGTATTTCTCGATGTTTGCTTAGTCATCATTGAATTTTTGTCGATAACCAAGATCGTCAAATACCGGGACGTTACAGTTGGTATCAGAGCTTAAGGTTAAGTGAATTATCTTGGCTCTGTGGTGTGACTCAGTAGAGATGGGGTTAGTAATGCCCTAGATTGAGTTGAGTATATATATATGAGTGAACGTATTTGTTATTTGACATAAAAATTGTTTTATATTATGGAGATTTATTGGTCGAGTTGTTTATGGATTCTGGTCGATCAGTTTGATCCACTGTATCGATAGGGGTTACTAAACACTCGAATATGATGAACTGGATACGGTACGAGGGTAAATGAAATAATTTTTCCCAAATTATATTTTGATAAAAAGATTGATATCGAAATGATTATAATATATTGGGTATATTGGTTGTAATTATAATCAAGTAAGATTATAAATTAAATGGTTATGTATATAACCAAGTAGAATTCAGATAAGTGTAATATATGAATTGAAATGAATTAAATATGAATTCAAATCAGAATTTAAATTAAAACCCTGGAAAATTGGAAAGGCGTTTGTAAATGGATTTGGATTAAATATATGTGAATTTTACAATCCTAGGAGATTTTAAATTGTTTTACAAGCACTATGAATGGTATTTTGAAATGTATTTCAAAATGGAAGTGTTAGAAATGGTTTTGAAAGTGATATAGTATTGAACTCACTTCGAAAGCTGGAAATAGATTCCGATGATGATCATGACATCAACGGTGTTCATTTTCGAGTTGTAAGTGACGGATTACTACCGAAAAGATTTTGTTTTTGAATTGTTTTGAGAGAAACAAGTTGTTTGAAATCCAAAAAGGAATATTTGGTTTTAGAAAAGCAAAGCTGTTTAAAACTCCCAGGAAGAGACTGTTTGAACTAAAAACAAATTTAAATAGAAATTTGTGAAACCAAGCTAGAACTGAATTGAAACCAATTAACTGGAAATTGGATACGATATATCAAGTAGAATCTGAAATGGTATAGGATTGATGAGTTAAGAATTTGAAAATTGGTAATAGAACTTAGATTTGAAATTGAATTTGGCTTGGATAAGCGAATGGTTGGGTTGAGGATAAATTGATCAGAGTTTGGTTGGATTGATATTAGTATATGCTGTATCGGTAGCAGATGGAAATGATATAACGATATGCCCGACAAAAAGGTACAAGTTTATATTTGATATAAGCATGAGATTTATGAGCCAAATTGGCAAGCCACTTGGCTGTTTGATTTTCTTTTGGGTTGGAGATGGCCTAGAGAGGCGAGTTGTAGTTGTACCGATTGACCAGTACAAAGGAGGTGCTGGCGAATTTTTTTAGAAATATAGGGTGTTGGAAAATTTTAAGGATTTTTGGAAATTTTCGTTGATAAGAATTAATTAATATTTAATTGAAATTATACCGATTCAATTTAAACTGAAGTTAAGAAGTGAAGAAATAAGTTCTAACCAGTTAATAGGATTTGTTTTCTACCTTAGCAATTTCGTGGACAAAATTATTTTAAGTGGAGAAGAATGTAACGACCCGTATTTTCAGCGATAGAATAATTAATTAATTTAATTATTTAGATAGTGATTCATAGAATTTAAATGCTCGATTAATTAAATAATATTTGAATATTTAATTAAAATAAATAATATAATAATATATTTAATTTCTGAAATAGTCAGAAATAGTGGAATTCACAATATGGTGTGAATTGGATCATCTGTGATATTTAATTCAGTTTAAAGTTGAATTATAATAACGAATATATTACTTAAATGAAGTTTGAACTTATAATTTTATTATAATTATTATAATCGAGCATGAAATGACGCTGCAGTTCGTAAATTGGCGATTCGAACTTCAACTGAATGTACAGGATTCGTTTTAAGCCGGATTTCTATGAAACAAGAAACGTTCGGAGCTGGTGAAGTATATCTTTCTAATGGAAGAGAAAAATCGGGATTTCATCATGTAGATTTTGATTTATGACCAAATTAAATTTTAGAAAAGTCGCTATCGAATTCATTCATAATTTATAATGATTTATTTATATTTATAAAAGGAATTTCATTATAAATCGAAAATCGATTTATATCGGGATTTGAAATATCGAGTTAGAAATTCATATAGGAATATCATGGAGCTGTATGATGTCGTATGTAAATATATACGATAATATTTATTCATAAATATTAAATTTAATTATAGCCAGTTTTTCCAACAACCTCGGAATTCGACGAAACTAATTTTGTTGGATCCGCAATATTAAATTATTGTTAGATTTCAATTTCTGTGATTTTTGAAGTCAGTATGTAGCCGTAAGGGATTTTAATGTGAAAAACAGTCGATAAATTGACCTTTAAAAATACGTTGTGTGAGCAAACGAAGTCGAAATTCGACGAAACCAGTTTTGTTGGGTGCGTAATGTCGAACTCTAGCTACATGTCCAGTTTCGTGATTTTTGGGTATCATGTGTGATCACAAAAAAATTTAGAAGTCAGAAACAAGTAAAATGATATTAAATAAAATATCCTAAATTTGTAAGTGGACCAAAACCAAGCCACATCCTCTCCATTCTCAGCCACACCCGCACCCTTTATAAACGCAAAAATAGGAGCCGCCAGTATACTTCTTGCTCAAAAAAAAAAACCGCACCTTTCTAAATCAAGAACAATCCAAGGGAAATTCTATAAATCTCAAGGACTATATGTTTGGAATCCAGACAAGAATCTCTACATGCTCGTATGACTTTTATGTGGTTCGACGTCCTCCTCTCGTCGCTGGAAATTGGCACAGTAAAATAGGGTTGCGGTATTCTGGAATTTGAGTGATCGAGATGCAAAAGCAGTGGGGTAATCGAATTCGTGATGTAATTCCGAGCATCCCCTGAGTTCCTAGTTCGATTTGGCACCCAAAGAGTTCGGTGTTTTTAACTGTGGTATGGTGCGAGTCCAGCTGAAACCGTGGGGAAGGAGGGAGTGTCGAGGTCATTAATTGTAGGCGTGGAGGTTGAGGATTTGAAGAGATGAATTATGGTGGCATGGGTTTTGAATATCGTGAAAAATTGGTAGAGAATGGGAGCAAGAACGATCGGAAAAGGGGGGAGTTTACAGGAGGAGGCCGCGTTACTCTACAGGGGGAAGAAGATGGGATGGAAAGGGGCCGACGTGGTACTTTTGTTCAAATGGGAAATGGGCCGGAGATTTAAAGTTAAGCCCATTTAAAATAATTGAATTTATTTCAAATCTAAAAAGTATATAAACTTGCTTATGTCATATTTTCATCATACGATATCAGAATTCAGTGAAACATGATCCGACAGGATCGTATGGATGGGCACTCCCCAAAGGAACTGACTGGGAGTGGATTGGAGCTAGTTTGAATTTATGGCGAAATAAATTGTTTGATTCAAATCAAACAAACAGTTTATCGTTCTTTAACGATGAACTGCCAAAGTGAGTAAAACTCACCAACTCTGAACGGTTATATTTTTATAACGTATTTTTAGAACTGTTAATCATCTGTTGATTGTTGTGTATTAACTGTTTGGTCGAATTGCTTGTGTATTGGTTGAAATTATAGATAACGATATACATATAAATCGGAAATCAAATATTGATTCTGTTTGGCAGAATATTTCATATTGAAATGAAGTCGATGTTAATTATATTGTTTAACATCTGTGATGCAGGGAAACAGGTTGGAGGGGTCCAACTGGACTCCTCGATATTTATAATATTGTTCTGTTCATATATTGTAATATATGATGTGATATAAAATCTATTGTGGATTCTGTGTGTTGAATGATATCGATCATGGTTAATTGGTATTTTAAATACCGTAAGAAATATTGGGATGCAGAAAACGGGATTTTCAAAGTATATTTTGAAAATAAATTATTATACAAAGTCAATGGATTTTATATATAAAAGGAAAATGATTTTTTAAAAGGAGATGATTATAAAATCAAAGAGTTGAAAAGGAAAAAGATTTGTAAAACAAATATAAAGGAAATTATTTGTAAAACAAAGATAATGGAATATTTATTTGTTAAACAAATAAAATAGAAAGATGAATATTTGTAAAACATTTACAAATAAAATAGAAAGAGAAATATTTGTAAACCATTTACAAATAGAATCGAAAAGGAATTTATTTATTTGGTAAATAAATAAAGTGAAAAAGGAAATATTTATTTGTAAAATAAATATGATATTTAAAAAAAAGAACTATTTATTTAGAAAATAAATAGGATAATTATAAAAGGAAATAAAGGGAAAAGAATTATTTATTTAGAAATAAATAAAGATTTAAGGGGAATTTATTTGAGGAAATAAATAGAATTATATAAAGGAAATATTTATATGAAATAAATAAAGACAAATAGGAAAGGAAGCATTTGTAATCGAATAGAGTTAGTCGATTAGAGTTAACCAGTTAGAATTAATCAGTTATAGTTAATCAATTAGAATTAACCAGTTAGAGTTAAATCGATAGAGTTAATTAAGTAGAGTCAATCAAATTTGAGTTATCGAATATTAGTTATTCGAATAAAGTTAAAAGGAGTTAATCGAAGTTAGTTAAATCGAAAGGAGTTATCGATGTTAGTTTAATCGAAAGGAGTTAATCAAATTTAGTTACTCGAAAGTGAGATTATCGAATATAAGTTATTCGAAAGGAGGTTATTGAATATAGTGTATTCGAAAGAAAGGAGATTATCGAATATAGCGTATTCGAAAGAAAGAGATCGAATATAAGTTATTCGAAGTGAGTTAATCGAATATTGGTTATTCCAAAGGAGTTATCGAATCTGGTTATTCGAAAGGAGTTAATCGATGTTAGTTTAATCAAAAGGAATTAATCGAACTTAGTTATTCGAAAGAGAGATTATCGAATATAAGTTATTCGAAAGGAGGTTATCGAGTATAGTGTATTCGAAAGAAAGGAGATTATCGAATATAGCGTATTTGAAAGAAAGAGATCGAATATAAGTTATTCGAAGTGAGTTAATCGAATATTGGTTATTCGAAGTGAGTTAATCGAATATAACTTATTCGAAGTGAGTTAATCGAATATTGGTTATTCGAAAGGAGTTATCGAATCTAGTTATTCGAAAGGAGTTAATCGAAGTTAGTTTAATCGAAAGGAGTTATCGAATCTGGTTATTCGAAAGGAGTTATTGAATCTAGTTATTCGAAAGGAGTTAATCGAATATAGTTTATTCGAATAGAATTAAAAGAGTTAATCGAATATAGTTTATTCGAACAGGGTTAAAGGAGTTATCGAATATCGTTTATTCGAAAGGAGTTAAGTGAAAAGAGTTAATCAAATAGAGTTAATCGATTAGAATTAATCGATTAGAGTTAGTCCAATAGAATTAACCCAATAGAATTAATCCAATAAAGTTAATTGAGTAGAGAAATCGAATATAGTTTATTCGAAAAAAGGTTTTCGAATCTAGTTATTCGTAAGAGAGATTACCGAATATAGTTATTCGAAGGGAGGAGTTATCAAATAAAGATATTCGATAGAGAATTACTTAAGGAAGTTTGTCAAAGGTTTAAAAGATAAACTTTGTCTATTCTGAAGTTAAAACGTTGTTCAGTTAAGGTTTGAGAGGTAATTATACCCCAACTTGATTGACTTCCTCTTAACTAAGGAATGGCTAAGGGTTGATAGTAAATGATGGTTAAGTGGATTTTGTTAATAAGTGTAATGGTTTGAGTTGGCATCGTGATGGTTTGTTTAAACATTTGTCTAAGTCCAATGTAGGAGTTTTTGAAATGTTTTCCATATAAGAATCAGAAATGTTTTCTAATATAGAAAACAAGAAATGGAAATGTTTTCCAGTGTTAATAACATATATTTTCTAAATTCAGAAAATAAGAAATGTTGAATATATGGAAACAGGAAATGACAAATGAAATAAATTAATGATAAATTAATTTAAAGGATAAAAGTTGATTGGTGATTGATCGATTTAATTTCCATCTGGAAATAATATCGTTGTTTGCATATGTGTTTTTTCTTTGATAGTTAACTCACTGATTATCGAAGTTTTTGACCATTTTAACGTTGTTAATATAGAGAGACCGGTTGGATTATTATCCGAAGAACCACTCTGTATTGGCATAAGCGTTGTGAATCATATATGCCAACGATAATTGAAGATGTAGTAAAGTGCAAGGGCTGTTGTATAAAATATAAGGTAAGGATTGCCTGAGTTAGTTGTACTGAATAGTGCCTTCGGTTTGTCCAGTCCTAGGACGGGCTGTATGGAAAAATGTCTGACAGAGTATATTTAATAGATCGCGTAAGTTGATCTCTTCAAACGTAGATACGTTTGGTGGTAGAGGAATTTGTTTCTCTTAGCTGTATACCCGTTGTATTTTTGGTGAAATCAATTTGTGATTTAGCGGGTATGACGATGTGACATTCAAAGTGAATAAACGTGTGATCTGTCAGAGATAAGCGGAGCGTCTAGCCTCGCAACCGGGAAATGACAGAAATCCGGCAGGCAGCATGGCTATGTATGTCGCACCTATTAGGGTGTATAATCACCTGATCTAGAGTTTCATTTACTTCTAAAAATCTATTGTTGATGTTGTCCCATTCGGGAAACGGTTGCTGATCCCAACCGTTGGTTATATACATTTGATACACTCAAACGAAATGAGTGGTCGGTCGGTCATGTGTGGCCGGGTTGCAAGATGTTCTTGTTGAACCCAGTGTATTCCTCTCTAGAGGTACACTAGCGAAAGGTGGTTCCATACCTTGTCATGGTTGGAAATCCATTACCCAATGCGTGCTTGTGGTTTTGATTGTATACTATATATATGTAGAATGTGAGATGAAAGCGTTTCTGCTAGATGATTATTATATTGTGGTTGATAGATATTATTATAATATCAAAAGGTTTTTGATATAAAGATAATTTGGATTCTCATAAGGGAAAAACCCATTCCGTTATACGGCGTGGTCTTATGAGATATCATTTAATGGCTCAAACTGTTTTAAACTGTTTTACTCATACCAATTCCATTACTGACCCAGAGTTTATTTTGTTTTGTTTTCCCTAAACTCTTGGGTGCCCAATTTTGTATGGGCAGTCAAGTAGTCAGGATTTTACAGATATACTTGGAGAGTTTGGAGCAGGAGGCTTCAGGATTATATAGCTATAGTTATTTCCGCTGTGTTGTAAGTGTTGTACCCTGATAATGTTACTATAAACATATACTGATTTTATTTCTAGGATATGTTATCTTTTATATGTTGTTCGTTCCGCTGAGAGATTCGTGTTACTCTGATGTTGTATGTTCTTCTTCTTCTTCTATTCTATATTTCTATCTTATCTATTCTCACCCTCTAATTTCTTTCATTAACTACCGGTATTTCTCGATGTTTAGTTAGTCGTCATTGAGTTTATGTCGATAACCAAGGTCGTCAAAAACCGGGACGTTACAACACGCTTGCTCCAAAAATTACGAATCTTGGAATCTAACGATTGTTCGATACTTTGGATCTAAAAAAATTAGTTTCGTCAAAATCTGGGGTCATCTCAATAATGTTTCTTTGCAAACTGCTAAAATCAACATTAAATAATTGATTTTTGAAATTTGATCTTAAATTGTTATAAAATTATATTAAAATTAATTTTTAAATTGGTTCCAAAATTCCGGGTCGTTACAGTCTCCCTTACTTAAAACTTTTCATCCCCGAAAAGGAAGATAAAAGCAAAGTGAAAATAGAAATGATAAAGTAAATATAGGTTTACCTCTCACAGAAGAGCTATTCAGAGATATCCATGTTGCACCTGGGATAAGCATGTTTAATGCTATCCTCTGCCTCCCACGTACGTTCTCTAAGATCTCAACCCCACTGTACTTTGACTAAGTTCACTTTCTTTTTTCCTTAGTACTCTTGCTTCTTGGCTAATTATCTTCATTGGCTCCCTACGAACAGCTAGACTCGGAGTGATTTCCAAATCCTCTTATGCTGCTTCCTCAACAATTAAGTTTGGATCATGCATAGGCTTCCGGAAACGAGAAACGTGAGATACATCATGAACTTCGGACAACTAGTCTGGCAACTGAACTATGTAAGCTAGAGTCTCAATCTTTTCCAATATCAGAATGGATCAATATATTTAGGTGACAATTTTATCGTCACTTCAAATTGAACCACTCCTCCCAATGGAGATACTTTCAAATATACTTGATCGCCAACAGAAAATTCTAAGTCTCTTCTTCTAGAACCTGCATAACTTTTCACTTGGGTCTGTGCTGCCTTTAGCCTTTTCTTAATGAAGTCCATTTTGTTTGTGGCTTCCTGGATCATATCTGGACCCAACACAAGCAGATTACCAAGCTCTATCCAACATGCAGGAGATCTGCATGGTCGACTATATAACGCCTCAAATGGCAACATCATCAAACTAACTTGAAAGTTGTTGTTATATGAGAACTCCACAAGATGTAAATGATCTTTCCACGATCCTATGAAATCAAGGATACAAGCTCTCAACAGATCTTCCAAAATACGGTTCACTGTCTCAGTTTGACCATCTGTCTAGGGATGGTATGCCATGTTAAGATTTAACTTTGTTCCCAGTTCACATTAAAATGCTTCCCAGAACTTACTGGTAAAGATTGGATCTCGGTCGTTGACAATGCTGCTGGGTACTCCATGTAGTCTAACAATCTCTTTCACATATACATGTGCAAGACTTTGAGCTATTCTACTTGCTTTCATTGGAATTAAATGGGCACTCTTTGTCAAACGATATACAATAACCCAGATGCCTCCATTACCCTTCTTGGTTCGAGGTAGACCAACAATGAAATCCATCAATATCTGGTCCCACTTCCATTCCGAAATCTCTAATGGTTGCACCAACCCTGCGACCTTACGTTGATCACTCTTAACTTGTTGGCAAGTTGGATACCTGCTAACATATATCGAGATATATCTTTTTATAAGTTTCCACCAAAATGTACGTTTTAAATCCCGATACATCTTCTGAACACCTTGATGAATACTAAGCTTAGACTTGTGACATTCATCCAATACTTATCTCCTCAGTTATGGAGTATCCGAAACACAAATCCTCCCTTTCAATCTCAGAACTCCTTTACTATCTATCTAGAAATGCGAGACTTCATCTTCCTGAGTTCTTTTGCTAATCCTATGAATAAATTCATCATCATCTGAAAAACAGAAATATTCTCAATCAACGAAGGTGTAATAATCATATTAGCAATAATCGCGTTCTTTCTACTAAGTGCGTCTTCCACAACATTGGCCTTCCCTGGAGTGTATAAAATATCAAGATTATATGCTACAAGAAACTCCAACCAACGTTGTTGGTTCGTATTAAGATCTTTATGGGTGAACAAACACTTCAAATATTTATGATCTATGTGTTACTAAAATTTCTCACCCAATAGGTAATGCCTCCAAATCTTTAAGACAAATACCACAGCTAAAAGCTCCAAATCAAGAGTGGCGTACCTTTTCTCATGCGGTTTCAGTTGACGACTTGCATAAGCAACGACTTTTCCTCTTTGCATCAACACTGCACCAACCCCCTCATTAAAAGCATCTGTATAGACAGTCAAATCTTGTTTCCCATCTATAGTCGTCAACACTAGAGTAGAGTTAATCTTTCTTTTAGCTTTTGGAAAGCTGCTTCACATTATGACATCCAATTAAATTGGGCATGCTTCTTAGTAAGCTTCATCAATGGACTAGATAACTTCGAAAAATATTTTATGAATTTTCGATAATAACTTGTCAATCCAAGAGAACTCCTAGTCTCAGTAAGCGTCATTGGCAGCTTCCAATCCTGGATGGTCGTATTCTTGCCCAGAACTACCGAGATTCCTTCCATCGATGCTACATGCCCAAGAAATTTCACTTCTTCTTTCAAAAATAGGCACTTAGAAAACTTGGATTTCAATATATTCTTTCTTAGAATATCTAACACTTGTTCCAAATGCTTCGCATGATCTTCAATAGTCTTCGAAAAGATCAGAATATCATTAATTAAGACCAATACAATGTTATCCAACACTCCACGGAATACCCGATTCATCAAATCTACGAAATACGCAGGGGCATTGCATAACCCGTACGACATCACTAACCATTCATACGATAAATCTGGACATCTGAAAGATGTCAAAGTAACACACTTTTCTGAAATTCTTAATTAATGAAAACCTGTAGCTAGGTCCATCTTCAAAAATACTTATGCTCCATTCAAGCGATCTAATAAATCATCGATGCGAGGCAGTGGATGCTTATTCTTGAGAGTTTGCTTATTGAGGTCTCGGTAATCCTTACATAGTCTGAGAGTACCGTTTGAGTTTGAAATGAAAACTATTGCTGCTCCACAACTCGAGAAACAAGGCCTGATCAGACCTTTACACAACAATTGTCGAGTTTGATTGTTCAACTCTTCTTTCTCTTTCAACGTCATTCTTCGAATTGCGTGAAAAAACGGCCTCACATTCGGAACTAGATCAATTCTGAAAACAATCTCTCTTCTCGAAGGAAGGCTATCAACTTCTTCAAACACATCCGCGTAACTCATAACAACCGGAATATTCTCTATTGAATTCGGAGAAATCTTGAGAGAAAACCAAAATTCCTTTCTATCTGAATCCGAACCTTCACATGGAATGGTGATAGTATTCCCAGACTTGGTCTTAACTTTCACAAATCTTTCGGCATATCTAACTTCCGCCTCGTACATTGTCAACCAATCCAACCCAAGTATAATATCGAACTCGGTAAAATCCATGACAATCAAATTGAAAGAACACCGAAAATAAGAATAAGAGACTGGCACTCTACAACATAAGCAAAGATTGAGGGATCCTACTATTGGATTGTTAACACTAATAGATTCTTCAAGGTATCTCAGTCTTGAATCTAACTTTTTAACCATGTTACTTGAAATAAAACTTCAAGAGGCGCCCTTATCAAATAATACTTTAATAGGAATATCTTTAACTGTAAGTGTATCTTCCAAGACATCTAGCCTTCCTCTACCAGTACAAGTTGTTGGAGTATCTTCCATATTGTAAACGTGAGCCACTTCGAACTTTTTTAGCAGTTAAAAATTTGGCTTGATATGCCCCATCTTATGGCAATTATAACATTCCTTATTATCTCGAGGATTCTGAATAGATTCAGATTCATTCTTCATTGGCCTCTTGGGAGCTCTGCAATCCCTTGCTCAATGTCCATACTGTCACAGTTATAACATTTAACCCCCTTTAATTTATCATCCTCGGGCATCATCTCTTCAGTCTTGCTTGTCTCGGGCTTCTTGTTCGAATATTTTCTTTTCTTTATTGTGTAGCTCTTTCCTTATCCTCCTGAGCATTTTTTTATCAATATTCTCGTAACAACAAGCCATTTCAACCATTCAAGAAAATGTGAGACTTATACGAGCTATCACTCTGCTTCGATATCTTCTCTGAAGTCCCTCAATGAACCTCTTATTCTTCTTAGTCGGGTTCTGAATCTATTCGGGACCAAAGCAAGAGATTTCGTTAAATTTGTTCACAGATTCATGGATGGTCATATCCCCTTGCTTGAGATTAGAAAACTCATCGTATAGACGCTCTATTTCTTCTTGAGGAACAGACCTCTCCTTATAAATTTCTCAAACCTTTCCCAAGTCATATTACCTCCTAAATTACCCACCGTAACAGCTTCCACCAAATCATAGCTTCATATTTGAGAAACAAAGATGTTAAAAACCTCTTTTGATTATCAGTCCATTCTTGGCCTACAAAGATTCGTTCACAAGACCTTATCCTTGCTTGTGCTTCAATTACAGATTCCCTGCCCAAAAATGGCACTCCTACCAAGTTCTTGTATTTCTTAGCAAGCACTTCTAAATAAGGATGTTTTTGTTGAGGAAATACTGGTGCATTGACTGCTCCTGCGAGGTTGGGCTGCTGATTCTCAACCGGAACATCTCCCCATCCTTTACCTTCTCTGCCTCTGCCTCTACCACTCATTTTCTTCTATGTACGCAAATAGCAAGAAAAGAGTCAGGCCAACAAAAAAGTTATCTTAAGGAAATATAAGAGCATGAAAACACATACATAAATAAAGTTGTATCTAGTGAATTATATGATATTATACTGTAACACCCCATACTTTCTTTGAACGTATAAGTAATAAATAAGAGAATAATTAATTTTTAAAATAAGAATCAAGGGAAACGTGTTACGCCATTGCGTTCGTCTCGGAATTCTGCTTGGAAACGAGTCCGAATTTGCAAGAATCGAAGTCCGTATGAGGGAGATATGACCCTCCGAAGTTTCAGGAATTTTCAGAATCGAAAACAGCTCGAAATTCGAATTCAAAATTCGAATTCAAACCCAGAAGCGGGCTGGGCGGGAAATTTCCCGCCCAGGACCCAGGTGACTGGGGAGTCGACTTGGTAGTTGACCCCCCCTCTCCCTCCCCCCCCCCTGATCCAGGTCGACTGGGTAGTCGACCCTCCTGACCAGGTCGACTGGGTAGTCGACCTGGGGGTCGACCTGCTCCCGAAATCCAGTTTTCTGAACCTGGTTCTTTCTGATGTATTTGGTCACGTTTTCTTCCTAGGTTCGTCCGCCTAACCCTATATAAACAGCCCCAAACCTAGCCTTCTCTACACACAATTCTATTCTGCTTCTTCTCTACCTCTGTTCTAAATTAAAATGGCGTCGCTACTCTGCTGGAATCAAAACTAGAAGCTAACCAACATCAACCTAAGCAACTCAATTCAAATTAGATATTAAGGCTTCTGCAACAATTCTACAACAATTAAAGTTCTTTCTTTAATCCAATCAAGGCAAGTGCACTTATTTTCCGATATAAACTTTAATCACAATTGTGACATGATTGTAAATCTGAATTTGAGATTGTGTATGTTCGGTTCTGATTTATTTTATTATGTATCTCTTCTTCTTTCTGTTCTATAGCCAGGCTACTACGAGCATGCGCCAATCTCCTAAGAGATTAACGCACGAACGCAAAAATGTTTGGGACAAATAATGAATGTGGCATAATTGGACATGGCTAATCTGTGACTGATTTAAGAAAAAGGACATAGGTTGTAAACTAGATTTAGATCTATGCATATTCTGTGAATTGGAAGAAGAGGAACCATGGTATGTTAACATGACATAACGCATAATTCTGAATTAAGATCTGTTATAACTAGATTGTTGGGAATATTGTTTATATAACAATTCATGATTTGAAAGAGAATATGACTTAGGTGGGAAGATCTATATTAAGATTTGATAACTATTAAATGTGAATAACACCTAAGTAGGAGAATATATGACATGCATTGAAATCAATGGCTATATTTGGTATAATTTATATGTGAAACTTATGTACTAGGCAAGTTGAACTGGATTGGGACATGTAAATTATGACCATAATCTATGACATGTAAATTCAATGCAAACGTGGGGTATATGATCATAGTGTGAATCAGGCAACTATTTAGGCATGTAAACTTAGGCCAAATTTATAATTAGGCAAGATATGTTTGTGAAACTTTAAGGAATGATTAAATATGTTATATTGGCCTAATTTGCTAGTTCTGCTATATTTGCCTAATCTACTAGTTCGGTTATATCGCCTAATCTGCTAAATCTGTCATCTGCTAAGTCTGTTGAAAATGCCAAATCTGCTAAACTAAATCTGTTGAGATGCCTAAACTGCTAAATCTGTTGAGATGCCTAATTTGTTATCTGCCAGTCTGCTAAATCCGTTAAGTCGCCTAATCTGAAAAATCTGTTATCTGCTATATATGTTGAGTTGATATAATTAGTCTGTTATTGACAAAATCTGAATTGGCTATGGTTACGAATAATTGATATGTATATTAGGCGTGGGTATAAATGGTAAATCATTAATTAATTGGTCGCAAAGATGAAAATGGCTAACTCGAGGTTAGAATGAGTTTGCGGCGTAATTCTTCCCGGAACCGCCCGGCATATTCCAGTGGCCGCAAACAATAGGTTCTAATGTGAGAAGTTAGTCATAACGTGCTTGAAACCCGAGGTTAGACTCAGTTTGCGACAGAAACCTGCCCGGAACCAACCGGTCTAACCAGTAGCCGCAAACTGTCAGTCTAATGTGAGAGGTCTGGGCATTAATATTTAATTAATGAAAATCTGAGATAAACATGATGTCTAAAACGTGTTGGGTGGGTAGGGTTAAACCAATTGGACCAATAAATCTGATAAACTCGTTTCATGAATCTGTAGGCCCAATACAAAGTCTGTTAATCTGTAACCAGTTAATCTGTAAGTCTGTTAACCTGTAACCAGTTAATCTGTAAGTCTGTTAAATCTGTATATCTGATCCGTTAGTCTGAAAACTTTTCTGTGAACTAGTTGATATGGATTCTTTTTGTCTGAAATTTGTAAACAAGTTGATCTGAAATCTGTTAGTCTGGGGACACAAGGTTAGGAGGGGAAGTACTTGTGTCATCTGTTGTTTGGGACCCATATTAGTCAGTAACCCTTTCTGGTATCAAAACTTTGACCCAACAGTAGGTAGGGTCCGGGCACGCTTACTGAACTAATTATAAGAGGTTCATTCTGATAATGGCGAGGGGTGTTGATGGTGCGTTCCAACCGGGTCATGTGCGTGCACGGATCCCGGTCTGCCTCTGAGGATGTAAGACGCCGTGACATCTGTAAATAGGTCTGTGCCTATTGGTTGTCACTTTAGGGAATGATACACCCTACTATGGGGCTGACACAGGGTATTTATGTATTAGGGAGCCGATCGCTTGGGGTAAGGTTTTAGGTACACTTAGTTCTGTCTGTTTCTGTTGGTACCGTCTGTTTTTGTTGGGTGGCAACACCTGTCTGTTTCTGCGTGGTACCGTCTGTTCGGGTGGTAAAGGCCCAATTACTAGTGTACACCTAATTCTACATTCTGTTTCCGTAGGGAATAATCTGTTTCTGTTCGGGTGGTTAAGGCCCATTACTAGCACTCTCTTCCGTGGAAATTATTCTGTACCCGTTTCTGTTTCAGTTTAGACATTAGGGTGACACCTAATTCTGTTATACTAGTATTAGTGCAGAAAAGTGTAAAACAATAGCTTATATCATTCTGTTCTTATGTTATATCTGCTACATGAAACACCCCACCTCCGTTAGGGTCACTCTCAAAGGGAATGCCCTAATTTTGGTGGAGGTTTATAAGTATAAGTCACAGATATACAAGACAGATATAGGAACACATATTTGTAAACAGCGGAAGAACAACAACTTTTTATTTCATAAAGTCAAATACGTGTTACAAAACATCACCATGATTGTCTTACATCCTTTCAAAAACATAACATAACATTTTTCATAATCTGTCTTGACTACATTATTTAAAGAAGCATAAATAAAACATGGATAAACTGCAAAAGCCCCATAGTGGATTGTCCAAAGCCATAGTTCAAAACAGGAAAGTCCAAGCAATACATTTCTCTTCTTCTTCAAGCTGGATGGTAAGGCTGGTCAAGCTGCTGTGTTCCCTCCCTGAGGACCTGGGGGGGGGGGAACGGAAGAAAGAAGACGAAAGAAAAGTAGAGTCAGACATAAAGCCTGAGTAAGTCTAGTACTATTTTGTCTATGAATAAAGAACTGGGTATGATAAGTATGAACAAGAAGTGGGCAAGCACTATAAACTTGGTTAAGTTGTCTAGGGTCG
This sequence comes from Allium sativum, assembly GCA_030737875.1. NCBI lineage: Eukaryota > Viridiplantae > Streptophyta > Magnoliopsida > Asparagales > Amaryllidaceae > Allium > Allium sativum. The sequence goes on from CM060922.1 coordinate 99,072,256, forward strand.
AATATACTATCGTACCCCATGTTAATCTCTGAACCCATATAAACTAGTTTCCAATTTGCACCCCATAATCAGGGTGATGTGATCCATTCTATGATGATCGGCTCCTACTCGCATAGTTACATGTGTCTTACGGCCCCCGATGTTGTAGTTACCTATGCTGGTCCCACCATGGGGTGTATCAAGTCCCATAGTGGCAACCCGACACAACCTTAGAGTGCACAGGTATGCTAATGGTGTCCAGTGCCTTATTTTTCTGCGCCGGAGTATGTGCACGCCCGCACTCCGTTAGAACCTACACTGCTACACCACCGCCGTCGATTTGACCTCTTACAATCAGCCCAGTAATCGTGCCCCACCCTGCCTAGTTTCAGGGTATCCTGATACACCTTCTAGGGTTACTGCTGAAAAGGGTCCCCCGTTACTAGGTTTTCTATCTCTAGCCAACATGCTAAGTTGGTTAAGTGTTTCCTAACCTAACCCCCACCAGTCCGTTTTGTTTAGCATGTTCCATTTTGATTAAGTCTTTAGTTTACTTAATCCTAACAATCCTGACTCAGCCTTAATTGTCTTATTAAGGCCCTGACCTCTCACATTAGACAGGTATTGTTGTGGCTGCCTGTTGCCGGTTGGTTCCGGGCAGTCTTACGCCACAACTCAGTCTAACCTCGGGTCCTTATTGGGCTCCATGTTTAACCTCCCACATTGGATAGGTATTGTTGTGACTACTGGACAGCCGGGCGGTTCCAGGCAGGTTTACATCACAACTCAATCCAACCTCGGGTTAAACACATCGTATTTTCTACATTTACATATTTTGTCATTCTTCTTTATTTCTTATATGTAAATATTTGCGGCCCATTATTAAGTTAGTGGTGTAAAGGTTACACCAATCATGGGCCCAACCCATACTTGAATTTGGGCCCTTCTATTTTATATTTTCATTCATTAATTAATTTTAACCCAACGTTATTTTCCCCCGTTTTACACGTCCGTTTATATATATATTGGGCTTAGCCTTTTAAAGCCCAAATTTAGCCATGCGAAAAGGGGAGGCTTATAGCGTGATTACATACACAAAAAGGGGAAGGTGAGCGTATGAACTTGCAATATGACGTTGGGAATACAAAATAGAAACTGGTGTACTTGCATAGTAGTGACATATACTTTGGTCATAAAACATAGGTGACATGAATCAAAGCATGTGAACTTGTAATTGAGATATCATTATTGACACATGAACCTATATTTTTATTTAGGCATAATGTCAAACATAAGCATGGCATAAATACTTCTAGCATAAACATGGCATAATGTCAAACATAAGCATGACATAAGTATAGTTAAATTTGTTCATGGCATAAATATTTCTAACATGAAATCAAGATTCTTACTTTAGTCATGTAAACTTACAAAAGGGACTTTTTGAACCTAACCTAGCCATGTACCACATATGTCATCATATAATTCTTGTAAACAAGATAGACTTAATCATGGATTTCAATTATGCCAAATATCATTCATAGCCTAGCCATATTCATAAGTTTGCAAATAGGTTTTCTAGTACAAAAGCATGGCTTAATACATGATGCCAAATTCTCAACATAATTTCCTATGGATTATAATAACCAAACTTGTTCTAATTACTTACAAAATGATTTATGCACAAAAATATACATCATGATGGCATAGTAGCAAAACCCCAAACTTGCATAAATTTAAATCAACTACATACATGTAGCTTCAACATGGATTACATAGTTTGCGAAATATTCCAAACGTATACTTGCATAGAACTACCGCATGTAGTTCTTTATAACATGAATAACATAATTCAAGAATATCCAAACATATATAATATTTCAAATTGATAAGAACGCACAAATATGAATAACTTTATTGCCACAATTCAAGCATACAAACCAACACAATTATTTATTCATACCAAAGTAATACTCTACTTACAATGGTGTGATGAATTCTCTAGTTTAGGGATTGAAGACGCAAATTCCTTTGTTGAATTGATTTGTTTAGGTTGCTTTAAGCTTTAGAATCTTCCTCCTAATCCTCTCTCCAATTTGGTGGCTACTCCTAGTCGTTCCTCAGCAACATGGCGGCTATGTTCTTATTTTTGAATGAATAGATTAGGGTTTAGTCTAGGGTTGTTTATATATAGGTTAGGAACTGATTAGGACCATTGATGTTGCTTGGATTGATCGTAGCCATTCATTCTAAGGAGAGACCAATTAAAACTTGCCACCTAGCCCTAGAGACAAAGCAGACCACAGAAAATCGGCCAAACACAGACCTGGCCAGCCAGGTTGGCTGGGCTCGACCAGGTCGACACCCCTGTCGACAGGGCTGTCGACAGCCCTGTCGACATGGGTAGCCCAGGTCGACAGCCCAGTCGACCTGGGTGGCCTAGGCGGGTGTTTATCCGCCCTGGCCCATTGGGCCCGATTTCTAATTATTTTATTCTGTTTGAATTTAAACTTGATTCTCAAACTTCCGAAGGCCATATCTTCTTCATACGGACTCCGTTTTTCGAAAACTCGGACTCTATTTCGCGTATTTTTCCGAGACGAACGCAATGGCGTATCCCGTTTCCCTTGGTTCTTTGATTTCAAATTAATTATACTTTAATTTGTTAATTTCACAGTTATAGAATTTTCGGGGTGTTACATTCTCCCCCACTTAATAGGATTTCGTCCCCGAAATCTTCAAGTTAGGAGGAATGTATATCCTAACATCCAATCATCCATCTACTCATCCATCAAACACGAGCATCCATTGTCCTTAAAAGACTTCTAATGCTTCATGATCATATGCGAAGTGTGTGTGTACATGTACTTATCTAATGCAAAATCAGGCGGCCTACTGATTCAGTTGACCTCCTTAATGCGAATTATGTAAGTGCCATGAATCCATTATGTATGCAAATTTTCCTATTCTTGATTCTACATGAGTGCACAATCATTCAATACAAATGCAACATCCACATGACAACACATTAACGTTCAACCACATATGAATGCAAACATATATGCATATGCAATATGAAGTGACTGAGCCGATCTAAAACCTAGATTGTGTGTGTATATGCAACCACGAGCAACCACTAGCAATCACTTGCAACCACTTGCAACCATCATCCATAACATGTTTCAACTACATGTTTTCATCCAAAAAGATTCTACCTAAAAGATAAGGTCGAGGAAATATACCTAAAAGATAGATAAAAGCGCAACTTAAGGAAAAGGAAAGATCAAGGATGTACCCTCGAACAGAAAAGGGTAGGCTGTACGGATTCTAGCTTCAGTTTCCCAAGTCGCGTCTCCCTCGGCGTCGCTCCACTGGACTTTGACGAGCTTGACTTCGCGGTTGCGTAGCTTCTTCACTTCCGTTCCTAATATGCGGGTTGGAACCTTCCTTATGGTTGCTTCGCGTTCCACTTCGGCCTCTTCGAGGATATTTGGCTCTATCACTTCAGCGGACTCATGAAGACATTTTCGGAGATGAGAAACGTGAAAAACGTTGTGGACTCCAGCCAACTTCTCGGGTAGCTCTAATCTATAGGCCATTTTCCCAATTTTCTCGATGATAGGGAATGGTCCTACGAACCTTGGTGCTAGCTTTCCTGTGGTTCCAAAGCGAATAACGTTTCTTAGCGGTGATACCTTGAGAAAAACTCTGTCTCCAACCTCGAATTCAAGGTCGGTCCTCCTCTTGTCGGCATAGGACTTTTGTCTGTCTTGGGCCGTCTTCATCCTTCTTCGTATTAAGTCTACTTTCTCTGAGGTCTCTCGGATCATATCTGGTCCAAGTATGAGCTTATCAGTAGACTCCCACCAACAAGTGGGCGATCGGCACGGTCTTCCGTATAAAGCTTCGAAGGGCGCCATTCCGATGGTTGCTTGATAGCTGTTGTTGTAGGCAAATTCCACCAAAGGAAGGTGGTCTTCCCATGTCCCTCCGTAGTCAAGGACGCATAGTCTTAATAGGTCTTCCAAAATTCTGTTCACTCTCTCTGTTTGGCCGTCGGTTTGGGGATGATAGGCTGTGCTCAAGCATAACTGCGTTCCTACTGCTTCTTGCAGACTCCGCCAAAATTCACTGGTGAAGATGGGGTCTCGGTCACTAACAATGCTAGATGGTATTCCATGGAGTCGAACGATTTCCTTAAGGTAAAGTGATGCTAGGGATGAGGCAGTCCTTTTACTTTTGACAGGTAAAAAGTGGGCGCTTTTAGTAAGCCTATCCACTATTACCCAAATGCTAGTGTTGCCTCTCCTAGACCTAGGCAGCCCATCGATGAAGTCCATTGAGATGCTATCCCACTTCCACTGTGGGACCTCCAAAGGATGTAGCAGTCCACCAGGCTTTTTCTGTTCCGCCTTAACCCGTTGGCACACCATACACTTAGAAACGAACACTGCCACGTCCTTTTTCATGCCGTTCCAGAAGAAAGTCCTTTTTATGTCTTTGTACATTTTATCTCCGCCTGGGTGTATCGTCATCTTGGAGTGATGTGCTTCCTCTAGAACCTTCTTTACTAAATCTTTTGTCTGTGGGACGCATAGTCTTCCGTCTCGCCTTAGCAAACCCTTATCGTCGATAGAGTATCTGTTGAGGTGACTTGAAGTCTCACCCCTATCAATTATTTCCACAAGCTGAGGGTCTTCGCGTTGTGCTGTCCCTACTGAATCCACTAAAGTCGGGCGCACTTCGAGAGATGCAAGCAAGCCCGGGACGAAATCGGAGGAAGGCCTAAAGTCGAAGCTGGCTATAAACTCTAGGCTTTGTCTTTCAACAAACAACGGGCTTAGGGTCAATTTCTTTCGGCTCAACGCGTCTGCCACTACGTTGCCTTTGCCCGGAGTATAGGAGATTTCGAAATCGTACGAGGCAAGAAACTCCATCCATCTTTGTTGCCTCAAGTTAAGATCCTTCTGCGAGAAAAGATATTTCAACGATTTATGGTCAGTGTAAAGTTCGAACTTCTCACCTAGGAGATAGTGTCGCCAAGACTTGAGTGCAAAGACGATGGCGGCTAACTCAAGATCGTGGGTTGGGTAGTTCTTTTCGTGCACCTTCAACTGCCTCCCGCCATAAGCTACCACCCTTCCTTCTTGCATTAAGACGGCGCCTAGCCCTGTCCCACATGCATCCGTATAAACAGTGAACATCTTGCTCCCATCTGGCAGCGTCAAAACTGGGGCTGTTGTGAGAGCCCTTTTCAGTCGTTGGAAAGCAAACTCGCAATCCAAATCCCAATTGAACACTAGATTCTTCTTAGTCAATTTCGTGAGTGGAGCTGAGATTTTCGCAAAATCCCTTATGAATTTTCGATAGAAACCTGCTAGTCCTAGGAAGCTTCGGACCTCAGTCGCATTCCTTGGTGTCTTCCAATCTTGTACCGCCACTACCTTCGCAGGGTCCACTACTAACCCTTGTTTGGATACTATGTGCCCAAGGAACCTCACCTCTTCCCTCCAAAAGTGGCATTTGGAGAACTTGGCTTTTAGTTGATGGACTCGCAAAGTTTCCATGATTGCCCTTAAGTGCTGAGCATGTTCCTCTTCACTCTTTCAGAAGATAAGGATATCATCTACGAAGACCACTACGAATTTGTTGAGGAAATCTCTAAATACCCTGCTCATCAGGTCCACGAAGTAAGCAGGTGCATTTGTCAAGCCGAAAGGCATGACAAGCCATTCAAAGAAACCGTCTGGGGTTCTGAACGCCGTTTTATCGATGCTATCTTCAGCCACCCTTAGCTGATGAAAACCGGTCGCTAAATCGAGTTGGGAGAAAACAGACGCCCCTACAAGCTGGTCAAATAAATCGTCAATTCTAGGGAGAGGGTGCCTATTCTTTTTCGTTAGCTTGTTGAGCTCCCTATAGTCAACACATAGACGGAGTGAACCATCCGCCTTTGTAGCGAACACCACCGGAGCGCCCCATTCTGAAATGCTCCTCCTAATGAACCCCTTTTCTAGAAGCTCTTTAATCTGTTTACTGAGCTCTTTCCTTTCTCGTGGAGCCATATGTCTAACGGGCAACGCAACGGGCTTTGCATTATCTACAAGATATATGCGGAAGTCTATTTCCCGCTTCGGAGGTAAGCCCTTCACCTCTTCAAAGACATCCGGATATTCCCGGACCACTCTAACTGATTGCAAATTTTCAACAGAGGCATCAAGCGATTCAAGATAACTAAGCATAACCGCATACGAGGGATTACAAGAAATTTCCAAAGTATTACCGAGCTGGGTTAGGAGCCTAACAACCCTTTTCTCACAATCAAGGATGGCCCCATTACTGGATAGCCAATCCATATCCAAAATCAAACCATAACCCGAAAAGCCCAAAACAAAGGCACTACATTGAAATTCTACACTTAGAATGGAAATTTTCAATCCCAAACAGATCATAGACAAATGAGCTGGGCCCCCAATTGGGTTTGAAACAATTAAGGGGTCCTCTACCATACTAGTTTTTAGGTGTAGAGATTCTACTAAAGCAGATGAGATAAAGGAGTGTGATGCGCCAGAATCAAATAAAGTGCGAACGGGGTGATCATAAAGATAAACTACACTTTCTACAGAAGTATTTGTACCTCGCTGTTGCAGAGGTGGCGCTTCTAGCACATGAACCTGTGCCCCTGGGGTGGATCCAGCCCTCTGCCCCTGTCCTCGTTTCTTTGGGCAGTCCTTAGCCCTGTGGCCTGTCTCACCGCAAGAAAAGCACCCACCATTCTCCTTGGCCTTCTTTTTCCGGCAGTCCTTTACTAAGTGCCCCACTTTGCCACAAAAATTGCACTTCCTCTTCTCTTTGTTGCCTTTCCCGCCCTTCTTAAAGTCTGTCTTCTTGGGCTGCAAACCCTCTTTCTTCTTGCCCTTATCCTCTTCATTCAGCAATGCCATTTGTACCAATCTTTCATACGTGGCTCCCATGGGTATATGGGTCATGGACAAACTGTGTAATGGCTCATTCAACCCTTTGACGAAACGGAGAGCCTTCTTGTGCGGGGTGTTGACTAGGTCAAGCCCAAACCTAGCCAGCTCATCGAACTGATTCACATACTCCCTGACTGTCTTGTCCCCTTGCTTAAGAAATAAGAATTTTTCCAACTGCAAACTTCTTTCCGCATCTGAGAGAAATTTAGTCTCAAACCTTACCCTAAAGTCCTCCCATGTCTCCACTGGTCTTTCAGCATCAGTGACTTCCCACCAGTAGGAAGCCTCGCCCTTCAATAGCCACACTGCCAACTGTACTTTTTGTCTATCTTCTACCTCAAAGATGATGAATAGGTCCTCCGTTTCTTTCAGCCAATTTCTAGCTGCTACGAAGGACTCAGTTCCATGGAAATCCCTTCCTTCCATAGCTTTAAAATCTTTGCATATCTTAGCGAATGTGTTTCCCCGAGGAGGAGGAGGTGGAGGAAAAGGTGCTGCCGCAGCTGGATGATTTCCTTCCGCTGGGGGAGGAGGAATGGTAGGACCTGGCTGAGTGGCTCTTGCTTCTAAGAACCGTCTAAACCAACCAGGTATTGGCACCCCTTCCGGCAAGTTAAGATCTTCGGACATGCTGAAACAAAAAGGATAGATTCAAAACGAAGGATAAGAGATAGTACCTATGGCTTTGTGGGGACTTTGCCTTTTTAAAATAATATTTTCCTTTTTAAAAATGCTTCTTTAAATTTTCTTTTTGAAAATAATTTTTCAAAACTTTTTATCTTATCTGGTAAACCTATGCTCTGATACCAAGTGAAACACCCCACCTCCGTTAGGGTCACTCTCAAAGGGAATGCCCTAATTTTGGTGGAGGTTTATAAGTATAAGTCACAGATATACAAGACAGATATAGGAACACATATTTGTAAACAGCGGAAGAACAACAACTTTTTATTTCATAAAGTCAAATACGTGTTACAAAACATCACCATGATTGTCTTACATCCTTTCAAAAACATAACATAACATTTTTCATAATCTGTCTTGAGTACATTATTTAAAGAAGCATAAATAAAACATGGATAAACTGCAAAAGCCCCATAGTGGATTGTCCAAAGCCATAGTTCAAAACAGGAAAGTCCAAGCAATACATTTCTCTTCTTCTTCAAGCTGGATGGTAAGGCTGGTCAAGCTGCTGTGTTCCCTCCCTGAGGACCTGGGGGGGGGGGGGGGAACGGAAGAAAGAAGACGAAAGAAAAGTAGAGTCAGACATAAAGCCTGAGTAAGTCTAGTACTATTTTGTCTATGAATAAAGAACTGGGTATGATAAGTATGAACAAGAAGTGGGCAAGCACTATAAACTTGGTTAAGTTGTCTAGGGTCGAATATACTATCGTACCCCATGTTAATCTCTGAACCCATATAAACTAGTTTCCAATTTGCACCCCATAATCAGGGTGATGTGATCCATTCTATGATGATCGGCTCCTACTCGCATAGTTACATGTGTCTTACGGCCCCCGATGTTGTAGTTACCTATGCTGGTCCCACCATGGGGTGTATCAAGTCCCATAGTGGCAACCCGACACAACCTTAGAGTGCACAGGTATGCTACTGGTGTCCAGTGCCTTATTTTTCTGCGCCGGAGTGTGTGCACGCCCGCACTCCGTTAGAACCTACACTGCTACACCACCGCCGTCGATTTGACCTCTTACAATCAGCCCAGTAATCGTGCCCCACCCTGCCTAGTTTCAGGGTATCCTGATACACCTTCTAGGGTTACTGCTGAAAAGGGTCCCCCGTTACTAGGTTTTCTATCTCTAGCCAACATGCTAAGTTGGTTAAGTGTTTCCTAACCTAACCCCCACCAGTCCGTTTTGTTTAGCATGTTCCATTTTGATTAAGTCTTTAGTTTACTTAATCCTAACAATCCTGACTCAGCCTTAATTGTCTTATTAAGGCCCTGACCTCTCACATTAGACAGGTATTGTTGTGGCTGCCTGTTGCCGGTTGGTTCCGGGCAGTCTTACGCCACAACTCAGTCTAACCTCGGGTCCTTATTGGGCTCCATGTTTAACCTCCCACATTGGATAGGTATTGTTGTGACTACTGGACAACCGGGCGGTTCCGGGCAGGTTTACATCACAACTTAATCCAACCTCGGGTTAAACACATCGTATTTTCTACATTTACATATTTTGTCATTCTTCTTTATTTCTTATATGTAAATATTTGCGGCCCATTATTAAGTTAGTGGTGTAAAGGTTACACCAATCATGGGCCCAACCCATACTTGAATTTGGGCCCTTCTATTTTATATTTTCATTCATTAATTAATTTTAACCCAACGTTATTTTCCCCCGTTTTACACGTCCGTTTATATATATATATATTGGGCTTAGCCTTTTAAAGCCCAAATTTAGCCATGCGAAAAGGGGAGGCTTATAGCGTGATTACATACACAAAAAGGGGAAGGTGAGCGTATGAACTTGCAATATGACGTTGGGAATACAAAATAGAAACTGGTGTACTTGCATAGTAGTGACATATACTTTGGTCATAAAACATAGGTGACATGAATCAAAGCATGTGAACTTGTAATTGAGATATCATTATTGACACATGAACCTATATTTTTATTTAGGCATAATGTCAAACATAAGCATGGCATAAATACTTCTAGCATAAACATGGCATAATGTCAAACATAAGCATGACATAAGTATAGTTAAATTTGTTCATGGCATAAATATTTCTAACATGAAATCATGATTCTTACTTTAGTCATGTAAACTTACAAAAGGGACTTTTTGAACCTAACCTAGCCATGTACCACATATGTCATCATATAATTCTTGTAAACAAGATAGACTTAATCATGGATTTCAATTATGCCAAATATCATTCATAGCCTAGCCATATTCATAAGTTTGCAAATAGGTTTTCTAGTACAAAAGCATGGCTTAATACATGATGCCAAATTCTCAACATAATTTCCTATGGATTATAATAACCAAACTTGTTCTAATTACTTACAAAATGATTTATGAACAAAAAAAAATATACATCATGATGGCATAGTAGCAAAACCCCAAACTTGCATAAATTTAAATCAACTACATACATGTAGCTTCAACATGGATTACATAGTTTGCGAAATATTCCAAACGTATACTTGCATAGAACTACCGCATGTAGTTCTTTATAACATGAATAACATAATTCAAGAATATCCAAACGTATATAATATTTCAAATTGATAAGAACGCACAAATATGAATAACTTTATTGCCACAATTCAAGCATACAAACCAACACAATTGTTTATTCATACCAAAGTAATACTCTACTTACAATGGTGTGATGAATTCTCTAGTTTAGGGATTGAAGACGCAAATTCCTTTGTTGAATTGATTTGTTTAGGTTGCTTTAAGCTTTAGAATCTTCCTCCTAATCCTCTATCCAATTTGGTGGCTACTCCTAGTCGTTCCTCAGCAACATGGCGGCTATGTTCTTATTTTTGAATGAATAGATTAGGGTTTAGTCTAGGGTTGTTTATATAGAGGTTAGGAACTGATTAGGACCATTGATGTTGCTTGGATTGATCGTAGCCATTCATTCTAAGGAGAGACCAATTAAAACTTGCCACCTAGCCCTAGAGACAAAGCAGACCACAGAAAATCGGCCAAACACAGACCTGGCCAGCCAGGTTGGCTGGGCTCGACTAGGTCGACACCCCTGTCGACAGGGCTGTCGACAGCCCTGTCGACATGGGTAGCCCAGGTCGACAGCCCAGTCGACCTAGGTGGCCTAGGCGGGTGTTTATCCGCCCTGGCCCATTGGGCCCGATTTCTAATTATTTTATTCTGTTTGAATTTAAACTTGATTCTCAAACTTCCGAAGGCCATATCTTCTTCATACGGACTCCGTTTTTCGAAAACTCGGACTCTATTTCGCGTATTTTTCCGAGACGAACGCAATAGCGTATCCCGTTTCCCTTGGTTCTTTGATTTCAAATTAATTATACTTTAATTTGTTAATTTCACAGTTATAGAATTTTCGGGGTGTTACACTACACCTATTACAGTTATCTCTCATCCAGTTTTATGTTCATGTCATGTTATTATTATCTGTTCATAACTAAAAATCACTGGACTTGCCAGACTTTTTGTCTGACCCTTGTTGTTTCGCGTCCTTTCTTCCGTCCCCCCCCCCCCCCCGGTTTTGTAGAAGGGAATAATCTAGGTTGATCCAGATTTCTTCCGCTTGTAGTGCTTAAAGTATGGCTTGTCTTCTTCTGTGGGGATTATGATTTTAAACTAAGCATTCTGAAGGCTTTTGTACAAGACTGATATTTTGTACTTGAATTCTGATATTGTGGTTTGAAAGAATGTAACCAAGCTTCTGCTGAAATAAAGTTATAAAATTTTCAAGTATTGTGATCGACGCTAGTCTATGAATTAGAAAAGCGCGACATTTGTAATAAATTCTGCAAGCATACAGGTGTGTAGCATACAGGTTGAACACAGGGAGGTTTAATTAAAACTTATTATTTATTTTTTTCGTGGGCGTGTTAGACGAAGCTGGAGGTTGATTTTGCAAAATAAAAAGTGAAACTACAATTAAAAGATGCAATTAAATTTACTGCAGATTCGAATCTAATCAGATCTGTAATAAATTCAACGATTAAAGATAAAATAGAACAATGGAAATGAAATTGCAGAACGGAATTAAACGAACAGAAAATAACAATTAACAACTACGACAACAGAAATTAAACTTAGAATTCTCGTTGAATCTAATCGAACGACTAATTCTAATATGCAAACAGAAATAACAATAACAATTTGTGTTCTATCAAAACTAATTGAATAGAAACACAAATTGTTAGAAAGGAGCAATAAAACTGAATGAAAAGAAACTTTGTTTAGAATCAAAGAGAGTACAGAATAATGAATGCCTTTTTACAATGGTTACAATCACATATTTATAGATGAGAATGGGAAAACCCTAATTAGGTCTATGAATAAATGGGACTCCTCATTCATGAATATCTCTTGCCTTCCTTGACTAACTTGATTGGAGAAAATCTAGGCATATCATGGTAAATATTTTCCATATCTTTCAATTTTCCCATGTGGCTGATTGATTGATAGAAGGTTGCATCTAATTAATTCTTCCAAACGAGGACGCTTATCAGACTCCAAAGGCAATATAAGATAAAATCTTCAAAATTGATTTTTCTTCTTGGCAACAATTCAATCAGAAATTCTTCTAATTGAAATTGAATGATTTGAATTTAATTCCATGATAAGAATATGGCTATAGCTGAAATGTTAATTGGTGCACATCATAAATACATGCACATGAATATGTGTATGTATATAACATAACACTAAACCAGATATTTCTCAAAGCAAAGGGCCAGTGTGAACGCGCTCCATTTCTTTGGCAAAAAGTGAGCTTGACGGGGTTCGAACTCAGGTCTCTTAACACCAATTCCTATGCCTTTACCAGTGAGCTACTACTTCTTTTGCAATTGAAATGAATTTGATGTGAGGAAGTAGCTCTTTCTTGTAGTTGGCCTTTGATTTGAATTGAAGGAGGCATTTCTTGACATCCTGTAAAAACATACAAAAGTAACCAAAGTATCATTTATTTATTTACAAAAGATAAAGCATAAGAGTAATAAAATAAACACTTTTCAATGTCAATCATATTGTTTTATCTGTCTTGTAAGTTTCTGTTCTGTTTACTAAAATGCTCCACCAAAGTTAAGGCATTCCCTTTGTGAGTGACCTTAACGGAGGTGGGGTGTTACATCTACCGTACTCATTCTAGGACATTACTAATCTTATCTCCAATGAGTTACTCATCTTAGAATATTACCAATTCTATCTCTAATGAGTCGGTCAATACGTTATACTCCAGAACTAAGGTTAATCCTTTGCTCTAATACCACATGTGACAATCCGAACCCCCGATCCTAGGCGGCAAGGATAGTCTTTGGAATACAACACATTAAACACAACAGCGGATCACATAACATAGCATTATCTATCACATTAGAGAATAATTTACATCATTTTACATCATTGGAAATAAGTATCCGAGTTACATCAACATCACAGGATCACACTTAGTTCAAATACATTTTCAGCTTAAAGATAATAAGTTTGCAGCGGAATCAAACATAATTAACATAAGAGAGTGCCTTAAAAGTTCAAAAGAAATCATAAAAGTCCATCTTCAGCTCCAAGCCAAAACAGCATCCACAGCTCTAGTACATATCCAAATTGGAGCTAATAACCTGATTACTAGGCTGCCCATGTAAAATTATGGGCACCCGAGTTTGCAAGGAAAAAAACCTATGAGTCAATCATGGGACTGGTATGAGAAACCCTACATTTGACTTATTTAAAAACAATTCATATCACGAAACGAGTTTCCTCCACTCGAAAGCCAGTGCATAAACAAAACAATGCAATGCTTATTGAAAAATGAAGCCATGATAAGACTCAGGTCCCATCACACAATGCAACGCAAGTCAGAGGATAAAGTTTTACTGTATTATGGCCAAACATGCTTGATACGAGGAAAATAAAAATCATCTGATATTATTATTAGTGTCTAAGGGTTTAAAACAATTTTGAAGACAAATGTATCAATCTTAGATGGCATAATACCCCATCCTATTATGTCGTCGTAGGTATATAACTAAAATCGTAAAATCACGTATTAGAATTTGGATTTCCATCATGAGCCAAGGTAAAGGATTCTTCCTTTTCCGATTTGGACCATCTCTAGCCAGATGCCCAGGACCACACGCATGTGACCCTTGGATCGGCACGGCTGGTTAGCAGTACGTCAGTGATTAGCATTTCCCGAATAGTACGTTTCTCGGTCCTATCGGACCTCTTGGTCAGTACGTCAACCATCTTGGCTTTGTGCGGCCATATCTGAGGCGCCTCACTTTCCAACATCCACATAAGTAAATTGCCTAGGCTTCATACCACGGCAACACTTCTAGCTAGAAAGAAACACATCTTCTCCCTACGATCCCTCATCCCATTTTTGACTAATACTGGGTGTGAAGCTCGCGAATTAATGTCATACACAAAGCTACGCTATTCTTTGATCATCATTCACAAAGCTCTCATTTTCAACAAAAGCTTTGATCACTACATCTCTGCATTCCACATTATCAATTCGTCCCATACAACTGATGTCTATTAATATATAACCTCTTAGCACATACGTCTCAGAGAAGGATGTTAAGCTGAGAGAATAAATTCTCCGCCACCAAACAGATATATATTTGGTAGAGAGCAATTAATACATAATAAATTACCATGTTAGGCACACAATCCATTTACAAGTCCTTTCTGGGTCTGAACGAAAGCGAAGACACCTTATTCCTCGTCTCATATGTCTGATACATGAGAGAGGTCCTCGCATATCCGGACAATCAACATGTACTTCCGGACAACTGCCACTTTAACCCCTTCAAGGGGGCTACCCATATCCAAGGCATCAGCAGTAGTCCATTCGATGTGAAAATTGTTGATCTTGCACCGTCTTCAATATCTTCGAGTTTTAATCATTGTTCCATTATTCAAAATGGGTTAAACCCGATCTTTTTGGATAATTTGCGTCAAAACAAGACAAATCCATAGTTGGATTATTGATTCACCAATTAAATCTCTTTTAATTTAGTTCCTTTCATAAGATTTAAAATCTTATTCTTAAATCTGGTTTAGTAATTTGGCTTTCGAGAAATCATTATGTAACCTATATTAAAGGTTAACTCAAGAATGTAATTCAATTGAAGAATTAAATTCTTACTTCCAAATTCTTTCTCAAAATCAATTAATTAAGCTTTAAACGAAATTGCCAAATCTCACTTAACCATTTTTATCATTACAAACCATGTGAAATTGATTTAAACACCTCCCAAATAATTTATAATATTTTATAATGATTTTATACTATTTTATATTTGTAAAAATAGTCCATGTCAATTGAATGACGTTTCAGGTCATTCAGTTGCATTGGAGCTGTTTTCAATCAAACTTGAATTAAAAATTTCTCAAAATTTAACCATTGGATTTTAAAACTCTTCATATCATTTGATAGATATTTTCAAAACGAGTCCAATAGTTCTAATTTTGGGAAAAATCTGGCAGTCAGATCTCCCATTATATTCATCTAAAGTTACGGGTTAAAATCGCGAACTACCGATACGCGACACGTTCAATATTCGACATGTATATATAATAAGTCGAATCGCTTCGAAACCATTTTATATATTATTTAAAATATATATAATAATTTTCCAAACTCACATTCTAATCATTCAACTTAAAAATCATATATTTTCAATATACCCGTATTATAATAATATTATAATGATTAAAATAATATTATTTTTCCAACTTCGATGTTTTTAATCCAAATTTCCCTGTCATTCGTGAAAAAAGTAAATAAGAACCTTTTAGAAAGGAATTTCTTTTAAAACATCACTCAAGTAGCCTAACTGAACTTCATTTGTGAAAGTTACTATTCATTTCAAATTGAAAACTTCGTCAAGCCAAAATCGATTGAAAATTAATTCAAAATCACTTGTTACATTTATGGAAATTCGTCGATATTTTATTATCTTTGCGTCCCTCCAAAATCGGACATCTAAATCAAACCTTTATTTTCCAGCTATAATTATATTAATAAAATATACATTGAAAAACCATTTCTACTTGATAGAGACTTAACCAATGAACCAATAATCATTTTTATTGTTCATTTATTCACAGTGAATATTATAACACCCAGTCATCCATCACTCCGCATCCAATTCACATAAAAAGTGTACTATACCATATAAGTCTTAAATTAAATAAATAACGCTTATACAATTCTGTCAATTCCGCACTTTGACAGTCTACATACTTGGGCTTCAGATCAGTGTTTATCCTAATCCCAATAACCGTGTGGGGTTTACAATATCATCACAAACAATTGTCTTATATACACACTTGGAAGATGCGTAAAAATATCATCCCAATACTGTGACGACCCCAAAACTCGTACTAACGGTGGCAAGGGTAATCCTTGGAATATAACACAGAAACAGATAATAGCAGAACAGAATTATATAAATACACCAAATAATGCACAATAGAATATACTGGATAAACGAAATCATCAGAGTTACACAGTATACAGGATCATACTTAGTACAAATACAGTTCAGCTATACATAAATGTCTAAAGCGGAAACAAACAAAATATGTACAATAGGAGCTGAACAGCATAAAAAGAGATAAATAATAGAATCCATCTTCAGCTCCAGCTATCCAGAAAGAGCCAGCTAAACCTGAATACAAGGTTGCCCGGGTAGAAAAAGGGGCACCCGAGTTTGAAAGTGAAACAAACTACGAGTCAGTCATGGGACTGGTATGAGAAATCTACTCAACACATTTATAATATGGCAAATCACAGGACCACGCCACTTTCGTGGAACGGGTTTACTCCATTGGATTGCCAGTGCTTTAAAAACAAATCTTTCTTTTGAACATCGCAATGCTTTTTATAAAAATGAAGCCATTATAAGACTCAGTTCCCATCACACAATGCAACGCAAACCGAAGGATAGAGTTTTTACCTTATAATGGCCAAAATATGATTGATACGAATAAAACAAAAGCATTTGATATTATTACTAGTGTTTATATGTTTCAAAAACAATTTCAAACATTACTATCAATCATAGACGGCATGGGTACCATATATCATGTCACCATGTATATATACAATCAAAACCGCACCGTTACGTATTTGGAAATTGGATTTCCGTCACGAACCAAGGCAAAAGATAGTCCTTACTGAATTCGAGACTGCCTAGCCCGAGCCTCAGGAACAGCCGCAACTTCCCCTTGGATCGTCAGGGCCGGTCCACCGATGTGGATTATTATTCCTGAACAATACGTTTCCCCGCCCTCTGGGGCGTAAATGAGCCAAAGAATGACTCCATCGGACCCGGATCGTCCGATCTAACCGAGGCGCCTCGCTATCCATCATCCACATAAGTAAAATGTCAGGCCGTGTAAAAACACCGACACAACTCCTAGCTAGGAAGAAACGCATGCCCTCCCTGAGGTCCTTTCTCCCGTTTCTGGTTCATACCAGGGTGTGAGGTTCGCGAATTCACGTTATACACAAAGCTAAGGCGGGGCTTTGATCATGTCCACAAGACTTTTCTTTTCAACAGAAGCCCTGATCACTGCATCTTAGCATGCCACACAGGCAATCCACACCGTGCAACTGATGGCTATCAATCACACAGAATAAATTCCAATGTTAGACACACTGTCCATTTGCAAGTCCGTTCTAGGTCTGAATGAAACCAGAGGCACTATATACCTCGCAAACCCATCGATCACCACGTACGTCTGGATGATCACCACTCATTATCCATATTTCGGGATGCCTCCCAATCAGGACCTCGGTTACAATCCAAACGAGGTGAAGATCTCTGGTCTTTGACCACCGTCTTCATCTTCGATTTCTTATTGTCGATTCAGTTATTCAGAATGGGATAAACCCGGTCTTTCTGAGCAACTCGCGTATATAATAAACAAGAGCAACACTAACATACACACACATAATTTCAATTCATTAGTCACTAACCATCAATCAGTAAGAGAACGATTTCCCAAATATTAACCCCGAAGGCCGAAACCAACATCAGATCAACACCCAGGAAACCATTCGACTTAGCCAACCTTCAGTTTTCTAAATTTCACATCCATATCGTTTATAATATTTTATAACGATTTATCGCTATTTTTATTTATTTTAAAATAGCCAATTTATTCAAAACGACGCTTCGGGACATAATGCGGCCGTGGCGCTATTTTTCTTCAGATTTGATTTACACATATCTGAAAATCTAACCGTTGGATCTTCACAAAATTAACATCACTAGAAAGATCTTTTCAAAACGAATCCAACGGTTCCAGTTTCAGGAAAATCCGACGGTCGGATCTCCCGGTACAATCGTTTGAAGTTCCAATTTCAAAATACGAACTACAGCGTCGTTATTCGATTAAATATAATTATAATTATATATATATAATTGATTCTGGCGCTGTTTTTATTCAGATTTGAATTAAACATTCCAGACAATCCAACCGTTGGATTTTTACAAAGTTGGTGCCGTTGGAAAGATATTTCCAAAGCGAACCCAACGGTTGCGATTTCAGGAAAATCCGATGGTCGGATCTCCCGGTATAATCGTTTGAAATCACAGTTTCAAAATACAAACTGCAGCTCCCTTATTCGATATATTTTAATTCTATTTATATATATATATATATATATCGATTCTTCAGTTTCAAAGCTATATTCTTTTCATACATTTGATAAAAATGATATTTTTATCTAACTGTCTTCTATTTCAACACTTCACTATATTTAAAAATTCATGTATATAATAAAAATGTGATTTTTATTGTAAAACAATTCATTTCAAAACACTATTATTTTATATAGTTCATATAGGTATTAAAAATAGGATTTTTATTATAAAACAATTTCTTTCAAAACAAGATTATTTTATATAGTTCATATAGATGATAAAATTGTGATTTTTATTATAAAGCAATTTATTTCAAAATATGAATACCATTCAACACATGAATTTCAATTCAACGAATGAATATCGATTCAACACATGAAGGTTTTCTTAGTTTATATATATAGATAAAAATGTGATTTTTATATTTAAAACACGAATACCATTCAACACATGAATTTCTATCCAATGAATGAATATCGATTCAACACATGAATGTTTTCTATAGTTTATATATATATAGATAAAAATGTGATTTTTATATTTAAAACACGAATACCATTCAACACATGAATTTCTATCCAACGAACGAATATCGACTCAACACATGAAGGCTTTCTATTCAACGAATAAATATAGTTTCAACAAATGAAAATAATTCAAACACATGAATATTATTCAAAATTTCGGCAGCATAACGACAGGGTAGTTAAAACCGGGACCGTCCCTAGTACGGCTCCTCGCTCTACCTTAAAACCTCACGGTTTTTGACAATGGGGAATCATGCATCTAGTTCGCACGCAGGCTGCATGTATATTTATTTCATTTCCACAAACTAATCCTATGTTGTTTCAACCAAATATTTCTCAACCACAACCGGGTATTTTTCAACCATAATCAATCAATATCAACCACAAACAATTCCAATCAACCATTCGCTATCAATCAATTTTCACACCAATCACAACCAATAAATATCGTCCATGGTTTGTGGACGAGGGGCATATATATATATATATATATATATATATATATATATATATATATATATATATATATATATATAGCCATTCACTTCTATTTCAACACATATATAATTTTTACAACGCATATACAACTTATATATCGAACGTACAACTTATACAACGCTTATACAAGAGGTGTACAACGCTTATATAACTCATACATCGATCATATAATTTATACATCGTCGTATTCCATATCGTTTATAAATTAGAAATCTCACATTGGGTTCCACTCCACCAAAAATAGCAGAAGGCTTAGAAAAATATGCGGTCTCTTCTAGAATGTAGAAGACGTCAACACGAGTCCACTATCTCTTGTTTCACTGAATTTCATCAAGAAACGAAAATGATACGATTTTTACAGTGAAAACAAAAACCGTAGCGCTTTAAACTGCTATTAAATAGTTTATTTAAAATAGGTCGTATACCTCTTTGAAAACGTTCGAACTAGGGTTCGATTTTTGCTTCCAATCCGTAAGGTTGCAGCCCGATCGGATGATACAGCATCAAAGACCCTCGAACGGCGCGCAGATCGAGGTAGGTGGGGCCCCTTGCGACGGCGCGATGGAGGAGAAATCTCGCCTGAGGCGGCGCAACTTCCTGGCCCTGGATCTCGACGTACACGAAGCGAGGAGGGGCGAAGGTGGTATGGATTTGAAGAGGGGAGGGAGGAGAACAAAAAACCCAACTGGAGGCGGGGCTGAAGATTGATGTGGCGGCGGCAAAATGCTCGGGAAGTTTCGAGCCACTTCCGTCGTTTATCGGGGGGCATCTGAGAATTTTCTTTTTTTAATAAAAAATCTGATTGGCCGTTGGTTAAAAAATTTCAAAAATACCCCCTTTCACACACGAACTCCAATCCAAACCCAACGACTGTCGTCCCTAGTTAAATACCCCCATTCCGAACACAATGGGATATGTTTCGTAGGCCCATTCGACTGTTTCAGTCAGTTTTTCCTCAAATTAAAATATATAACATTCAATATTCGATTTGAACGTACATTTCAAATTGTCAGGGCCACAAACTGATTCGAAAAATTCCAGAAAAGTAAATCTGGCTATCTTTTGATGATGCAGTCCTAACAAAACTAGTTTCGTCGAATTCTGAGACCGTTTGCAAAAAGGCCCATTTCTGGTCGATCCAATTTAACTATAATTGACCAAAACACGTTTTCCTTTGCCACGCTCACATACTAGCTTCAAAAATTATGAAATTTGAAACCTAGCAATAACTTCTCATCCTGGATCCAATAAATGTAGTTACGTCGAATTCCGAGGTCGTTTGCAAAATGGCCAATTTCACGGGCTATGTAAATTCCATAGCGACCTTTCTGAAAATTCATTTGGCCATAACTTTTGCTTTCCGCTATGAAACTTCGATTTTTCAGATTCGTTAGAAAGGTATGCACTAACAGATTTAAATATTTTTGGTTTCACTCAAATCCGTTTTGTTTTGCACCCGGTATAGTCCGACAAAGTTTGAATTCAATTTTTGAAACTACCGCGCCATTTCAGGCCTTGTTTATAATTCAAAGTAATTATATTTATTTTCAACTTCGATTCAAACTTACTTTTCATCATTATTATTTAAAATATTTATTTTAAATATTTAAAATCCGCTATTTTAGCCAATTTAAAAATTTTAAATTGGTTCAGATTTTTCTGGTCGTTACAATCTCCCCCACTTAAAACTTTTCGTCCCCGAAAAGGAACAAAGTCGAAAGTGGTTTGATTAATCAACTCTACATTCAATCTGGCTTCCATTCTCCAACTTTTCAGTTTCTGAGAATTTTCAAATTCTTCAAAAATTTGGCTAACACCCGGAATTTTCGAAAAATTTCGCCATAACCTCCTTTGTACGGGAAGAGGTTTGGAAATTTATTGGGCCGTATTAGGAACCCAATAAATCCTAATAAGCATACACATATTTATAGTGATATATTCTGGTGTTTACAGGGGAGCGTGTATTGATAATAACTCCAAAGAATAAATTCTCGTCACCCTGTCAAAGCCTGAGGGAGTGTGTATTTTAAATGCTCTAGAGGATAAATCCTCGTCACCTCGTCCCGTGTAGGAAATAAATAGTCCAAGTGCCGTATCTAATAACTAGAGAGACGTGATTATTGTCAACTCCAGACCCGTGTGGGGTTTTTATTAATCTGGCAATTTAATCGTTACAATTTAAATAGTCCATATCAGTCATCAGTTCAACCTGTAAAATATAGTCATCACCATACAAGCTTCTCGCTCGTATGGTAAATCTTCCACCTCGTCACACAAGCTCCAAATGCTTATGTGGTATATGATGAATTCTGCCTATCTTCCAGAAGTATGCCATGTAATGTAGTCCAAAATTAATTGTTACTATCCTATGGTGACATTTATTTTTACACACAGAATAACCAGCACTCCGCATCCAATGACATTCACAGGAGTTGATATAATAATATTTCGCATCCAACTCATTAAGGTTTACCTATTTGTCGGGCACGCAAATAATTCTTTACTCAACAACTATCCATTTACCTGTTCAAACATATATAATGCACAAGTATATATTTCTATCTATTTTCTAATCAGTTCAATGTGTGATTTAAATGAATAAATTCTACCATTATTCTATTATTGATTAAATTAACTATTGTTTCAATAATTTAATTAATCAAATATGCTTTCACACAAAACAAACAACAATCAAATTGTTTTTAACTTTTCAAAAATATACTATCAATTTCTATACTCTTTTAAAATCATTCAGACTATAGGATTAAAAGTGCACATCCATGGAAAGAAAATAATCAACAAAGTAGAGAACTAATTGGTAATGCAAAGTATGGTAAATGTACCTTGCACCGGAGTCAATCAGAGATATCCACTCGGCATCTAGGATAGGCTTTCTGAATGCTCTCCTCAGTTTCCCAAGTACAATCTCGCGGATCTCCACTCCATTGCACTTTGACCAAGTGAACTTTCTTGTTCCTCAGCTCTTTGGTTTCTTTACCAATGATCTTTAGCGGCTCTCTTCTCACAGCCAATTCTGGAGTAATTTCAATATCCTGTTGAGCTGCTTCTTCCACGATCAAGTCTGGATCATGAACGTGCTTTCGAAGTTGAGATATATGAAATACATCATGCACCCCAGGCAACCATTCTGGCAATTTAACCCTATAAGCGAGAGTTCCGATCCATTTCAGAATAGGAAACGGACCAATGAATTTGGGCGCCAATTGTAACGACCCGTATTCTAC